>CP106727.1:68275105-68875105 GCA_025506655.1 Gossypium rotundifolium | reverse complement strand
GTTTTGAAAGAAGGTGCAGGTGTACTTGATGCGTGGTTGATGTCGACTTTGTGCTACATCGTGGATTGGCGTTGATCGAGGTCGCGTTGTGGATCTTTTGCGATTTAGTTCGCGTAGTTACCTTGATTGATATCGGCTTTATGCCATATCGTGGCTTGATGGATTCTTGTGTGCTCCATCGTGGTTTGATGTTAGCTATACGCTACATCGTGGATGGCATTAGTTGCCTTTTGGAGGGAAAAGGAGAGGGTGACTCGATAGTCCCCGGTGTGTGGTAAATAGGTTAAGGGGTGTGTAGCGGATGGACCTTAGGATTGGGTTGGGTTTCATATTACATGGTTTTGTTATAAATTGATACGGAAATGGGCCAAGCCCAATATGAAATATGAATAGGTCTGCTTTTGAGAACATCTGCGAAAATGGGCCAAGCCAGAAGAATGTGGTTTGAATAAGAAAAGGGCCTAGCCGAGTGCTTGAATATGATTTGATTATGGGCCAAGCCGAGATTGTGGTAGTGTTTAAATGATTATATTTATATGTTGCATTTGATAATTGGGTTAATTTGTGGCTAACATGTGGGTGGATATCAGTGGTTTAATTACACTCTGAGTCCGTGTGACTCACCCAATTATTTATCCAACATCGCATGTGATTCGTGATTAATGGACTGGGTTGGAGAGGATGCAAGGTGGCCCATGCGAAGGAGATTAATTTAATTATTTTTTAAATAATTTTAATACTAAGTGTTTTGTTTAATTTTGGTTGTAATAAGGGCCACTTTTGTTTAAAGTACTCTTTTATGGATGATGAAATTTATATCGTATTTAGAAATATTTTTACAAATGATTTATCCTTTAATAAAAAAAATAATAAAGTTTTAATTCAAGTCAAGCTTAGATGATTAAATAATTTTTAATGGACACACTTTCCAAAAGTTAACAAAATTTTTCAAGTTTTATTCTAAAGACAAAGATTTTCAATCGTCATTCCGCAGTGACATAACCAGATCCGGTCAAGGCTCGTGGGCCGGGTTTGGGGATGTTACACCATGTAAGACCATATCTGGGATATGGCATTGGCATTGAGGCTCATACATGATGAGATTGAGTATCCTCTGATATTCTGAGTAATTCAACGAGAAAAAGAGCTATGTGTGAAAAAGGTATCAAAAGAACCAAATAAGTAAGGATACTAACAAGTTAAGCTATACCAAGATGATAAAGAGATCTAGTTAAGTTAAGGAAGAGAATGAGTTGAGTTTATGTTTACATTAGCAAAAGTGCTAAACCATGTGACTAAGTGATACAAGTACAACGAGTAAAAGTACAAGTTATGAATTCATAATGTGATGGGTAATAGTAAGCATGAGTAAGTATGCTTGAGCACTTGAGACTTATGTTGCTCTTGCTTCATGAGATGGATGAGTTTATTTTGAGCATTTATGTTGCTACATAAATTTCATGCAAACTTACTAAGCTATATGCTTACCTCTCTCTTTTCCCTTTTTCCTTGTAGTATCACCAAGCTAGCTCGAGGATCGTAGGCGTTGAAGCTCGGATCACACTATTAATCACTATTTCGGTATAGCAAAGTTGATTTATTTTGAGTATGGCATGTATAGGAGTTTGATCATTTTGAGTTATGTCATATTGTGAGTTAAAGGCTTGGCTATTAGGATAATGCATTCTTTTTGTATATAGCCAAAGAAATTGGCTAATATTTGTTAAGTTCCATATATTATTGAAGATGAGTTTTTATGAATTTTAAAGTAATGCTTTAAGGATTATTCCTAGTGTATAAAGGCTATGTTATATGTTGCTTGCATTGGTATAAGTATGTTGATGTTTCAAGGTGGCAATTGGCTTGGAAAATACCCTCTAAGTGTCCACAGGTAGACACACGGGCGTGTGTCTAGATCGTGTGTGACACACAGTCAACCCCTATGGGTATGTTGATAGGCCGTGTGTCCCTCACATTTTAATTGCGAGAATTCGAATCGTCACACGGGCCGCCACACAGGCGTGTGCCTAGGCTATGTGCTTCTTAAGGGTTTGCTGACGTCAGGAATAGAATACCCCTAGTTTTCACACACAGGTGAGGACACGGACGTGTCTAGGCTATGTGAAGGAATGGGCCATTGGCACGTGTGTGTCTGGCTATGTTTAGGTTCGAATAGAAATAAATTCTACACGGGCTAGGGACATGGGCGTGTGTCACCACAGGCGTGTCCCAAGTCACATGGGCGTGTGACCCCTGTTTAGGCGAAAATTTTCAAAGAGTGTAAAAGTTTTCGATTGAACTCTGAAACCTTCTGGATGTTTGTCTAAGGCCTCGTAATCCCATGATATGTATGTTATAATTAAGAAAGAAAAGTTCTAAGTTTGAATGAAATTTTATAGCACGTTATTACATGTTCAAGCAAGGTCAAACATGGTAATGCCTCGTATCCGGTCCTGGCATCAGACACGGGTAAGGGGTGTTACATGCAAAGTTAGGGCTCAGACTCAGTATTCGGAGGTCTCATCTCGGTTTGTATCTTTAATTTTATAATTTCATAGTTTTTTGGGACTGTAATTATTTTTATATGAATTGTAGCATGGAAGTTGATTTTGGGATATTTTTAGTATATGCATGGACGTTAAACAACTGGACTAATTTAATAACTAGCCATGCTTAAGTTATAAATTATGAATTTCCCAACAAATTAAACACGTCAAATTTTTCACTGCAAAACTTGTTTTCAAAACTTCGAATAACAAATTAATAATCAAATATGTTTGTAAAATTAGTAAGCAACCTTTTAATTGGACTTTAATTAAACTTGGCAAAAACTAATGTTTTTATAAAATAAAGAGAAACCCATTATCGATTTTTCAAAAAATATAAGAAAAAATATTCTAAGAATAAATTTTCTAACAATCTGATAGTTTTTCTTACTAGGCCATTTCGGTGGCCAATGTGGCCTTCAGAATCTGACCATAACTTCTAAGTCAAGTTAGGGAGGTTATAGTGCCCTCTTTATGTGTGTAATGATACGTTTCGGTTCTGGCTCAAATTGGAGGACAGCGTTATCGATCTGAGTCATAGAATGCCTCCTACAAGCACAAGAGAGTGAAACAAATTGCAAATAGAATAAAAACAAATTAAAAAAAACAAAGTCGTATCTATAATTTCGGCTTCCATCAATTATTTTCCTAAGTACACATAACGGAATAAAAATAGTTCAATCAAATGTCGATTCCCCGACAACAACACAAACAACTTCACTGCCTCTCCCCTTCGATCTCACAAACGACAGGAGAGATTAGAAAATCAACACTCGGGAATCAAAGTACAATAAAAAAATTACGGCTTTATTGGAAATGTGACAGGTCAGTTGTAATATTTGTAGTGTTACAATGAAACGCTAGAGTATTCAAAGGATCAAACCTAAGAGAATCATGGATTGAATAATTTCTAAATAATGTGCATTTAAAATAAGGAGTCTAACCAACTAATCAAAAAAATAAGTTATATTACGACAAATCCTTAAATGAAGAGAAATTAATCTACTTTACTATCTATCTAGCGAGGACTAAATTAATCCCTAAAACCCCGTGAAGGAATTGAAGAGGAGATCCTCTGTCTTGAGTAGAACTCTGGCTTCTTGAGATGGATCAACTGGCTATCTTTGAGTAATTCCCTGAATAAAAGCTTTGGCAGAAAACTCTACCCAAAACTCTCTCCTTTAGAACGGCTGCCTTGGGTTGTTTATATAGGCTCCTTAGATGCTTTACTTGGCTCCTAAGTACCTCCTTCAAGTGGAACTACTATTAAGGTGTTTAGGTGGACATAGGAGTATGTTTCTTTGGCTTCAAGCATCTATGCTTCTTTGGCTTCAAGCATCCAAATCAGAGTGAAATTTCTCATTCCCGTGGAGGGGGCACGGCCATGGCACACGCCCGTGTAAATCGTCTTCAAGTCATGTCTCGATTCTGTCGATTGGGGCATGATCGTGTAAATCGTGGCATGGCCGTATGACTTGCTTCCGGCCGTGTCGATTTCCTCTTTGGCCCAAATTGGGCCATTTCTTGTTCTTTTCATCCTTAGGTGCTTTCCTGAGTATAAGATATGAAAAGAAATGATTAAGAGCACCTTTTTACATAAATCAGGGATAAATCATCCAAAAGCATACTAAATGTAGGATTAAAATATGTTACTTTTACGGTTTATCAAATACCCCCACACTGAAGCTTTTGCTTGTCCTCAAGCAAAATTCTCAACTTACAATTAAAACGAACTTTCCATAATTCATAATTCCTATCGACAATGTCTCATCATAATTCATAGATAATTTATACATGGATAATTCAACTTAAAGAGTCCTAAAGATTCAATCGCGATAAGTCATACCTTTGTAGTATGAAAACATAGGTGTCTCCCCTTATCTGAATAGTTATCTTTAATTCAAAACTGACAAGGATTGACATCCTCACTAAAGGTTCACTCAAATCACTCAAAGTGTTTAAGGTTCAAGAATAAGCACTCATAAGTCGAACCTAAAAAGTTAATCCCATAGTCTTGCCTGAAAATCAAATCTCCACCATTGTGTATGAGATGATACACAGATTAAAAGGTCTTTATCAGGGTTGTAACGGGGCTAAGGTTAAGGGTGTGGATAAAGGCTAAATTAGAGGGTTAGAATCGAGACTGACTTGACAAATTACCTAATCTAAAAGCAATGAACTAGAAGTAACTGATTACATCAATTGAAACTTTGAAACTAATAATAATACAAGCTTTTTCTTTGATAATTGAAAATTAAATGCACAAGCTCACTTCTTATACTAATACTGATTATACTTTGATTTTTCAGAATTTTTTTAAGAACAAACTAAATAAATACATAATAATAAAGAAAGAATTTTACCAACTGAAATAAACTAATTAGGTAATTTGATCAAATCAATTCTCGATAGAAGGGTAGTCAAAAGAATGGTGATAATAAATTCAAAGGGTTTTTTGGTTTAATATTAGCGAGTAAATCAATATAAAGGATTGTTAGGATTAAAAAGGGTTCACTAAGCGTTAATTATATGGGTAGGCTTTTTAGTGGTGTGAATGGGTCAAAACCTAGGTGCCTTTATCATCTCAGTATATTAAATCATTAAAGTGATCTCGATATGTATAATCAAGGCAAGTTCTAGAATAACAGTTCAAAGTTGACACACCCATAATCAATAAAGTGAGCATGAAAAAGAATATATGCTCTATAAGGCTCAAAATCTCAAAAAAATTATGGGTGTTTTTGGCATCAATCCTTATAAATTCCAAATTTCAAAGTAGTACTCAAATTCAGTTCAACGACCCATCAATTTTAATTTTTAGAAAGTAGACTTACCATGCCTGATTCTCTAGTATTCTTCAAATATAAATCATCAATGCACAATTATCACTAACTTACTCAAAAACATGTCAATAATAATCATAAATCTTTAGAAATTTCACCCTAATTAATAATATGAGAAGATTACTTATAGACAATACTAAAATTTAGGATTTGAGAATAATACAAAAAGATAGGTACTTTTACCCCCCACACTTAAGTTGTACATTGTCCTCAATGTACAAAGATAGATAAATAATTATGTACTAAAAAGAAAAGGGGAGAAGTAACATTTCTTGAATTTTGGATGATTCCGGGAGTTGGCATCTTTGGTGGTAGAAAGTAGGTGGAGGAGCTGGTGGTGGCATTTTTTTTGGGCCTGGTGGGGTGTCTACCGATAATCTTTGTGCTAGATAAAGAAATTGGGTAACCTGCAAAGGTATAGCCAAGAAATCTAAAGAAACATTAATAATATACTAATATTATAATTAAAGACAAAGGAAATAAAAAGAAGGAGACTAAGAAGAAAATTGAAATTGAAAGGAAAGACTAATGGACTAAGGAGTCCTTATTGCTGGATGGTTCGCGAGGTGGGTGTGACCTCTAAGGCTGTGGTGCGTGATTCCCAAGCAGCCGTTAGAACCTAAAACCAAGAAACTAAATTAAAATAAACTAAACTAAGCATAATATTGTTAAAGAGAAGGAAATTTAAGCAAAAGAGAAAAAGAAAATAAAAACTATATGGTCTCAAAGGCCCTTGGCTTGTTGTTTGAATGAAGCGGCCGGCATGAACTTATGTAGATCGATCTCCCATAGGGAGATTATGCTTGCTTTCTTTCGCTTCTTCAGCATGGTTTTGGTGTTGCTCAAGAGTCTTGACACTTTTTCTAAAGGAAGAAATAAAATTTTGAAAGAAAAAGAAAGAAGAAAGAAGAGAAAAGGTGGGAAGAAGGGGAAGGGCTGTGGGGTTTAAATAGTATCTCAAATCTAGCACATTCACACTTGTGGTCCAAGGGTGTGTCAGGTTACACGGCGACCTCGCACGACCGTAGTGTGAAGTGTGTTGCATTGCCCACGTCCGTTCTTGACGTGCCATGCCCGTGTCTGAGTAGTCAGTGTCAACCACGACCGCTTCGTACGGTCGTGGGTACAGGCGTGTTGAGTCTCCCATGCCCATTCCTCAATCAGCCACGCCTATTGGGAGATAGTCAGTAGCTTCACACTGTTTACGGGCATGGCTGTGCTGACCTGTCGGTGCCTGTGGGTAAGCGTGGTTGGGCCCGTGACATCTGACGGTGGTTGACCAAATTGCACGGCCTTTGCTCTGTCGGTGTGGTGGTTCGATGGTCCACACGGCCATGGACACGGTCGTGTGGCCTGGAAATCTTCACTTTTGTGTTAGTTTTCTACTAATTATTTAAAAAAAAGATGGAAAGAAAAGAAACTAAAATAAATTGAGTTAGTGCTCGGGTTGCCTCTCGAGAAGTGCTCGTTTATAGTCTTAAGCTAGACTGTCCTCGTATTTGAAAATTTTAGGGAGGTTTAAAGGTTTGAATATCTTCCCTCATGCTCACAGTTTTATTTTTGTGACAAAGTTGAAGTCGAGAACAGTTTACATTGAATTTGCCAAATATTGGATTGCTTACCTCGACTATTTCATGTGAGAAGATATCATGTGCCTTAAGAAGAATTTCTCCCTTTGCCCTCAGGTATGATGAGTGATGTGGGGATCGGCTTTGTCTAACCGTACCTGGTCTCCTATTTTAAAGTGATTTGATGTCCTACGAGCTTTTCTAGTGGTTCCTCTGGTTTTACTTCGTGTGGATCCGGCTTTTCTTTGACTTGTATCTTCTTCTATTCTGAATCGTCGACCTTAAGGTTTTGTTTCTTGTGTGAATCTTCTTTGTCGACTTGGGGGCTATGAGTTGGCTCAGGTTTAAGGCCTTGTGATGTTTCCTGTAGTGAAGGTTGAACAAATTGATTATCTATTGAAGTGACTTTCTTACCTTCATCATCCGTTGTTCTGGCTGAGTCGAGAGCTTAAAGATTGATCGATTCATCTCCTACGCGAAGTATGAGTTCACCTATGGCAACATCAATTTTAGTTCTAGCAGTTGCTAGGAAAGGTCTTCCTAGAATTAAGGAAATTGAATTATCCTCATCCATGTCTAGAACAACAAAATCTACTGGGAAAACAAATTTATCGATTTTTACAAGAACATCTTCAATAATGCCCCTAGGAATTCTAATAGTTTTATCAGCTAGTTGAATACTCATCCTAGTTTGTTTGGGCTTCCCTAGACCTAGTTGTTTAAACAATGCATAAGGCATGACATTTATACTTGCCCTTAGATCAGCTAACGCATTATCAATAGTTAAACTACCAATTAAGCATGGAATCGTAAAACTCCCTGGATCTTTTTGTTTATGCGGTAGTCTATTTTGTAACATTGCCGAGAATGTTGCGTTTAGTTCCACGTGGTGCTCTTCGTCTATTTTTCGTTTGTTTGTCAAGAGTTGTCTTAAAAATTTCCATGAGTTTGGCATCTGGAAAAGAGCTTCAAGAAGGGGTAAGTTAATATGTAATTTCTTTAAAAGTTTAAGAAACTTGCCAAATTGTTCCTCTGAATCATCTCCTTTCAATGCTTCGGGATATGGTATGCGAGGTTTGTATTCTTTGATTATTAGTTTTGGCTTTTCGTGTGCTACCTCTATTTTACCTTTTTCTTCCTTGGTTTCTTGTGCCGTGGTGGGCTCGTCTACCTTTGTACCCTCTTGAGATATGATGGCTTGGATCTGTTCTTTTGGGTTTATTTCTGTGTTGCTTGTTAGACGTCCTTGTTGATGTTCAGAAATCAGCTTTGTGAGATGTCCCACTGACCTAGTAAGTTCTCTAACTTGATTTTTTGATCCCTTTGATCGATTTTTGTTGTTCATCAAGTGCTTCTTCAGTCTTTTGGAAATGAGATTTTGTGGCTGTCATGAATTTCGTCAGCATCTCTTCAAGGTTTGATTGCTTCTCTTATGGATATGGCTGATTTTGATAATTTGGAGGAGGTTGCTGCCTTTGATTTCCTTGATTTCCTTGTCCTCCCCACGAAAAATTTGGGTGGTTCCTCCAACCTGGGTTATAAGTGTTACTATATGGATTATTAGATTTGAAATTGTTACCTATATAGTTTATTTGCTCATGTTCTGCTCCTGGTTGGTAGGATGGGTACTCAGAATTTGCCACATTCCCACTCGCTTCGCATTGCATTACTGGTGTACCTGTGAAGAACATAAATTATCAAGCTTTTTATTCATCATCTCCACCTGTGTTGACAGCATTATTATTGCGTCTATGTTAAAAACTCCAACTGATTTTTCAGTTTGGCCCTTATAACTTGCGATTGATAGGTATTCAACAACATCTCTTCAATAAAGTCGTAAGCCACTTCAGGAGTTTTGTTGTTCAAAGTTCCACCTGCTGATGAGTCAATCATTTGCCTCGTTGAAGAATTCACACTGTTGTAAAAAGTTTGGACTTGAAGCCACGAAGGTAATCCGTGGTGTGGACATCTTCTCAAGAGATCCTTATATCTTTCCCATGCATCATATAATGTTTCTACGTCATTCTGCACGAAAAAAGAAATGTCATTCCTAAATTTGTCTGTTTTGGCTGGTGGAAAGTATTTGAAAAGAAAATTTTCGGTCATTTGATCCCATGTGGTGATTGACCTTCATGGTAATGAGTTCAACCACTGCTTTGCTTTATTCCTTAATGAAAAGGGAAATAACAGAAGATGTATGGCATCATCAGAAACGCCATTTATTTTGAAAGTATCACAGAACTCTAAAAAATTTGCTATATGAGTATTTGGGTCTTTGTCCTACAAACCATCAAATTGAACAAACTATTGAATCATTTGTATTGTGTTAGGCTTTAATTCAAAATTATTAGCAGCTATAGCAGGCCTAACAATACTAGATTCTGCTCTTGTCAAATTAGGTTTAGCATAATCATACATAGTACGCGGAGCATTCTCTTCTTGCACATTTGGTGGTGGATTGTTTTCGTCCATCCCTTCAGTAGGATTGGATCTGTCTTGTTCTTCTCTTTGGTAGTCTAGAGCTCGTCTAGTTTCTCTGTGATTTCTACGAGCGGTAGGTTCAATGTCACTTTCGTACGATAAAGGTCCTCTCGGGTTCCTTCTAGTCATAAACTAGAGGTACCTGCTAGGAGAAGAAAGAAATTTAGTGTAAATAAAAATTTAACCTAAACTAAAAATAAAAGCAAATTGCGAAAAAATAATAATATAATGGCTAAAGTAATAGAAATAGAGCTTTCTTAATATTTTAGTGTTCCCAACAAAGGCGCCAAAAACTTGATCGTGTGAAATAGTCAAGTTTTAAAATTTATAAAAAGAATGATCGAACCTGTAGACTAACTATGACAATGATAGAGGCAAGTGCACCTATCGAATAGTAGTATAGTTTAGGCAAGTGTATATTATCGAACCCAAGGGAACCTAAAAGTACTACTACTCACTTTCTTTCTATTATTTAGCCTGAATTATGGAGTGATTGGTTTATTAATCTAAAGACTAATGAAATACTTAAACTAAATGCAAAGACAAAAGAATGAAACTTCGAGAAAAGACTGTGGAAAAAACTCAGTTGATTACGACGATACCCTCAGGAAGAATCCACCTATGACTTCTCTTGTTATCTAACTTTTAATTCATATGACTTATTTACTTCGCTTGATCTGTGAGACTCCTTAACCTATATTAAACCCTCTCTCGAGGCGAATAACGTCTAACCTTAGGTTAATTAGTGGAACTCTCGTTCTCTTATAATAACCCCCTAAGGAAGTAGTAAATCGATCAATGGACTCCATATTAGGTTTCACCCTAATCCGGTAAAATCTCGTCACCCTATCTCTAGGTGTGCGATCAACTCCACTTAATTATGCTAGATCTACTCTTAGGCAGGGTCTATTCCTCCTCCACCTAAGCACATCAGATTAAAATAAGAAACATAATTAAGAACAATCTAAATACTTATCATATAATTTAAAAATCAAATAACAAAATCCATCATAGGTTTCATCCCTTTCAGGTATCTGAGGGGTTTAGTTCATAACAAAATAAGAAAACATCTCAAGAGAAAAGATAAAACAAAACATAAGAAATCCCTAAAACCCCCTAAAGGAATTGAAGAGGAGATCCTCTATCTTGAGTAGAACTTCGACTTCTTGAGATGGATCAATTGGCTATCTTTGAGTAATTCCCTGAATAAAAGCTCTGGCAGAAAACTCTGCCCAAAACTCTCTCTTTTAGAACGGTTACCTTCAGTTGTTTATATAGGCTCCTTAGATGCTTTACTTGGCTCCTAAGTACCTTGTTCAAGTAGAATTACTATTAAGGTCTTTAAGTGGACTTAAGAATATGTTTCTTTGCCTTCAAGCATCCAAATCCGAGTGAAATTGCTCATTCCATGGCAGGGACACAACCATGGCACATGCCTGTGTAAATCGTCTTCAGGCCGTGTCTCGATTTTGTCAATTAGGGCACGACCGTGTAAATCGTGGCATGGCCGTGTGAAGTAATTTGACGAGGCACGGTCTTGTGGTTTGAAGTCCAGGCCATGTCGATTTCCTTTTGGGCCCAAGTTGGCCTATTTCTTGTTCTTTTCGTCCTTAGGTGCTTTCCTGAGTATAAGACATGAAAAGAAATGATTAAGAGCACCTTTTTACATATATCAGGGATAAATAATCCAAAAGCATACTAAATATGCGATTAAAATATGTTAATTTTACGATTTATCAAGTCTGAGGCAGAGTTCTGTGATTAAGCCGCTATGCTCGGGGTATCGTTGCAACTGCTTACGAGCGTTGTGTTTGATTTGAGGATGGTCTAAGGGACGAGTTGCGAGTATTGATAGCTCCGCAATGGGAAAGAGAGTTTGCTAATCTGGTTGAGAAGGCAAAGATAGCTAAAGAGGTGAAACGGTCGGAGAGGCAAAATCGGGATAAGGATAGGGGTAGGAATAAGAGGAACTTTGGGTCGTCAGGATCTACTAGGGGTTTCCAAAAGAGGCCTAGGTTTGATGGGCCTGGTCGAGTTGTAAAGCTCGTTACTGTTGGTCGATCTCAACCATGTGCTAGATGTAGGAATTTTCATTCGGGGGAGTGTTGGGCAAGAAATAGAGGATGCTTCAGGTGTTGATCTATAGATTATCAAGTAAAGGACTGTCCGCAAGAGCCAAGCAGGGCACAGCCAGTAGGTCAGGGATATGCAAAGTTTGAAAGAGGTGGACAGCAACCATCGAGAAGTCGTGGTCCGGCCAAGGGAGGAAATGGATTTGGTCAAGGGTGTGGAGCACCTAACAGAGGTGCTGGGAGTACAGATGTAAGACAACCTGTGTTAGTTTATGCAGCTTGATGTTGAGAGGATGGCGATGCACCGGATGTCATAATCGGTACATTCATTATTTTTTGTGTGCCCTTTATAGCTTTGATAGATATTGGGTCTACAAATTTATATGTTGCTAGTACTGTATCTGGAACTTTGAATATAGAATCTGAGGTTGCTTCTAGAGAAATGACCGTGATTAGCCCTTTAGGACAATCTGTAGTGGTGAACAAACTTTTTAGGAATGTGCCTTTGGAGGTGCAAGTAATTATTTTCCCGACTGACTTGATGGAATTACCGTTCGGTGAGTTCGACTTGATTTTAGGCATGGACTAGTTAGTTAGGTATCGAGCAAACTTGGATTGTGCTGCTAAGCGCATGATATTGAAGACTCTTGAGGATAAGGAGGTGCTGGTGATAGGTGAGAGAAGGAAATACCTGTCCAATGCGCTCTTAGCTTTCATCAATGCTTTAGAGGCCAAAGAATTGTCTGTAAGAGATGTTAGAACGGTGAAAGAGTTTATGGACATTTTTTCATAATAGCTTCTAAGGTTACCTACGGATCGCGAAGTGGAGTTTGGCATTGACCTACTTCCGGGAACAGCTCTGGTGTCAAATGCCCCACATAGGATGGCGCCGAAGGAGTTGGCAAAACTTAAAGCTCAGATTCAGGAGCTGTTGGACCATGGTTTTATCCGACCAAGTGTGTCACCATGGGGAGCGCCGGTGTTGATTGTTAAGAATAAGGACGGGTCGATGCGGATGTTCATTGACTATAGGCAAGTGAACATGTTGATGATAAAGAACAAATACCCGTTACCAAGGTTTGATGACCTGTTTGATCAGTTGCGTGGCACTTGGTATTCTCAAAAATAGACTTGAGGTTTGGGTGTCATCAGCTTAAGGTCAAGGAGGCGGATATTCCTAATATTGCTTTTTGAACTAGTTACGGTCACTATAAGTTCTTAGTGATGCCGTTCAGATTAACGAATGCACCAACTGTATTTATGGATATGATGAACCGGGTATTCCATCCTTACTTGGATCAGTTTGTCGTAGTGTTCATAAACGATATCTTGGAATATTCAAGGACCGAGGAGGAGCATGATTCGTATCTTCGGGTAGTTCTGCAGATTTTGAGAGAGAAGCAACTGTATGCTAAATTCAGTAAATGTGAATTTTGGCTGAGGGAAGTTACTTTTCTGGGGCATGTTGTTTATGCCGAAGGGATTAGGGTTAATCCCTGAAAGATCGAAGCTGTTCTGGACTGGAAGCCGCCAAAGTCTGTAGTAGAAATTCAAAGTCTTCTTGGGTTAGCTGGGTACTACAGAAGGTTTGTTGATGGATTCTTGTTGATTGCTGCACCATTAACCAAGATATTATGGAAAGGTGTACCGTTTGTATGGACAGATAAACAGTAGGAAAGCTTTGAGAAGTTGAAGAAGATTTTGACGGAGGCACTAGTGTTGATTCAGCCTGAAGCTGAGAAGTAGTTTGTTGTCTATTGTGATGCGTCGGACACAGGGTTAGGATATGTGCTGATGCAAGAGGGGAAGGTGATAGCATATGCGTCTCGGCAATTAAGACCGCATGAAGGGAATTATCCCACTCATGATCTGGAGTTAGCTATGGTAGTGTTCGCCTTGACGATTTGGAGACACTACTTGTATGGAGAAAAGTCAATTATCTACATCGATCATAAATATCTCCTTGCCCAGAAGGAGTTGAATTTAAGGCAGCGGAGGTGGATTGAATTGTTGAAAGACTATGATTGCTCGATTGAGTATCACCTGGGTAAAGCTAACGTAGTGGCAGATGCGTTGAACCATAAGGTAATATCAGATTTGAGTGCAATGTTTGCTTATCTCAGTTTGTATGAGGATGGAAGCTTGTTAGCCGAACTTCAAGTGAAGCCTTCATGGGTAAGTCCAATTAAAGAGGGACAGTTTCAGACGAATTGTTAAGTTCTCGACTTCAGCAGATGGAAGGTGATGAGATAGAAGATTTTGGTCTGAACAGTGATGGGTTATTGCGCTTTCGTGGAAAAGTTTGTATGCCAAAGGATTCCGAGTTGAGACAAAGGATTCTACAGGAGGCGCATAGTAGCCCATACGCTATGTATCCCAGTGGGAGTAAGATGTATCGAGATTTGCATCAACAGTTTTGGTGGCCAGTTCTGAAGCAAGAAGTTATCGAGTTTGTGAGTAAGTGTTTGACATGTCAATATGTGAAGGCAGAACATCAATTGTCTTTGGGGTTCCAACAGCCAGTGAAGATTCCACTTTGGAAGTGGGAGAGGATAACGATGGATTTTGTTAGTGGGCTACCTCTTACGCCTGCTTAGAAAGATTTAGTGTGGGTAATTGTTGATTGGTTGACGAAGTCTGCTCACTTCATATCAGTTCGTATCGACTACTTACTATAGAAGTTAGCCAAGCTGTACATAGTAGAGATTGTGAGGTTACATGGGGAACCAGTGTCTATCATATTAGACAAAAACCCTAGGTTTACATCGCGATTCTGTAAGGCGTTACATCAAGCGTTGGGTACAAGACTGGATTTCAGCACGGCGTTTCATCCACAGTCTGATGGTCAATCAGAGAGGGTAATTCAGATTTTGGAAGACATGTTGAGAGGTTGTGTAATAAACTTTAGAGGTAGTTGGGAGGATTGCTTACTATTGGCAGAATTTGCATACTACAATAACTATCAATCCAGTATTCAGATGGCACCCTACAAACCGTTGTATGGTCATAACTGTCGTACTCCTACCTGCTAGAAAGAATTGGGTAAGTGATAGTTGTTGGGTCCGAGTTGGTCTCAGAGACAGAGAAAAAGGTTAAATTGATTCGGGCTCGGCTGAAGGAAGTGTCCGACAAGAAGAAATCATATACAAATCTAAAACGTAAGGAAATAGAGTTCTTAGTGGGTGATCGAGTTTTTCTAAAAGTTTCATCTTGGAAGAAGGTCCTAAGATTTGGACGGAAAGGCAAGTTGAGCCCTAGATTCATCGAACATTATCGGGTGTTGAAACATATGGGACCAGTGGCTTATCAGCTTGAGTTACCATCGGAGTTGAGTCAGATACATGATGTATTCCATGTTTCAATGTTAAGGCGTTATCGTTCAGATTCATCTCACATAGTGCCAGTGGAGGAATTGAAGTAAGACCCTATCTGTCTTTCGAAGAGGAACCAGTGAAGATCTTAGATCGAGATGTCAATGTGTTGAGAAGGAAGTCAGTTCCTCTAGTCAAGGTGTTATGGCGTAATCACGGTTCAGAAGAGGCCACATGGGAGCCAGAATATGTGATGCGACAGCAATACCCTCACCTCTTTTGATCAAGTAAATTTTGAGGCTGAAATTTCTTTAAGGGGGTAGAATTGTAACATCCTAGAATTAGGGGTTCTGCATTTTATGTTTTTGTATGTGCTTGGCTTATTTTGCTTGTTATTTAGGTGTTAGGGGTCCTGGGGAAGCTCAGGTTCGAGCCAGAGCTTTAGAAAAAATTTGCTTTTTGGGCACTTTAGGGGGGAAGAGCTAGTTGAAGCAGGCTTTAAGAATATTTACTTGTGTTAGTTGACACAAAAAAGAGCGTGGTGTGGTGGCAAAGTGACGCCACTTAAGGAGCAAGGGAGTGGCGTCACAAGGGAGCAAACATTATTTTTGTGCTCCAAGTGGTGAAGTGTTGGCTTTCGGATGGGACTCTTCAAAGGTGGTTGTTGAATGGGTCAAATACATTTAAATGTGTGGACAAAAGAGCTTGGAGGGGTTTGAATTGGTCAAACCAATTTGAAAGGGTGATGGGGAAAGTTTGGTGGAGCAAATCAAGGGATTTGGTGCGTGGTGGAGGTGTTGGCCGAATGTGGGGGTCTTGGAGGGGAGGACTTCGGTTTAGCTGCTAGAGGTGTGTGCCGAAATTCTCATTAGTCTTAGGCTTTTCCATCTTGGTATATTCGGTCATAAGGGTAAGTGGAAGTGCCGTTTGTGCCATTGGAAAAGAGAAGCAAAAACCAAAACCTTGAAGTGCATTGTTGTTCTCTTTCTTCATTTTCGACATATACCTTGTTCTTTACCAAAATGATTCTATTCTCTTCCATCTCCTATTAATCATTTTCTCCTCCATAATTGAACCATTTTTGCTTGGTGTTAGCCGAATCTCTCATCACTATCTTCTCTTCCCATTAAACTTTCTTCTTCTTCTTTTTCTTTCTGCACTCTTTTCTCCATAGCTGAACCTTAGCTTACCCACTTGCTTTTCTTTTCATTTTGCTTCTTCTTGTTATATTCTTCTAGCCAAAACCTGCTCTCCTTTTGCTGTCTTTCCATTTATTTTTCCTTAGGCCGAATTTTTTTTGTTCATCTCCTACAAGTTGTTTCCATCACCAAAATCGAATTTTTCTTGTTACCCCCTTTCTAAACCTACACCTTACTTTTGTGTTCATCGTAGTCGATCTTGGATTTCTTCTATTATTCCTACCAGTGCCAAATTCCCTTGGGTTCCATTCGGCCTCTCCCTGTTCAAGGTAATGTCCTCTTCTTCTTATTAATCTGTTCATTCCCCTTACTTCTCCTACAGAAGCCGAACACTCATCTTCTAAATCTTTAAACCGAATGTGGTTTTTCTCTCTTGTTACTAGTTACTCCATCACCTTATGATCTTCCTTTTTCTGTGATTCCTTATAAACTTTCGTTAGATAAGCCGAACATATTACAACCAAATCTGTGGCGGTGCGATTCCTCGTTTATTAAGGTAAGGAGTTTTCTTTAGTCTTATACGATTAGACTCTCTTCCGTTTAACTCTGCCTTAATCAAATCTTTTGTTAGACAACCTACGTTTCTCTTTGAGTACTGATCAAGGCTCTCTTCATGGATTTGAGTGGTAGTCATTCCAAGGGGGTATCGTTAGAGGAGCTTGAGGAGAGTGAACCCGTAATCTCCGCTCCTAAGTTCAAACGACGTACTGTGTTGGCGATTCGAGACTTTCCGTCGGGTTGTGGTAGGGAGTCAACATCTGCTTGGGATAGACAAATCATGGTTATTTCTACTAGCAAGAGTGTTGACGATCTTGAGTGTTTAGTTTTACACGTAATCAGGTGTGCATTGCTCGCACTCTCCTTTATTATTTTGCGTTAATAACAGTGTTAGCTGAAAGCTGAAACGACTGTATAATGTAGTTGTGAAACCCTTGTGGGTATGGTTGGAGATATCAGGTAAGTGCCTAAGAATATGTATGATTTGATTATCGGATATATATTGAAAATATGATTGCATTCATTACAAATTGATAACATGTTGCATGATCTTTGGGATATGTTTGAAAGGGGAAGTGTGATTCAGTGACTATGTCGAGTGGTTTGGTACCACAGTGGGTTGGCCCCACATATATTTATCAATGATTGTATAGTGGTTTGGTACCATAGTGGGTTGGCCCAACATATATTTCTTAGTGACTTTGTCACAGTGGTTTGGTACCACAATGGCTTGGTGCCACAGGTGTTTGGTTGATTTAAGTGATGTAGAGGATGGAAAACTAGGTTGGGCTGGGTTGCATTGCATCCACTTTCTAATATGCCATAATATGAGGGCGGAGGCCCAATGTGCATCTATGGGCTTCAGGCCAGATTGCATTCGTAAGGGGAATTATACGCTGAGTCTTGGTGACTCACCCCTCTGCTTAATTTTGCAGGTAACCCCTAGTTGCGAATTTTGAGCTGAGGTGGACTTCTGAGGTGGCCATGCGTTACTACTTCCGTAAATTTTCATTTCTTTATTTAAACTTACTTTTAATTTGGGATTTTGCTTTGTAATTAGGCCTCCATAACTTTAATTTGGGTTTTGATTTAACGTTTCTATTACATATTATATGAAATGTAAAATATGGAGTTTTTCTAGAATAAAATTATAAACAGTCATTTTCCAAAGTGTTAACAAAAAGATGACAAGCGAATAATAATTAAACTCGAAATTTTCTTAAAACCGCAAACATTTTTTTCAAAATGTTGTTTATATAATTCTCTAATTTTTGCTTTTGTAAAAACAAACCTTATTATGACTCTTAGTTCATTTTATAAGAGGTTGGTAAGAAACCATCAAACAGAATTTAATTTTTAAGATGGGTACATAAAACGAAAAGTTTTTCTAAATTGCGATATTTCTTTAGAATTTCAAACTATCTTTCCATGTAACATACCATTTCAGTCGTAACGTATAGATCAGGTTTGGGGTGTTACATACATTAAGGGGCAGAGATTGTGGAGCACAAGATTGACTCATAAGAAATTTCACTATATCAATGACTTATTAAATCGAAAAAGGCATTCTTTACCTTTTTTTCAGACATCTGCAGAATTGGATTAAATTGAGATCAATTTAGACTCAAACCGAAATTTCACTATATCATATCTGAACCTTAATCGGACTTACAAAACATTAAAACAAATTGAGATCAAGTCTGGATTTAATTGAAACTTCTATGAAATTTTGAATAAAAAGTGTAAACAGGGGTCACACAGTTGTGTGGCCAGGCCGTATGATAAAGGCCAGCCCGTGTGGCCCCAAGAATGGTTGTGTGGCTACTCTACATGCCCTATTATTAGACCATATACAATTAAAATATAGGGTCACACGGTCGTGTTGCCAGGCCGTGTAACAACCTATGACCATGTGAAAAATCTTGCACCTAAAATCAAAAAACCACACAGTCATGTGGGTGATCATGTATGGCACATGGTTGTGTAACAACCCATGTCCCAGGCCGTGTGCCCCTGAAACAACTTCAAAACCAAGCTTTTTTGTCTACCATTTATTAAGTTCCAAGCCAAACCACTTCCAATCATTTTTCCTATTCAAAACACATTAAAAAATGCCCAAAACATGTCAAGTACATCCAATCTAAGTGTCTAACTGATATGCCTTCAATCGCACCATGTTATAAACATAAAACAAAAACTATCAAAAACATTTGATCGCTACAAAATAGTCTAGTTTTAAAATTTATAAAGAATGATCGAACCTGTTGGCTAACTATGACAACGATAGAGGCAAGTGCACCTATCAAACAGTAGTATAGTTAAGGTAAGAATATCTTATCGAACCCAAGGAACCTAAAAGTACTACTACTCACTTTCTTTCTATTATTTAGCCTGAAATATGGAGTGATTGGTTGATTTATCTAAAACTAATGAAATACTTTAAAATAAAATGCAAAGATAAACGAATAAATTGGGAAAAGACTTTGGAAAACTCAATTGATAAAGACGATACCCTCAGGAAGAATCCACCTATGACTTCACTCATTATTTATCCCTAAACCATATGATTTCTTTACATAGATTGATCCATGAGTGTAACACCCCAAACCCGATCAAAACACTACGACCGAATCCGGCATGTCACAGAGAAAGCTTATTTTTGATAAAACCAGTTGTTGACTTAAGTAAAAGAAAAACATCTTGTTTTATGGGAACCGAAGTTGGTTTGAATCAATCGCTTAAACCGTTTCAATTTTTTTTAAAGAGAATCGAGTTAACTTGTTGATATTATAAGTTCGTTATTTACCCGATGGTAAAGTTTTAGAAAATCTCGAAAATCCATTAAGGTTTGTGAAAACATTCATTTTATTGACTCTTTTCCATTTTAAATGTGCTTTAATGTTTAACGCAAATTCCAAAGGTTGTCTACGAAATAAATAATCCCGAAATAAAAATTTAAATGGCCTTATTACAACCAAAAACCAAATTTAATGGAAATTAAGTCTGAAGTAATAATTTAAAACAGAACCCGAAATATCGTGCATGGCCACCTCGAGTCCGTTTCGGCTCCACATCCGCGATCTAAGAATCATCTGTAAAATGCAAAAAGGAGAGGTGAGTCACCGAGACTCAGTGTATAAATTCTCATCCCACAAATATAAGCCCTTACATAGTTTCATAAGTAATTAAGTATGCCATGCAACCCAAACCTAACCATCCAAACTCCTGTGTCTACCCCGTGTGGTCAAAACCACTGGTGGTCAAAATCACTGGTGACCGAAGTCACAATCAATATATGGGTGGTCAAAACCACTGGTGACCGAGGTCACAAATAATGTATGTGTGGTCAAAACCACTGAGACTTTGTCACAATATCATAATAAGCGAGGCCAACCCACTGTGTGGTCAAAACCACTAGTGACAGTCTGAAATCATACTTTTCCCCTCCTTTCATCACCCACTTTTATGAACATGCTTTTCATGGCAAAATAATCATGCTTAATATTCAGAAATAACATAACCTGGCATATGCAACCTTAATCGAGGCATTTAACTTTAACCAAATTAGAATGGACTTACCCGGAGTCCTCGCTTATACCTACAAGGGTAACACATCGATTCCCACAGTTATTTTAGCTTTTGTTAAATCATACAATAATATCAAATTAACTTACGAAGTGTGTAGGAGTTACACACTTGATTACTCGTAAGACTATGCTTTCTACATCTACACTGTCGTTAATCGACACTCATCGCTATCATCTACTTTCCTGTTCGATCTTTGGTCCACACCCGATGTGGCCAATCGCGAACCACAGATACAACCCTTTTCTGGAACTTAGGGGCTGGGGTCTCAGATCCAACCCCTCCTACCGCCTGGTTAGCCTTCGAGTCCATAACACACCGTAGTCACTATCTCTAGTTAAAGCAACGAAATAACAACCAATAGAGACATAGAACTCGAATGAATAGATCCCTTACCTAAGTCGACCAATCCCGAAGATCAAAACCTAATCCATGAATCGAGCTATTCTTGAGAATCCAAACACATGCGACACTCCCCTTCCTAAAATCGGCCAAACATATCACTATTAAGCAAATAGCCATTCGGCTTTGGTCAAGAGATCCCAAAAGAGATAACACAACATACAAGGACTCGCCCCCCTTCTTACCTTAACTTGACAGATTTGATCACCCTCCAGCAAGAATCGGCAAGGCTTGAAACAAGAGAGAATCTAATGAGAAACTGAAAATAGAAATACAATCTTCAACGAAATGCTTAGGAGTTTTGACTTTTCTGCCCGTAACAATCGAAAGAGAAAAGAATTGAAATGAGAGAGTTAGGGAGATTCGACCAAAGACCAAGAACTTACCCAAATGCCGGAAGCGTTCCACCTATGCATAGAGAAAGATGAAATTGAAGGGGAAACTTTTAGCAGATGGTATTCGGCCAAACACAAATGAAGTAAAAAGGGAAATAATGAAAAGAGGTTTCAAGAGGGGTTTTGGTTTTGGGGATTGAAGAGAAGAGAAAAAGGTTTAAGTGTTAATTTTGGTTTTGGGACAGGGAAGGAGTAAAAGAGTTGAGAGAATTGACTTTGGCTTCAGAGAGAAAAGAAGAGAACAACCAAAATACAAAAAGAGGGAAAATGAGAGATGTAAAAGTGGTTCAATTCGGCACCAAAAGAAAATAAAAGAACAAAGCCCCAAGATGCTTCCAACTAGCTGAATATACACACTCTCTAAAGCACATTCGGCCACCCCTAAAAGCACTGAACCGATTGCTCCCCTCCCAACCAGAGTTCAAGATTCGGCCAACTCTAAGCTCACATGTCCATCTCCACAAATTCCTCCTGGCCACTCATTCAAATCGGTTTGAATGATTCAAATCCCTACATTTCTCTTCTCCATCAATTCAAATGTGTTGACTCCTTCAACACATATCCACCAGTGTCCATCTTGTGCACAACTCTCCCTTGTCCTATAGTAAAAAAGAATGCCCAAAAGGAGATTCCCGCAGCTCGAACCAAGGCTCCTTCTGGTCCCTGTGGTGTCACTTCCCCAAGCCCTAAGTAGCACCTCCTTGTCACTTTACCAAGGCCTCTCTTGCAACACAATCTACCACCAATTACCCTTAACTCCTAGCTCAAATAGCTCCCTCTTATAGAAGCCCAAAACGTAACTTTCAAGGAAACTCAGGCCTTTCCCTGGCTCATGCCTAGACCCTAAAATAGCCCAAACTAACATGACAATTAAACTAACTGCATGCAATAGATAAAATATAGAGGCCCCGATTTAAGGATGTTACAGTTCTACCCCCTTAAAAATAATTTTGGCCCCGAAATTACCTGATCAAAAGAGTTGAGGGTATTGCTGCCGTATCACATCCTCTGGCTCCCACGTGGCCTCTTTAGTTCCGTGATTCTGCCATAGAACCTTTACCAAAGGAACTGACTTTCTACGTTGAACCTTCATATCCCGATCCAGAATCTGCACTGGCTCCTCTTAAAAAGACAAATCTGGACTCACCTCAATCTCTTCCACTAGTACAACATGCGACGGGTCTGAACGATAGCGTCTCAGCATGGAAACATGAAACACGTCATGGATCTGACTCAATTCTATTGGCAACTCGAGCTGATACGCTACTGGTCCCACACGCTTCAATACGTTATAAGACCCGATGAACCTAGGGCTCAGCTTGCCCTTTCGACCAAATCTCAGCTCTTTCTTCCACGGCGACACCTTTAGGAAAACCTTGCCACCCACTGTAAACTCTATATCCCTCCGCTTGAGATCGGCATAAGATTTCTTTCTGTCCGAAGCCTCATTCAGATGAGCCCGTATCAGCTTAACCTTATCCTCTGTCTTAGTAATCAACTCAGGACCCAACAGCTGATGCTCACCCAACTTTGTCCAACACGTAGGGGTTCGACACTTCCACCTAGAAAGCACTTCATACGGTGCCATCTAAATACTTGCCTGGTAACTGTTGTTATAAGCGAACTCAACGATAGAAATTCTTCCTAAATACCCCTGAAATCTAAGACACAACCCCTCAACATATCCTCTAAAATTTGGATTATCCTCTCTGACTACCCATCTGACTACGGATGAAACGCCGTGCTGAAATCCAGCTTAGTACCTAGTGCCTGATGTAATGCTTTCCAAAACCTTGATGTGAATCTAGGATCCCTATCTGAGATAATCGACAATGGCACTCCATAAAATCTCATGATTTCTACCACATACAACTTAGCCAACCTTTGAAGTGAATAGTCAACCTGAACCGGTATAAAATGAGCCGACTTTGTCAAATGATCAACAATCACCAAGACTAAATCCTTCTTACTAGGCGTGAGGGGTAGCCCAGTGAGGAAATCCATCGTAATCCTTTCCCATTTCCACTACGGGATCTTTATTGGTTGCAACAGACCTGAAGGTACCTGATGTTCGGCTTTGACCTGCTGACACGTCAAACACTTACCCACAAATTCTGTTACTTCTCGCTTCAGACCCGGCCACCAAAACTGCTCACGCAGCTCTCAGTACATCTTACTACCTCCAGGATGCATAGCATATGGACTGCTATGTGCCTCCTGAAGAATCTTTTGCCTCAACTCCATATCCTTCGGCATGCAGACCTTACCTTGAAAACACAACAAACCCTCACCGCTTAAACTATACCTCTCTAATCCACTATTCTGCACTTGAAATATCGAGTACATAAGTCCTCATCCACTAGCTATTTTTTTTAACCTGGTTTACCCACGTCGGCTTCACTTACAATTTCACTAACATACTTTCGTCATCATACAGACTAAGATGGGCAAACATTGCTTTCAAGTCCGCTACCACCTTCCAGCTCAACGCGTCAGCAACTACTTTAGCCTTACCCGGATGGTATTCAATCGAACAGTCATAATCCTTTAACAACTCGATCCACCTTCGCTGCCTCAAATTCAAACCCTTCTGAGTCAATAGGTACTTCAAACTCTTGTGGTTCGTGTAGATGATCGACTTCTCCCCATACAAGTAATGCCTCCAAATTTTCAGAGCGAAAACCACTGCAGCCAACTCCAGATCATGCGTCGGGTAATTCCCTTCGTGGGGTCTCAAGCTGTCGAGATGCATACGCCACTACTTTCCCTCTTGCATCAAGACACATCCCAAACCAAGATCTGACGCATCACAAGAAACGTAAATTCCTTCCACAGCTCAGTTTGAATCAAAATCGAGCTTCGCCGAATCCTCTTTAACTTGTAAAAACTTCCTTGTTGTTTGTTTGACTATACGAACGTAACTCCTTTTCTTAGCAACTTGGTCCATGGTGCTGCAATCAAAGAAAACCCTCCTACAAACCTTTTGTAATATCCTGCTAAACCCAAAAACTTCGGATCTCTGCTACAGACTTCGGTGGTTTCCAATCCAATACCGCTTCAACCTTCCGAAGGTCCACCCTAATCCCCTCAGCTAGCACCACATGACCCAAGAAAGTTACCTCCTTCAACTAGAACTTGCATTTACTAAACTTTGTGAACAACTACTTTTCCCTCAGAATCAGTAAAACCACACGGAGATGCTCATCATGCTCCTCCTCTGATTTTGAGTACACCAAGATGTCGTCTATAAACACCACAATGAATCAATCCAAATACGAGTGAAAAACTCGATTCATCATGTCAATGAATGCTGCCGGCACGTTAGTCAACCAAATGGCATTACTAAGAACTCGTAGTGCCCATAACGAGTGCGAAACATTGTCTTATGGATATCAGCCTCCTTTACCTTAAGCTGATGGTACCCCGACCTCAAATCAATCTTAGAGAAAATTGACACCTCCTTCAGTTGATAGAACATATCATCTATTCTCATCAATGGATACTTATTCTTAATTATTAACTTATTTAGCTGACGGTAATCTATACACATCCGCATTATTTCGTCTTTCTTCTTAACAAAAAGCATGAGTGCTCCCCAAGGCAATACACTCGGTCGGATAAAACCTCGATCCAACAATTTCTGAATCTATGGTTTCAGCTCCACTAACTCCTTTGGCGCAATCCTATATGGGGCAATAGACACTGGTGCAGTTCCTGATAGCAGATCTATCCCAAACTTAACTTCGCGATCAGGAGGCATACCCGGAAGCTCTTTCGAAAATACATCAGTAAATTCCTTCACCATTCGGACATTTCCCACTGCTATTTCATTAGCCTCCAATGCACAATCATGAACCATAAATGCCTCACATCCCTTTCTCACCATCTTCTCGGCCTTCAACGCGGATACCACATTGGATAGAAAATTCCTTCTATTACCTATCATCACTACCTCATCACCCTCAACAATTCTCAATACCATGCGCTTAGTTGCGCAGTCCAAACTTTCCCAGTACTCCAATAGCCAATCCATCCCTAGGATCAAATCGAACTCCCCGAATGGCAGTTCTATCAGATCAGCCAGAAATACTACCCCTTAGAGTTCTAGGGGTACATCCCTATACAACTTGTTTACTTCTATAGAGTGACCTAGGGGGCTAATTACAGTCATCTCCCTAGAAGAAATCTCATAAGCTAAGTCCATAGTTCCCACCATACTACTAGCAACATAGGATTGCGTCGATCCAACATCTATCAAAGTAGTATAAGGCAATCCAAAAATTAAGAACGTACTAGTTATGATGTCCGGTGCGTCGCCCTCCTCTCGACGCCTCGCAGCATAGACTAACCCAGGCTATCTTACATCAGCATTCCCGACACCTTTGCCCGGTGCTCCATGACCTCAACCAGAACAATTACCTCCCCTGGCCGGACCGCAACCCCTCTGTGGTTGCTGGCCATCCCTCCTGAATTGTGTACGTCCTTGATCCTCAGACTGGATCCTAGCTGACCTTTGCGGACAATCCCTTACTCGGTGCCCTATTGACCCACACTCGAAGCACCCTCTATTTTTGGTCTAACATTATCCCTAATGAGACTTCCCACACCGAGCACACCATGGCAGTAACTGGGTAGTAGCAGCAGGCTTTGCAGCTTGACTCGACCCACTATATCTAGCCCTTTTCTGTGAATTCCCAACAGACCCTGATGACCCAGAACTCCTTTTAATCCAACTCCGATCCTGATTCTGTCTCACCGACTGTTTCACCTCCTCCGCAATCTTGGCATTCTCTACCAAGACCATAAATTCTCTCTCCTACTATGGAGCAATCAACATCCGTATCTCATCTCTCAGCCTGTCCTCAAACCTGACACAGCGCTCGTGTTCCATAGCCACGATACCCCTAGCATAACGACTCAACCAAAGGAACTCTGCCTCATATTTTGATACTGACTTATTCCCTTGAACTAGATTCAAGAACACCTTCCGTTGCGAATCTATATAACCGGACCCGACATACCTCCTCTGATAAGCTGCCTTAAAGAATCCCAAGTGATGTCGTCAACTGTCGCACCATCTCGGACCGTGAGCCACCACTGATAAGACTCATCCCGGAGAAGAGACACTATCCCTATCAACTTCTTCTCAACTGTAAAGTCCAAATCGTCCATTATATGTTCTGTCGCCTCAAGCCAGTACTCAGCTGTTTTGGGAGCCACAACAAAAACACCCCGAAACACCTCTGATCCATTGGCTTGGAGTCGCTCAGACACAGATTTTCAAACCCCCGTACCCCCACCAGCTCTATCTACTCTCTCCAAAACCTACAGCATTACCTGCGACACTCCATCATCACCACCCGTCTGATCTTGGAACTCAACGCCCACAGTTGGCGGTGGTGGTACCTCATCCTCTGACCCATGACCAGACCCTACTAGTTCGGACACAGTCATCCTACCTCTACCACGCCCATGTGTATTACGCCCACGCCCTAGAGTGCTCGTGTCTACGAATTAATTTGATTTAAGAATTTTATGCATTAGCTTTCTTCCACTATTATTACAGTACAATTTTATGAATAACTTAGAGTTGTTCTCGTAAGTTCATACAATCCTATGGGCTTCAGTCTCTAAAGTGGATTCCTATTACTAGCATCCACAACACAACTATTTAAACCATGTAATCAGCAGTTAGGGGACTTACCGTTACTGATTGGTACCAGAGTCTTAGGTGCCATGCTTCCCAAAACATGTATTTTCCTTCAAAGTTATTTCGCAAACCCTTTATTGAAAAAATTTTGGGCCTCGGGCCCATAGCCGAGCTTTTGAACCTAGCTCTGATACCAAAATTGTAACACCCCAAACCTGGTCAAAACACTATGATCGAATCCTGCATGTCACAGAGAAAGCTTGTTTTTGATAAAACCAGTTGTTGACTTAAGTAAAAGAAAAACGTCTTGTTTTATGGGAACCAAAGTTAGTTTGAATCAATCGCTTAAACAGTTTCAAAATTTTTTTAAGGAGAATCGAGTTAACTTGTTGATATTATAAGTTTGTCATTTACCCGATGGTAAAGTTTTAGAAAATACCAAAAATCCATTAAGGTTTGTGAAAACATTCATTTTATTGACTCTTTTCCATTTTCAATGTTCATTAATGTTTAATGCAAATTCCAAAGGTTGTCCACGAAATAAATAATCCCAAAATAAAAATTTAAATGGCCTTATTATAACCAAAAACCAAATTTAATGGAAATTAAGTCCGAAGTAATAATTTAAAATAGAACATGAAATATCGTGCATGGCCACCTCAAGTCCATCCTAGCTCCACATTTGCGATCTAAGAATCATCTGTAAAATGCAAAAGGGAGAGGTGACTCACTGAGACTCAGTGTATAAATCCCCATCCCATAGATATAAGCCTTTACATAGTTTCATAAGTAATTAAGTATGCCATGCAACCCAAACCTAACCATCCAAAGTCCTGTGTCTACACCGTGTGGTCAAAACCACTGGCGGTCAAAACCACTAGTGACTGAAGTCACAATCAATATATGGGTGGTCAAAACCACTGGTGACCGAGGTCACAAATAATGTATGTGTGGTCAAAACCACTGAGACTTCGTCACAATATCATAATAAGCGGGGCCAACCCACTGTGTGGTCAAAACCACTGGTGACAGTTTGAAATCATACTTTTCCCCTCCTTTCATCACCCATTTTTATGAACATGCTTTTCATGACAAAATAATCATTCTTAATATTCAGAAAAAACATAACCTGGCATATGCAACCTTAACCCAGGCATTTAACGTTAACCAAATCAGAATGGACTTACTCAGAGTCCTCGCTTATACCCACAAGGGTAATACATCGATTCCCACAGTTATTCCGCCTTTTGTTAAATCATACAATAATATCAAATTAACTTACAAAGTGTGTAGGAGTTACACACCTGATTACTCGCAAGATTACGCTTTCTACGTCGACACTGTCATTAATCGACACTACTGCTATTTGTCTACTCTCCTGTTCCAATGCTGGTCCACACCCTGGTGGCCAATCGCGAATCGCAGATACAATGCTCTTCTTGAACTTAGGGGCTGGGGTCTGAGATCCAACCCCTCCTACCGCCTAGTTAGCCTTCGAGTCCATAACACACCTTAGTCACTATCTCAAGTTAAAGCAACAAAATAACAACCAATAGTGACACAGAACTCGAATGAATAGATCCCTTACCTAAGTCGACCAATCTCGAAGATCAAAATCTAATCCACAAACCGAGCTATTCCCAAGAATCCAAACACATTCGACACTCCCATTCCTAAAATCGACCAAACATATCACTATTAAGCAAATAGCCATTCGGCTTTGGTCAAGAGATCGCGAAAGAGATAACGCAACATACAAGGAATCACCCCCTTCTTACATTAACCTGACAGATTTGATCACCCTCCAATAAGAATTAACAAGGCTTGAAACAAGAGAGAATCCAATGAGAAACTGAAAATAGAAATACAATCTTCAACGAAATGCTTAGGAGTTTTGGCTTTTCTACCCGTAACAATCAAAAGAGAAAAGAATTGAAATGAGAGAGTTAGGAAGATTCGGTCAAAGGCCAAGAACTTCCCAAATGCCGAAAGCATTTCACCTATGCACAGAGAAAGATGAAATCAAAGGGGAAACTTTTAGTAGATGGTATTCGACCAAACACAAAAGAAGTAAAAAGAGAAATAATGAAAAGAGGTTTTAAGAGGGGTTTCGGTTTTGGGGATTGAAGAGAAGAGAAAAGGTTTAGGTGTTTCGGCACAAGAGAGTTTGGGAGAAGAAAAAGAAATCGAAAGAGAGGGAGGGGTGTTCATTCTGGTTTTGGGATAGAGATGGAGTAAAGGAGTTGAGAGAATTCCACTTTGGCTTTAGAGAGAAAAGAAGAGAACAACCAAAATGCCAAAAGAGGGAAAAATGAGAGATGGAGAAGTGGTTCAATTCGGCACCAAAAGAAAATAAAAGAACAAAACCCCAAGATGCTTCCAACTAGCCGAATATACACACTCTTTAAAGCACTCTCGGCCACCCCCCAAAGCACTGAACCGATTGCTCCCCTCCCAACCAGAGTTTAGGATTCGACCAACTCTAAGCTCCCATGTCCATCTCCACAAATTTGTCCTGCCAACTCATTCAAATTGGTTTGAATGATTCAAATCCTACATTTTTTCTTCTCCATCAATTCAAATGTGTTGACTCCTTCAACACATATCCACCAGTGTCTATCCTGTGCACAACTCTCCCTTGTCCTATAGTCAAAAAGAATGCCTAAAAGGGGATTCCCGCAGCTCGAACCAAGGCTCCTTCTACTCCCTGTGGAGTTACTTCCCCAAGCCCTAAGTAGTGCCTCCTTGTCACTTTACCAAGGCCTCTCTTGCGACACAATCTACCACCAATTACCCTTAACTCCTAGCTCAAACAGCTCCCCTCTTCTAGAAGCCCAAAATGTAACTTTCAAGGAAACTTAGGCCTTTCCCTGGCATATGCCTAGACCCTAAAATAGCCCAAACTAACATGACAACTAAACTAACTACATGCAACAGATAAAATACAGAGGCCCTAATTTAAGGATGTTACAGTAAGACTCCTTAACTTATATTAAACCTTCTCTCGAAGCGAATAACGTGTAACCTTAGGTTAATTAGTGGAACTCTCGTTCTCTTATAATAACCCCCTAAAGAAGCAGTAAATCGATCAATGGATTCCTATATTAGGCTTCACCCTAATCTGCAAAATCTTGTAACCTTATCTCTAGGCACCGATCAACTCCGCTTAATTATGCTAGATCTACTCTCAGGCAAGTTCTATTCCTCCTCCACCTAAGCACATCAGATTAAATTAAGCAATTTAATTAAGAACAAACTAAGTACTTATCATAAAAATTTAGAAAATAATAACAAAATCAATCATAGGTTTCATCCCCTTCAGGTATCTGAAGGGTTTAGTTTATAACAAAGTAAGAAAACATCTCAAGAGAAAAGATAAAACAAAACATAAGAAATCCCCAAAACCCCCTGAAGGAATTGAAGAATAGATCCTTCGTCTTGAATGGAGCTCCGACTTCTTGAGATAGATCAACCGACTTTCTTTGAGTATTTCCTTAAAAGATGAAAGCTTCAGCAAAAGCCTCTGCCAAAAGCCGTCCGACTGTTTCGACTTCTACCAAACTCCCCCTTTTAGTTGCTACCTTGGGTGTTTATATAGGCTTTGAGATGCTTTACATGGCTCCTAAGTATTATAATTCAAGTAGAATTCCTCCTAGGATGTTTAAATGAACTTCGGAGTATGTTTCTTTGGCTTCAAGCATCCAAATCCGAGTGAAATTACTCATTCCCATAGCAGGGGCATGGCCATGGCACATGCCCGTGTAAGTCGACTTCAAGCCATGTGTTGATTTTATTGATTGAGGCATGGCCGTAAGTCGTGGCATGGCCATGTGAAGTAAATGGCAAGGCATGATCGTGTGGCTTGAAGTCTAGGCCGTGTCGATTTCTTATTTGGCCCAAATTGGCCCGTTTTAAGCTCGTTTCTCATTCTTTTCGTCCTCGGGTGCTTTCCTGGTATATTCCTGAGTATAAACATGAAAAGAGAGGATTAAAAGCACCTTTTTTACATAAATCAAGGGCTAAATCATCCAAAAGAATACTAAATATGGGGTTAAAATATGTTACTTTTACGGTTTATCAAATACCCCCACACTTAAGCTTTTGCTTGTCATCAAGCAAAATTCTCAACTTACAATTAAAACGAACTTTCCATAATTCATAATTCCTATTGACGATGTCTCATCATAATTCATAGATAATTTATACATGGATAATTCAACTCAAGGAACCCTAAAGATTCAATCAAGATAAGTCATACCTTTGTAGTACAAAAACATAGGTGTCTCCCCTTATCTAAGTAATTACCTTTAATTTAAAACTGACAAGGATTGACATCCTCACTAAAGATTCACTCAAATCACTCAAAGGTGTTTAAGGTTCACAATAAGGCACTCACAAGTCAAACCTGAAAAGTTAATCCCATAAGCTTGCCTGAAAATCAAATCTCCACCACAGTATAGGAGATGATACACATATCAAAAGGTCTTTATCAGGATTGTTACGGGGCTAAGGTTAAGGGTGTGGATACAGGTTGAATTAGAGGGTTAGAATCAAGATCGAATTGACTAATTACCTAATCTAAAAATAATGAACTGAATATGAACATTTACATCGAATGAAAACTAATAATACCACTATTTATAATTACTATATAATAAAGAATATTTTCATCACTTAAAATTTGATAATACTTTAATACGAGCTTTTTCTTCAACAATTGGAGTTTAATTCCTCTAGGCTCTTTTATATACTACTAATATTAAATAGACTTGGATTATTATTATTATTATTATTATTATTATTATTATTAAGAACAAACTAAAATATTACATCATAAATGATAAATGTAACTACTGAACTAATATAATTCAGTAATTTAATCAAATCAAACGTCGATTAAAGCGTAGTCAAAAGAATGCTGAATACAAAGGGATTTGGGTTAATATTAGAGGGTGAGTCAATAAAAAGGTTGTTAGGATTCAGCGGGGTTCACTAGGGGTTAATTTGTGAAGGTAGGCTTTTTATGGAGTAAGTGGGTTAAATCCTAGGTGCCTTTATCATCTCTGTATATCAAATCATTAATGTGGTCTCAACATGTATAAACGAGGCAAGTTCTAGAATAACAGTTCAAAGTTGACACACTCATAATTAATAAAGTGAGCACGAAAAAGAATATATATGCTCTACAAGGCTCAAAATCTCACAAAAATTATGGGTGTTTTGACATCAATCCTTATAAATTTTAAACTTCAAGGTGATACTCAAATTTAGTTCAATGACCCATCAATTTTTTTAATTTTAGAAAGTAGACTTATCATACTCGCTTCTCTAGTATTCATCAAATTTAATCATCAATGCACAATTAACTATGACTTACTCTAAAACATATCAATAAAAATCATAAATCATTAGAAATTTCACCCTAATTAATAATATGAGAAAAATACTTAAAATCAAGATGAATTTCAAGGTTTTGACAATTATGCAAAAAGTTAAGCACTATTACCCCCACACACTTAAGATGTACATTGCCCTCAATGTACAAAGATAGATAAACAATTATGTAATAATAAAATCAAAAAAGAAGGGGAGAAGTAACACTTCCTGAATTTTTGGATGAAGTTTATGAAAAGAAACTGGATAAGATTGGAGGTGAACGTGGGGAAATGTCTCGAACCGTTTGAAATTGAATCCTCGAAGTAGTCAGATTGGTTTTATTGTATCCTAAGCTAAATCTAAATATCATAAAGAATAAGATGAAGAAAATAAAATAAAATAAAGTAAAAAATAATGATGAAATAAAATAAAATAAAAATAAATAATGAAAAATGAAAAACAACTGAAAATATGGGAAATGAGGTTTAAATAGAGATGTAGCCCGTGTTTTGTGATTTTGAATTTTTAATGCATCCAGGGTGTACGGGCATGGCCGTGGGTGTCGTGGCACGCCCGTGTCTTTCTTCACATGGTCATTCAATACGGGCGTGCTCTATAATATCTGGGATTTAGGGGTCATGCAATTTAATTAATATCTGCGTGTTAGTATGCTCTGTATGTCTTTGTTTGATGTTGTTTGGGGCTTGACAAACCTTGGGGTTAGGTAGAAACCTTAGTGAAAATTTTGGGTTCAAGGCTTTTAAGGGAGAGCTAGTAGCGTCAGGCCTTAAGAGATTTTATGTGGGGTTTATGACACAAGAAAGAAAGTGGTGGAGTGGCAAGGGTAACGACTAGGTGCTAGGGGGAGTGTTTCCTCACAAGGGGTGCCCAGGGGGGAGAGGTTCGAGTCACGCCAGCAGCAAAGGGGAGCTTTGTTTTTTGGTGTTTTGCATCACGGAGAGGGAAGTGTTGGATGGCAAGCAAACTCTAGGGAAGACTTGGTCAAGGTTTTTGAATGTGTGGTGGAGAGTGGAGTGGAAGGTTTGAATGAGTCAAACTCATTTGAACCGGTGAAGGAGAGGAAATTGAGGAGAGAAAAGGGGGATTTGAAGGGAGGAGGAGAGTTGGCCGATTTTGGGGTACTAGGAGGTGGTATTTTTTATTTTGGGTGTTTAGTGTTGGGAGTGCTGAATTTTAGTAGTCATTTTAAGAGCATTCTTTCTTTTCTCTTCATATGACCAAAAGTCGAAACTTAAGATACGATAAGTGCAATTGCCGTCCCATTTTCTTTTCTCACATTTGCTATTCACTCTCAAATGCCGAACCATATTTTCTTCTCTTTTCTTTTTTTCATTCCAACAACTTTGAACCTCCACTACTTTTTGCAAAAGCCGAATAGCTCCTCATATTTTTTTTCTCTTGGTGACCGAAAGTATCTATCAATTGTGGAATCACAACCGAAACACCATAAATTTCAAACCTCTTCTCTTTCTTTTTTTTCATATATTACCTCTCTTCTAAAAAGCCGAATGAACTTTTCCCATTTGGGATTTGTAGCCGAACCTTCTATGCTATCTCGGTTACTTCTTTTTCTTTCGTTGTGGTTATTTTCATAAGCCGAATATCTCTTGAAGTGGTGACTGCCGTTCATCTCTTTTCTCTCAAATAGTTTCTATTTATCGTGGTAAGGAGCTCTCTTTTATTTTAGATCTCTATCTTTTCCTTCTTTAGTTGCCGAAACAAAAATCTAACCTTGTTCTCATGTGTGGTCAAATCTGTGGAGGGTTGGTTTCGGGATCTCAGTTGGGCTAACTTTAAGGGAGTAGAAATCTTTCGAGATTTGAATGATTGAGGTAAGCAGGGTATATCGCTAGGCCGAAGGCCATTCCATGTGTTCTTATGTGTTAGAGCCGATTCTAACATAACTTATGTAGGGGTTTCATCAATCTTCAAGGTCAAGTAGGATTTCTCGGGAGTTGGGGTCGACTTTGGTAAGATTACTCGATTAAGATATTATTTGGGTTCCGTTTAGATTTGATTTAATGTGTTAACCGGGTCTTCTGACTAAGACATTATTTCATGGAATCAAATACTAGCCAAGGGGAGAAAGGGGTCGAACATGTAGTGCCTACCCCAAAATACAAGAAGTGGTCAATTTCTGCGATCCGAGATTAGCCTCCGGGGTGTAGGCCAGCGTCGAAATAGGATCATAGGCAGATAATGGTAGTGTCAATTAGGGATAGCGTCAACGTAGAGGGCATGATTTTACGGGTTATCAGGGGTGTAGTTATTACACTATTTCTCCATTTAAAATTAATTAAATGTATGTGATATGTGTGGTAGCCGAAAATAACGGCTGTGGTGGTGTGGCTGCCTATATTGGATGATCTGGTAACCAGGTTAGTAATTTTCTCGTATTAAAATTTTGGATGGATATTTGCATAACTTGGTAAGCATGTTATGTATGCATGACTGGTATGTTCATAACGATTATATTGTCATTTCATCATATATATTTTATGTGCATGGGGATCGGGATATATATGTTTAATGAAGGAAAGGGTGTACATTTATGTACGTGGATTGATGTTAGCCTTGAGCTACATCGTGGTTCAATGTTCGCTATATGCCTCATCGTGGATTGGTGTTGGCTATGTGCCTCATCGTGGATTGATGTTAGCTTCGTGCTTCATCGTGGATTGGTGATGACCTCGAGTCACACTGTGGATATTGTGATTTAATCACGTGGACCAATGGCTAGCCCACTAAATGGACTTTGTGCAGCATGACTGCCAAAGAGGTGTGTAGCAGATGGAGGGTCGATTTAGTAATCCCCTGGTGTGTGGTGGCAGGATATACAGGGGTGCGTAGCGGTTGGATACTAGGTTGGGTTGGGTTACCATTTTGCATAATCATGTGTGGTATGTAGATTGGTGTGGTTGTGGGCCAAGCCCATTTATGGAAACATGTGGAATAATTGCACACTGAGTCAAAATGACTCACCTTATTTTTCAACCAATGCAGGTAATACGTGATACTTTGGACCGGGCCAGGGAGGAGTCGAGGTGGCCATGCACAAGCCGTTTTATTTTTTTCTAAAGTACTTTATATATTTCAATTAATTTTTGGGGTATTTTGCTATAATAAGGCCACTTTAAATACTTTGGTTTGATTTTAAGTTTTAAGTTGGATTTGCTATCAGATGATTAAGTATAAATAAACTCTAAAAATATTGCAACACTGGAATTTAAATGGATTTTCAAAGTATAGATTACTTATGAACCTTCCGGGTTTCCAAAAAAATTTCATATAATTGGATAGTGATTTTAACACGTTCAGTTCGAAAGCTTTATTGCTGAATTTGAACGGGAAACCTTCTTTAAACAAAACTTCTGTTGTAGATTTTAAAACCCATAAAACCAAACCATTTCCAACCTTTTTCCCCGTAACATTCCGAATTCAGCCGTGGTGTTTTGGGCCGATTTTGGGTGTTACATGCTCCTCTCGTGTTTGATAAGTCAGAATGTTGGCACAGTTGAAAGGCACGGTCGTGTTTAGCCCGTGCTTGACAAGTCAGTAACCTCGCATGGGGCGTCAGCACGGGCGTGGACTATTATCGCCACCCATGTTGGGAAAAGAAATTTTTCTATGTCGTGCACGACTACTGGCACGCCCATGGTTCATCCCCTAGCTTCCATACGGCCACGGGCACGCCCATGTGTAGGGTCGTGTGGCCTAGAAATCTGCTCTTTGGTTAGTTTATGGTTAGGTGCTAAAAAGAAAAAGAAAAGAAAAAATAAAAATAAAAATAAAAAATGTAAAAATGGGGTTAGTGCTCAAGTTGCCTCCCAAGAAGCACTCCTTTATAGTCTTAGCTAGACTTTACCTCTCATTTGTATGGTCATGGTGGTTTGAGGAGGTGAAAATCCTTTCTCATGTGATCACTTGGTTATGGATATATGGTTTAAGTCGAGTAATGTTTACCTCAAAAGTATCGAATTTAGGATTGCTGACCTCGACTGTGCCGTATAGGAAGACATTTAGTACCTCAAAAGTGATTTCTTTATTTATCTTGAGGTCTAAATTGGAGATTTGAGGGTCTTCCTTATTCAAGAATACCTGATCTCCTAATTTGAAGTGATTCGTTGTTCCTATCAGCTCGTCTGGGGGCACTTTTGATTTCACTTCGTGCGGTTCCTGTTCCTCTTTGATTTGTGTTTCCTACTCTTTTAGTTTGTCAACCCTAAGGCTTTGTTCCTTATGTATTTCTTCTTTGTTGGCACGAGGTCTAAGATCTAATTTAGCTAAGTGATTTCGTAATGCTTCCTGTAAAGAAGGTTGAACCAAATGATTATCAATAGAATAACGTTCGTACCTTTATTACTCAATGTCCTAGCTGAGTTAAGAGCTTGAAGAATGATTGTTTCGTCGTCTAAAAGAAGTGTGAGTTCACCGAATTCTTCCTATGTGTGGTCTTTCTTTATTGCATCTAGGTATGGCCCACGAGGTTGGTACTCTGTAATTGCCGATTTTGGTAAATCATGGCACACCTCAACCTTACCTTTTCTTACCACGTGTTCTTCCTTGGGTTTGGTTCCACTAACAATTCAACGTTATGAGCTTGTACGGCTTGGGGCCCATGATTCGCTCAAGTTTGTAGCCTTGTGGTGTTTCTTGTGGTGAAAGTTGAACAATTTGATTATCAACTGACTTTACTTTCTCACCTTCATCACTTAATGTCCTGGCCGAGTCAAAAGCTTGTAGACTGATTGATTCATTACCTACACGAATAATGAGTTCTCCTGCACAAAGATTAATTTTAGTCCCGGCGATATGTAGAAAGGGTTTTCCTAAAATTAAAGGAATAGTGTTGTCCTCATCCATGTCTAAAATAACAAAGTCTCTCGAATACGAATTTATCAATTTTGATTAGAACATTTTCTATTATACCCTAGGAATTCGATAGTTTTATCAATTAATCAATGCTCATCCTAGTTTGTCCGGGTTTCCCTAGACCTAGTTGTTTAAACATTTTATAAGGCATAACATTGATGTTGACCTAAATCGCCTAACGCATTATCAATAGATAAACTACCAATTAAACATGGAATTTTAAAACTCTCTGTATTTTTGTTTACGTGGTAGTCTGCTCGTAATATTCTTTGAGCATGTTGCGTTTAATTCCACGTGGTGCTCCTCGTCTAATTTGCGCTTGTTTGTCAAGAGTCGTCTTAAAGATTTCCTCGAGTCCAAGCGTCGAAAAAGAGCTTCAAGAAGAGGTAAGTTAATATGTAATTTCTTTAAGAGTTTAAGAAACTTACCAAACTGTTCCTCTGAATCGTCTCTTTTCATTGCTTCGGGATAAGGTATGCGAGGTTGGTACTCCTTGATTACCGGTTTGGAATTTTCTTGTGTTACCTCTACCTTATCTTCGTCTACCTTGGCTTTTTGTATTAGATTGGGTTCATCTAACCCCTTACTGGTATGAGCTCTGATAGCTTGATTTTGCTCATTTGGATTGATCTCAGTGTTACTAGGTAGACGTCCTTGCGGTCATTCCAACATCAACTTTGCGAGTTGTTCGACTACATTAGTGGCTGCCTTGACTGACTTAGTAAGTTCCCTTAATCGGTTCTCGTTGCTTTTACTTGTTTTCTTAGTTTCTTGGAGACGGTTTTCTATGTTAGCCATGAATTTTTTTAGCATCTCTTCAAGATTCGGCTCCTCTTCTTATTGGTGAAGTGGTTGTTGAAAATCTGGAGGAAATTCCAATCTTTGGCTATTTGATCATCCCATGAGAAATTGGGATGGTACATCCAACCTGTATTATAAGTGTCACTATAAAAATTATTTTGATGTCTAGAATAGTTACCTGTATAGTGAGCTTGCTCGTTTTCCATGCCATATCCGTAGGGTGGGTACTCAGGATTTGCCACGCCTCCTAGATTTAAATCATATTGTATTTCTGGATGTACCTGCGAGGGACTATACCAATCATCAATCTTTTTATTCATTATCTCTAACTTATTAGATAACTTGGTGACCATGTCGAGGTTGAAAACACTGGTTGCTTTAGTAGGAATTGCCCCCATACCTTGCCACTGATAATTATTCAGTGCCATCTTTTCCATAGGCTAAAATTTTTCACCAAAAGCAAAATAGAGGAAAAAAATAGAAAAGTAAAAAGAAATAACAATAAATAATAATATAATAATAAATTACAAATAAAAAAAATTGGCTAAAGTAATAGAAATAGAGTTTTCTTAATATTTTAGAGTTCCCCGGCAACGGCGCCAAAATCTTGATCGCTGCAAAACAGTCTAGTTTTAAAATTTATAAAGAATGATCGAACCTGTAGACTAACTATGACAACAACAAAGGCAAGTGCACCTATCGAACAGTAGTATAGTTAAGGCAAGAATATCTTATCGAACCCAAGGAACCTAAAAGTACTACTACTCACTTTTTTTTTCTATTATTTAGCCTGAAATATGGAGTGATTGGTTGATTTATCTAAAATTAATGAAATACTTTAAACTAAAATGCAAAGATAAATGAATAAATTGGGAAAGGACTTTCGAAAACTCAGTTGATAAAGACGATACCCTCAGGAAGAATCCACCTATGACTTCACTCATTATTTATCCCTAAACCATATGATTTCTTTACTTAACTTGATTCTGAGACTCCCTAGCCTATATTAAACCTTTTCTCGAAGCGAATAATGTCTAACCTTAGTTTAATTAGTGGAACTCTCGTTCTCTTGTAATAACCCCCTAAGGAAGCAATAAATCGATCAATGGATTCCCATATTAGGTTTCACCCTAATCCGGCAAAATATCGAAACCCTATCTCTAGGCGCCCGATCAATTACGCTTAATTATGCTAGATCTACTCTCAGGCAGGGTCTATTCCACCTCCACCTAAGCACATTAGATTAAATTAAGCAACATAATTAAGAACAAACCAAGTATTTATCATAAAAATTTAGAAAACAATAACAAAATCTATCATAGGTTTCATCCCCTTCAGGTATCTGAAGGGTTTAGTTCATAACAAAGTAAGAAAACATCTCAAGAGAAAAGATAAAACAAAATATAAGAAATCCCTAAACCCCCCTGAAGGAATTGAAGAGGAGATCCTCCGTTTTGAATGGCGCTCCAGCTTCTTGAGATGGATCAACTGACTTTCTTCGAGTATTTCCCTAAAAGATGAAAGCTTGGGCAAAAGCCTCTTCCAAAAGCCGTCCGACTGTTTTGGCTTCTGCCGAACTCCCCCTTTTAGGTGCTACCTTGGGTGTTTATATAGGCTTTGAGATGCTTTACTGGGCTCCTAAGTATCCTAATTCAAGTAGAATTACTCCTAGGATGTTTAAGTGAACTTAAGAGCATGTTTCTCTGGCTTCAAGCATCCAAATCCGAGTGAAATTGCTCATTCCCGTAGCGGGAAAAGCCATAGCACACACCCGTGTAAGTCGACTTTAGGCCGTGCGTTGATTCTGTTGATTGATGCATGGCCATGTAAGTCATGGCATGGCCGTGTGAAGTAAATGGCAATGCACGACCGTGTGGCTTGAAGTCCAGGCCGTGTCAATTTTGTCTTTGGCCCAAATTGTCCCGTTTTAAGCCCGTTTCCCATTCTTTTCATCCTCGGGTGCTTTCCTGAGTAAAAACATGAAAAGAAAGGATTAAAAGCACCTTTTTACATAAATCAAGGGCTAAATCATCCAAAAGCATACTAAATATGGGGGTTCAAATATGTTACTTTTACAGTTTATCAACATTCAACTCATTCATTCTAACATAAAATATTTTCAATATTCATGCCATAACTTGCTATCACATAAACACCCAAAATACCATTCAAACTTGACTTGTAACCACACATTATGAAAACATCAAATATGCATTACATACATCAAGTTTGCATAAATGTGCATTTACATCCAAAATACCAAAAACATGTTGTATATATATGCAAGGTAAACATCTCATATACATGCCACAAGTAACCAATTTCACATCATGATAGAATTCAATAATTTTGGATCAATAAGTAATGAACATACAAACATTCGAAATTCGTATTACATCCACATTAACATTACAAATTCATTATGTACATCCTTTGATTTATCGATGAAACTTCGCAAAAGTAACTCAATACACAAGTGCGGGTAACATTTGATGCTCGTTTGAGCTAATTGCATACAAAAATATATGTGTCAGGTTACTCATATGGGCTAAACCATTGGCAACGCAGAAAAAAAATAGCTTGGCTAGAGTTATAAATACATGTAAGGTTTCCATTTCAGGGTAAACCTTTAAAACGACAATAGATTACCAATCTAGGCTAAATTTGAGTTACATGTATATCCAAGTTTGCTCCAAATGCCAGAGCTCGATCCAGAACGAGAATCATTAAAAATTCTAATGTATGAGACTTTTACTCTATTCATCGAAATTATCTCAGAATTCAATTTATTACCACATAGTCTGATTTCCATTTTAGAAGTTTATATTTAAATAATTAGCAACATTTAATAACAAATTGTGACCACAGAAGGTAGTATGAACTTACTTAACAAACCATAGTAGTTTAGTTAACTGGGACTATTCAACAGCTTTTCCTTTTTCGCCTAATTCAACAATATGATATACATGCATATAAAGTCACCGAACTTTCAAGCTCCTTCAATGGAGTTTTGGTTTTTTACTTTCGATAAAGATGAAGAAAAGATGAATATGATGTTGTTTGTTTATTATTATAATTTTTAATAATAATTTTTTATCATAAAACATTAATTTAACATAATTTATTCAAATAAATTAAGCACTAACCTTATGAAAAATTGGAAAAGTGGTAAAATTGCTACTTCATACCTTAAACAAACATTAATAACACATTTTAGCTAGTAGAAATCAATACCAATTAAATTTTACATCTTTTAGAATTCACCATTTTCCTTAATTAACAATCCAAATGTTAAAATTTCTAGACCAAAATTTAATACATCGATATAATCACTCATCAATAATTAATAAAAGTATTTACGGGCTTGATTTATAGAAACTCTTGATACCTCATTTTCTAAAACCACTTAACTTCAAGGATAACCACTTGTACTTAACTAATTATCTAATTAGATAAATTTGTCAAATAAAAATTCACTATGTCATATTACTTAACTCATAAATATTATTATTTAATATTTACGGACTCACTCGTCAGAATTGTTGTCCCAAAACCACTATTTTTGACACTACTAATGTAACACCCCCAAACCCGGCCCACGAGCCTTGACCGGATCTGGTATGTCACGCGGAAAACGTTGGAAAAGATTTTTACTTAAAAATAAAAGATGAAATTTGTTGTCCTTGGTAAAAACATTTCACATTTAAGATTCCAAGTAAAACCTTATTGGTACAAATTATCCGAATTTAAAAGCTTTAATATAAGTTGTTATAAAATAAGTTGATTCAAAATATTGCCAATTATTAGCTCAATAATAGGATAAACTTCAAAACCATAAATAAAGTTGCAAATACTTTAAGTGGCCCTTATTACATCAAATAATTATTCCAAAACTACTTAAAATAAAAAGTACGTAAAATTAAGTAACACATCTTCTGCATGGGCCACCTTTGTATCTGCTCCGACCCGGTCCAAGCATTACGAATCACCTGCGATGTTGGTAAGAAAATTTGGGTGAGTCAAATGCATCTCGGTGCATAGTTATTTCACATGTCTCCACATATGGGCTTGGCCCATATCCACATAGTCCACATACATAAATATGCAACATGAAGCCCAGCCCAACCTAGTATCCATCCGTTACACACCTACCTTGGCGGACACTGCTTGCCGAGGTCAGTGGCTAAGCCACCGATCACCTAAGTGACCCCACATATCAATATCCTCGAGGTGACCCTAGGTCATCCTCAATCCACGGTGATGCACACAGCTATCATCTGCCAGGGTGAGGCACACAGCCAACATCCCACCTTGATGAAGCACATAGCTAACATCAAGCGCCAATGTAGCACAAGGTTAACATCAGACCATGTACATAAATGTACTCCCTGTCCTTCAATAGTCACATCCCAAGCCCCATGTATCATGCCACAATATCATTAAAATAAGCATACATCACATACTATCACAATTTCATTCGTATACCATAGGAAACTTATTGTCATAAAGTACTGACCTATTTAATCGATTACCCACCATGGGTATCCACCTTTTTAGCCATTATTTCGGCTACCATGCACATCATATACATATTTATATATATAACACATACACACAACAAGAGAACAGTGTGATAACTACGCACCTGTTTTGGCACACTCGACTAAATCCCAAAATATTTGCTTGCTCTTGAATATGTCAAGATCCCTACTTAACCATTGTTAGAATCGGCCCTACACCATAAATCCATAAAGTTGGCCTTTGGCCGAACTACATATCACTTACCACCTTACCCTGAATAGTCGAATCCAAGAGGCTCCTTACCGTTGGTATACTCGAAACCGATTGGAAGATTGATGAAAAGGAATGTTGACACCTCCCCCTCTAAAGGCTCTAAAAGATTCGGCAAGAACTCCCAAATGGAGATGGGATAATCGGCTATCACAAAAATAGGTATAGAACTGAGGTTGAGAAGAAGAAAAGAAGTGTAGATGAAAGTTAGGAGAATTTGGCAATGAAGAACAAAGGTGGAGAGGTTTCGGCTTTGTTGCAAATGAGAGGATGGGTTTCGGTTTTTAGGAAGTGAATGGAAGGAAAATAAGTTAAAAAAAAAGAAAAAGAAAAAAATGCACAAAATGACTTCCAACTTTCGGTTTTGGTCAAGAAATAGGGTGCAAATTTCAGCAATGGCAAGGGTGAAAAGAAAGTTTCGAAAGAGAATACTAAAGAAAGAAAAGAAAACTAAAAAAGAACTTCTAGAGCTCTTATAGGAAATTCAGCTATTCCCCCCCACTCATGACCGAAAATTATCACCCAAAAGAGACCCACTTCGGCCTCCACACTCAAAATTCTTCTTACCATCAATTCAAACTAATTTTGAATTAAACTCACTCCTAAATTTCTCCTTATTTCATCCTAATCACATTCAGAATTAAACCAACTCCCCTAGTCCACTATACCGTCTACATTCATGGTCAAAAGGCCATAGAAAAGTTTCCAAAACAACACTCCATACTTCAAGCCTTATTTCCCCTTATCATACCAAAATTCCTTGATACCATACCATAAATAAGCACTTGCCTTATTCCTTGGTCTACTAACCATAAAAGACAATAGTCCAGCCTTACCTTAATTAGAGTTTGACCAACACATGCCAGATAAATGCAAAAATAAAAGTCACCTTAAGTCCATCCATGGGATTCAAACCTAAGCCCGCTTTCAATGCTTGTGGCGTCACCTTCCAAAGCCCTAAGTGGTGCCTCCTTGCCACTTTTCCAACTGGTTATTTGTGTTAAAATTCCCCACGAATTACTCTAACCCTTAGCTCCTTCAACTCCCTTTAACTAAAGCTTAAAAAATAAAATTTTTCCTATAGCTCGAGCCTACCCTTGGCTTATTCCTAAGCCCTAGAACATCTCACTTAACAACACAACAATCCGAACTCATGCAAAACAATACAATCACAAATAACCCCTAATTCAGGATATTACAACTAAAAATGAGTTGCTACACCAAAATAAAAACTAACGAAAGCAACGCAAAAGGTGGATGCTTATCAAATAAATTTGGAAATTTTGAACCATTTGGAAGTAGCCTCTAAACCAACTATAATGGAGCCGAGCCAAAACTATGGACCAACTTTGGAGCACCAACGAGACGAGGTGAATTATGTAGGTAATAGGGGTGGAAATCCCTATTCGAACATATATAAACCTAGTTGGCAGGATCACCCAAATCTAATATGGAGAGGTAATCAAGGAGGTGGAAACACATTGCAAAACCAAACGAACTCTCTTTACCAACCTCTACATATACCAAGATCTTAAGATAGATCAATGGGGAATGACCATACTTTATGTGTTCAACGACTTGACTGGATAGAGGGAGCGATCTAGTCAATGAAGATGGACATACGACAAGTACAGTCTAAATGTACTTTAACTCGAAACACGTTTATGAACTTTAAAGAAAATAATCCAGAAACATATGAGCCAAATGATGGACATGATAAGTAACATGCAAAGGCAATTTGGTACTGAAATCTATAGTAAGAAGGAGAACAATCCTTGTAAGGATGGAAAGGATCATGTGAATGCAATTGCTCTACAATCAAGCAAGACACTTGATAATATTACTACTCCCATTCAAAGATTTATCAAAATTTGTCTAGGAATCTTTGGATGAAAATAAGCCCGAAGAGTCGAGTGATGGAGTAGTAGAATAGGTAGCTAAACCGATAATCCCAAATCCTGTGACCACAAAAATACCATTCCTATCGAGGATTGAGGACAAACGAAGAAGGGACGAGGTGGATTTTGTAAGCTTTTTGAACTTATTAAAGCCTTTGAATGTTAATTTAACCCTTTTAGAACTAATTGATAAAATACCAAAATATGTCAAGTATTTGAAGGAAATTATGTCAAAGCATAAAAATTTGAAAAATGGCGAATAAATTAACATAGATACCTCTTGTAGTGCTATCATTGCTAAGAAAATACACTCAAAATTAAAATATTTGGGTAGTTTTACAATTCCAACAGAGATAGGGGACATATATTTTAGTAAAGCCCTTTGTGATTTAAGAGCCAACATTAATTTAATGCCCCTATCAATCTATAGAAAACTCAAATTAGGGAGGTTGAAAAATACATCGATAACACTGCAATTAGCTGACAAGTCTTTAGTATGACCAAAAGGTGTACTTGAGGACGTGTTAGTTAAGGTGAGGAATTTCATAATTCCTATCGAATTTGTAATCTTGGATTCCGAAGATGATTAAGAGATCCTCATACTATTGGGTAGGTCATTTTTGCAATGTCTAGATCAACCATCGATCTCAAGAAAAATGAGTTAACTATGAAAATTGATGGTGAGATAGAAGTGTTTAAATGCAACCATGATTCCAAAGATGTGGGATTAGAGAAACAATTAGGACGAGAATATTTTGCATCATTTTACGAAAACTCTAATAACCTTAATTGGAGGTACTTGTCGAGTGTGATGTATGTACGAAAACATAGTACAAAGGAATGAGACAAGTTAAAAAATTCAGAGTTGATAAACCTCTAATGGGCAGATTGTAATGATAGAAAGAAACAGAAAATGCAAAGATGGAGAGTAATGGATTACCAAACAATTCTAGTAGCCATACTTGATTTTAAATCATTAAAATCTCATTATGCCTATAAATATTGTAATTTTGTACATTTTGATTTCGAAGATTGTAATTTGGATTTTTAACTTTTATTAGGGTAGGAATTAGGTTAGCATGGAGCTTAAGTGACCCTAAAAGTGTCTCGAATTGATTAGGCAGAAACCATGTAGTCTGAAACATCTAAAAATATTAATTTTACATCTCTCAATACAAGTCACAACATAGGCACCCTTGTGTTTCAAAACACAACTTCGAACCAAATTAATTTGAAAATCCCAATAGTGTCGTGACGTAGGTACCTCTGTGTTGTGACATGCAACTACGAAGCATCAAAACTTGAAAATATCAGGCCGTGTTGTGAAAAAGGTCCCCCTGTGTCATGACATGCTACTTCGAACATAAATTTTTGAACATTTTAAGCATGTGTTGCGACAAGCCTAGACCCGTGACGCGACACAACACTTTGAACCTAAATTGTAGGAAATTAGGATAGCATATCATGAAAAACATACCCCTATGTTGTCACACGACATTTTTTTTAATGCAATTTCCTTCCCGTTAGATTTTCTATATAAACCGTACGATTTCAGACCTAAAACATCACTTTCAAAACACCCAATAGAACACCTAAAAGCAATAAGAGTCTCCATACTTCTTCTCTACTGTCACTGCTTTAATTTTGAATGTTTGAACAACCATTTTCGTTAGTAATCTCTTCTCCCCCTCATTCATTAATTATTTTTTAGTATGTTTTTTATTCTCTTGGATAGGTATATTTCATTAGAGATGAATAAAGCACGACCAAATCGAGGTTTAACATTCTAAACTTGTAACACCCTAAAATCAGCCTAGACGTTATGACCTGATCTAACGTGCCACATCACAGTGGTGTTTGGATTCTATAAGTTCATTGGAAAACCCTTTTACGGATCAAAACTTTCTACCCTTTAAGAATCCCGATTTGCGTTGCTAATGACAAAACAAATTTGCTCAAAGTTATTCCTTTACAAAAACATTACTATTTTTAAAACTTTGTTTATTGCGGAAGTTTGTTTGAAACAGTTGTGGGAACGTGTTATTTTGAAATATGTGGTTATTGTTTTAAGAACTCGTGTTTAATAGACGAGAAGTTCGAAATTAAAGTATGTAATAAATAAAAGTTAAAAAAAAACCCAATGGCCTTATTACAAAAATAATTAACCCAATACTTAAAATAAAATAAACGAAATAAAGTCGCTAAATTTAACCCAAAAATAGATTGGACGTGTGGCCACCTTTGAGTCCCTCACAGCTCCAAATCCACTAAAGCTAGGGATTGCCTGCACAGTTAAAAGAAAGGGTGAGTTACGGGAACTCATTGTGTAATCCCCTATTACGGTCACAGTCTGTGTCGGAGCCCATACGGTATCAATTTGGGCCTAAGCCCTATTTGGTAACAATATGGGCCTAAGCCCTAAAATCATATTAATGCAATGGACATGTAACCCAACCCGATCTAACCAAACTCTCCACCCGTACCAACCAATCTCTCCATGTGGGGACCATGTCGACCTACCCAGCCAAACTCTCCACTGGTGCAGCCTAGCTGCTAATAACGATATACGTGGCTGAGCCAATAGAATCAGAATACGTGGTAATGCCACTATAACAACGGTGTATGTGGCTGAGTGACTATAACAGTACTTCCTCTAAATCAGAAAAACCCAACCCCATATAATATATCATGTATGCAGTGTATCACAATCATATATAGTTATATAAATATCACAAAAATATCTTTTAAACTACCACCAAGGGTATAACGATCATTTTGTCGCTTAGAGGTAAAAACCCCTTAAGGGCATCTCAGTAATTTTACCCATCAAGGGTATTTCGGTTACTTTACCCAAAGAGGGTATTTCGATAACTTTACCCGTGAAGGGTATTTTAGAAATTTTACCCATATAATGGCCTTTTCGTAGGCCCACTATCGCTTCGAGCGATACATAGTGTAACATCCCAAAATTGGGCTTAGTTGGATTGGGCCCAATGGGCCTTGGGCGTAGGAATGTTTAAAATTTTGAGAACAAGAGAATGTCATTATTACAAAATGGACTTGTAAGTTAAGTGAATTTGGAGTTTACGAGGTTTCTATGAAGTCTCGGGTTTAATTGGGCCTTAGGAAAAATTTAGTATTTTAGCACTTTAAAGAGAGATGGTAAGTAGCTTCAATGCTTATTGAAATAAATGAATAAATAGCTAGCACAAGTGAGCAATTAGTAAAGAGGTTATGGCATTAAGTGAAGTACCTTGAGGGAAGAGGTTCAAATCCCTTTGTGTGCAATGTTTGGCTAATATTTTTGCACTCTTTCCTTAAGTGTCTGCCAAGGACTATTTATGGCAAGGGTGGACTTCATTATTTTTGGTAAGGTGGCTATAAGAATAAGGCAAGGTTGAAGTTGGGGAAAGGAATCAAGAGAAATAGGTAAGTAAGGGGGACAAGAGGCTTATTTTGTGGATGGTGTTTTGGAAAGTTTGGGTGGCCAAACTCTTATCCTAAAGGGGGATGAATGTGGACAGTTTTGAGGTAGATAGGTGGCCGAAAATTTTACCTTGGCATTTGGTAAGGCATTGGTTTTGTTTTGGCCAAAAATCCTATTGCAACCTTTGTGTCATCTTCTCTCTTTTTGCTACTTTCTTTGCCGAAATTTTCTAGCACAATAGTGCATTTTCTCTTCTCTTGAATTGGTCACATATTCATCTTTTGTCTAATCTCCTTGATAGTTGAATATCATTGTTCATTCTCCTCCATAACTGAAACCTTTCCATCGTTCTTTCTTTCTCATTCCTTAAGCAATTGGTAAGTATTTTTTCCAATGTTTTATTTTCTTATCTTTTGATCGAATCCATACTTTGGTTTTTGGATGGTCATTTTGACCGAGACTATGACCTTACTTTCTCTCATCTGAGATTGTTTTCTTCTTCGTAGTGATATAGAGGGAGGTTGGATACCACAACATCGCCTAATCATCTTTAGTCATAGGACGATCGTGAGAAACGGATTACAATCAATTATGGTAAGGAAGATCTTTCATAGTCCATTCGATATCTCCATTTGGTTATTGAGTTAATCGGATTGAAGGTTGGCTAATTGATATTGTTGGTAGGATCGATACTTGGTGCATCAAGGGAGATCACAGTCATGGTAAGTGGAGTTAGCCTGATAAAGTGTTTCTAGTTACGATTATTAAAGTTGAGACTAACCTTCTATCAACTATCAATATAGGTGTTGAAATCGGTAGAAAGCACAACTCGTAATCAAGGTGTGTAATCCTGTACCCTTCCGAATATATGTTTGAAATGGTGAGCAAGTCTCACATCTCTTTGAAAGTTTACATGCAATATTCTGTGATTCGGTAGAAATACCGAAGAAAACTGGCAACCAGCATCCGTGATCACTCGGACGTACGTATGCTCGTAGTGGTAATCATGTTTTGTAATAAAACAGTTTCGGTCAGAAATAGTAACATGCATTTGAAAAATCATGAAAATTTGGATAAAAGGAATTACAAAGTGAGTAAGATATCATATTAAAGCTTACTATGCCTACTTTAATATGGAAGAAACAGAGAAAGAAAAGGAATATTATATTCTGAGATATGTTAATTTTAGTGAGGCTGGTTCTGAATGACTTTGGGTTATTCTGTTCTGTCTTGGAAAAATCATATAAAATTGTAAAAAGTGAATTATGGGACATAATTTATATGTATGGATTCCTTAGTGAGCCTATTATTAATAGAGACAAGTGGAAGCAGTATATAAAAACTGTACAGTGAGATATTTTCATTTTAGGTAAGAGAGGTCAGAATCGTTTGATAGTGAAACAAGGGAAACCTTAAGGAATAAACTTTTACAAATGATTTAACTCGGATTTTCATTCAAATTATCAATGACATTTTCAAAAGTTACGATTTTAAAAGATCACTAGTTCAAATATCAATTCTTCAATAAGCTTTTCAAAGATTAGTAGTATTTTTATCAAATATTTCTAAACAAACTTGTTTTCTTCAATTACACCTATTTTAGTACGAATTACAAGATCCTTTATACGTTTTCTTCATTGTGACACACCAGATTCGGGCCTAACTTCTAGGTCGGGTTTGGGGTGTTACATTTTATGGTATTAGAGCCCAATTGCAAAACTCGATCGTGGTTTGGGTTCAAAAGCGTTTTCTAAAGCTGTTTAGAATTTTGATTTATAAATATATGTTCTAAAGGAAGTATGGCACCACGAGTATTCGGCACCAAGTCAAGTAAGTATTTGTTTTCATTTTATGATTATTATGTCACAAAAATTCTACAAAGTAGAATACTCTGAACTATTAGTCTTAAGAGTTGAAACTATAGAGACTAAGACTCTAGGAAGTGGATTTGACTTTTGAAAATAACTTTTCTACTCGTACTCCATAAAACATCATTTAATAAACATCGAATAGTATGATGATTCATAAAACTCTTAATTTGATTATATCGACTTAGTAAACATAAGCGCTAGAAGACGCGAACGCGGTAGACGTGGACGTAGTAGAGGCCAAGGTGCTAGGGCTAGATCTTTAGCACCAAGGCATGTGCCTGAAAGAGAGGCGCAGACATCGTTAGTGGCTGAGACAGGATCTCATGATCGAGTTGGGGTTGATGAGCTGACTCAGATAGTTAAGAAGGTATTGAAGGAGGTTAAAGGAATCAGTGAAGCACTTCGATTTGGGTCTGTAGACTGTAAGAAAAAAGGAGATCGTGGTTCTTTTGGATCGGAGTCTTGTTCCATAAAGCGTGTCAAGGCATGTCCAAATTTTTCAACTTGCGATTATTGCAAAAAGCGTCATCCGGGTGAGTGCTGGAAGAGGTCAGGAGCATGCTTGAGATGCGGGTCTAAGGAGCATAAGGCTCGGGATTGTTCCATCACTATCAAGTCAGGTATGTTTTGGTTGGACGTGATGTTTGAATGTAGAAAATTTTATGAATAAGTGATAAATATCTGTTTGCTTCTGAGGATTTGATATTTGATGATGTGAAGAGTTTCCAAGGTTAAAGGTCGAAAGCAAATTAGTGTTATTAAGATCAGAGTGTGCAGCGAATGCTTAGTGTTGTGATTTGAGCGATGCATTTAGTAGTTAATCAGAAATTTTGAGGACAAAATTTCTTTAAGGAGGGTAGAATTGTAACATCCAAAATTGGGCTTAGTAGGATTGGGCCCAATGGGCCTTGGGCGTAGGAATGTTTAAAATTTTGAGAACAAGAGAATGGCATTATTACAAATTGGACTCGTTAGTTAAGTGAATTTAGAGTTTACGGGGTTTCTATGAAGTCTCGGGTTTAATTGGGCTTTAGGAAAAAGTTGGTATTTTAGCACTTTAAGGAGAGATGGTAATGTAAGAGTATGCCCAAAGATCAATCATGAGATGGTTGTAATAACATACTTGATTTACCATGTTTATTAATATAAAGCGTTGTCATTATTATTTCAATTTTTTTCTTTTGTGTGTACAAATAAACTGTTTTATAATAATGTCCTGAGAATACTATGATTATTCTTAAAATATCCTTAGTCAAGTATTATTGTTGACTAGGACAACAATAATGCATTAAGACTAACATGTAGTTGATTGATGATAAAGAGTTGTCATTGATATGGAGTGTTAAAATCAATGCATGAATATGTGTGTTAGAGAACAACATATTGGACTGACCCGCTATGAGTATGTTTCTTGGATTATTATGTAATTGTCACAACATTACTCCTAGTGATTAATATGTATATGATCCTTAGACTTGAGATAATCAGTATCCCAACATCGTGAGTTGTATATTTTGATACAGCCAAACGTACACCGTAACTGGTTGTTCTATAAAGACTGATGTTGGATATACCACAATCTATGCAGAGGGATATTGTTGATCAATATAGGATAAGTCCCTCCAACATAATGGGAGTAATATCTTATGCCACTTGATTGAGTGAGACAAGAAATGCATGGCCATGCTCAAATAAGTTGACATGAGATGTCATACTAATTTGTATATCATAGTCTACTCAAGATATCAAGAAACATGGGATGAACTATACAAGTGTGACTATTCCATGTCTTGTATCTATTCTAGAGATAAAGGACTTAAGGATTAATACATGAAAAGTTAATCACAAAAAGTTATGTCGAATCATGACTTCTTGTAGCTTAGGTAGCAATGGTGCATTGCTAGATGCCACTCATTGTTTGTGACATTAGAATCGTTCTAGTATTACTACTAACGTTACAAGAACCTACAGGGTCACACCCTATAGTTGAAATGAATGGAATGAAACATAGTTGGTATTGTGTTTGATTGTCACATGAATTAAATTAATTAAAGAATTAATTTAATTGGGCAATTAAATATTGAATATATTATATGTGCAAGGATGTTGTACACATAATGAGAATTAATATATGGATTTGGTTCATATATAAATTTAAATAAATATAGTTTACCGAAATCCATGTTATAATTAATGTAATTATAACTTTTTGGGTATAATTAATGTAATTATAATTTTTGGTTAAAACATTATTATATTTATTTAATTTTATAATTCATAAATGAAATACCAATTATAAAAGGTAATAAGTGTTGAGAAACCCTAAGAATTTGCTTAGAAAAGTCTAGTGGCCATCAAGCAAATAAAAAACCTCTGAAAATAGCTTTTGGAGATTTTTGCCGTTCATAGTCAAACCGGGTGGATTACGTAGAGGCGAACATCGTAAAGGTTGTGGCTTGGTTCGATAGTAGATTAGAACTCTTGTTGCCGAGGCGTCACTGTCTACTCAAATTGGAATTTCGATAATTTTGAAACCTTTATTTCACCCCGATTCATTCCTCACACATGGATTCATGGTTTGGACTGGGATTAATTTTCTTTCGCTACGCCATGGGGGTGCCGGCGTTCCAACAGGTAAGTAGCTTCAATGCTTATTGAAATAAATGAATAAATGGTTAGCACAAGTGATCAATTAGTAAAGAGGTTATGGCATTAAGTGAAGTACCTTGAGGGAAGAGGTTCAAATCCCTTTCTGTGCAATGTTTGGCTAATATTTTTGCACACTTTCCTTAAGTGTCGGCCAAGGACTATTTATGACAACGGTGGACTTCATTATTTTTGATAAGGTGGCTATAAGAATAAGGCAAGGTTGAAGTTGGGGAAAGAAATCAAGAGAAATAGGTAAGTAAAGGGGACAAGTGGCTTATTTTGTGGATGGTGTTTTGGAAGGTTTGGGTGGCCAAACTCTTATCCTAAGGGGGGGTGCATGTGGACGGTTTTGAGGTAGATAGGTGGCTGAAAATTTTACCTTGGAATTTTGTAAGGCCTTGGTTTTATTTTGGCCAAAAATCCTATTGCAACCTTTGTGTCATCTTCTCTCTTTTTGCTACTTTCTTTGCTGAAATTTTCTAGCACAATAGTGCATTTTCTCTTCTCTTGAATTGGTTACATATTCATCTCTTGTCTAATCTCCTTGATAGCTGAATATCATTGTTCATTCCCTCCATAACCGAAACATTTCCATTGTTCTTTCATTCTCATTCCTTAAGCAATCGGTAAGTATTCTTTCCAATGTTTTATTTTCTTCTCTTATGACCGAATCCATACTTTGGTTTTTGGATGACCGATACCATCACCTTACTTTCTCTCATACGAGATCATTTTCTTTTTTGTAATGATATAGAGGGAGGCCGAATATCACAACATCGCCTAATCATCTCTAGTCATAGGATGATTATAATCGATTAAGGTAAGGAAGATCTTTCATAGTCCATTCGATATCTCCAATTGGTTATTGAGTTAATCAAATTTAAGGTTGGCTAATTGATATTGTTGGTAGGATCGATTCTTGGTACATCGAGGGAGATCATAAGTGGAGTTAGCCTAATAAAGTGTTTCTAGTTACGATTATAGAAGTTGAGACTAACTTTCTATCAACTATCAATATAGGTGTTGAAATCGGTAGAAAGCACAACTCGTAATCAAGGTGTGTAATCCCGTACCATTCCGAATATATGTTTGAAATGGTGAGTAAGTCTCATGTCTCTTTGAAAGTTTACATGAATTATTCTGTGATTCGGTAGAAATACCAAAGAAAACTGATAACTGGCATCCGTGATCACTTGGACGTGCGTATGCTCGTAGTGGTAATCATGTTTTGTAATAAAACAGTTTCGGTCAAAACCAGTGACATGTATTTGAAAAATCACGAAAAATTGGATAAAAGGAATTATAAAATGAGCAAGATATCATATTAAATCTTACTGTGTCTACTTTAATATGGAAGAAAAGGAGAAGGAAAAGGAATATTATATTTTGAGATATGTTAATTTTAGTGAGACTGGTTCTGAATGACTTTGGGTATTATGTTCTGTCTTGGAAAAATCGTATAAAATTGTAAAAAGTGAATTATGTGACATAATTTATATGTATGGATTCCTTAGTGAGCCTATTATTAATAGAGACAAGTGGGAGCAGTATATGAAAATTGTACAGTGAGATATTTAGATTTTGGGTAAGAGAGGTCAGAATCGTTGGACAGTGAAACAAGGGAAACTTTAAGAAATAAACTTTTACAAATGATTTAACTCAGACTTTCTTTCAAATTATCAACAGGATTTTCAAATGTTAGGTTTTAAAAGATCACTAGTTCAAATATCAATTCTTCAATAAGCTTTTCAAATATTAGTAGTATTTTTATCAAATATTTCAAAACAAACTTGTTTTCTTCAATTACACCTATTTTAGTACGAATCACAAGATCCTTTATACGTTTTCTTCATTGTGACACACCAGTTTGGGCCTAAATTCTAGGCCGGGTTTGGGGTATTACACATAGACTCTTTTTGATCAAAACGGTGCAATTGGGCATAAAGCCCAATTTTGGCCCAAGCGAGCCCACCCGCTCATGTGGCCCACTCAGCCCATTTTTCGTCACGATTCTATGAACTTTGCAGCCGCATCTATCAATCGAAACTTACCATGGATTTCGCTCCTGCGGCCCCGTTAGTCTATTGGGCCCACTTAGCCCACTTCGGCTCAACAAGGCCAATTACAGCCTCAATCCCACGAGAGAGTTCCTGGCACTCCCAACAGTCCATCGCCAACACTTGTGTCTTGGTTTATCTCTACAAGAGCTTGCATGCTCGAGTGATCTCAAATACCAATATTTTGACTTTTTAGTATTTTGGCTTTTAGCCGATTCACGGATCATCACATTAACATAATAAGTAGGAGTGTGAGATTACACGCCTGTTATGGATTGTAGGTTGAAGCTCCAAAGATTAAACACCTATGAAATCAACAGTTCTAAACGATTAGCTTTAACCATTGATAAGACATCCTCATAAAAATTGAAACCGTCTAAATAAACTAACGCTACTTACCACCACAAGAGATGTCCTGCAAGGGAAAGGTAATCAACCGACTCTTTGGTTATGGAAAGCAAGTTCCTATCAATGTTGAACGAAAAGGAGGTGTTAGATACATAATAACCTAGGCCACAATTGAAACAAAAACATCCTTTCAGCTTGAGAGATATAGAACTGAGCATAGAAGAGAAACTGACCAATATTAAGCTAGAGTACCCACTTACTATAACTTCGAAGAGATTCGAGAATATTAGAACAAAGCACGGAGATAGATTCGCCTACACAATCGACTAGCTTTGCAAAGTGAAAAGAGAAGCAACAAGAGGGGAAATAGAGGTTGTGTTTGGCCAAGAAAAGCCGAAGGAGGAAAAGAGATTTGGCAGCAAAGTAAATATGAAACGCAAAATAGGAAGTAAAAGAGGGGAGCCTACCACTCGAAAAGTGTCAAAAGAGAAGGAAAAGAGGAAGACCTAAACCACAGAACAAGAAGAGAAAGAAAGACATTAAGAATTTGGCAGAGGTGTATTCAGAAGGAAATTCCCCGAAATGCTAGAGAAAAATACCAAAATGCAAAAACTCTCAAAGGAGATCCAGAGAAAATTTGGCTCTCTCCCCTCTCAAAACCGAATATGCACTTCCTAATGACCACCCTTAGCCAAAATTCCCTGTCACAACCTTCCCCACATTTAGCCAACACTCCCACACCCATCTATCCCTTGATTCTCTCCACCGAATCCTCCTAGAATAGCTCTCCACCTTCCGTTTGAATTATTTGACCACCAACTCACCTTGAAGAGTTTGATCCGAACTTTGCTTCCTCCCCTCTCAAGTCACAAAATAAAAGCCTCTAATTGCAACTTGTGGGATTTGAACCCCACCTCTATGCCTTCCCAATGATGCCACTGCCACTGAGCTACAAGCTCATCTTGTGTCATCTTAACGCACACCATTTTACTTAAGCCCTACTGCCAACAACCCTCTCTACTAAAGGGCCAAAAATTAAAATTTTCCCAGACTCAGACTTGAACCCAGGCCTCTTTAAGACCCCTAAATACACTCAAATAGCTAGCCGATCAAGCCTAACATGAATTCAAGCAAAAATTACAACCCCTAATTTAGGATGTTAGAAAACTCCTTCTCTATTACGTGTTTTGTTTTATTGTTATCTTCGTTTATTTACATACGAACACATGGCACTCTGCAAAGCACGCCATACACAAGAAGTATTGATGAATTTTGATGCTACCTGTTTCAACAACCCTAAAGTCAAACGGTACTATTTTCAAATGAATAGATGAACATTCATTCAAGAACAGGGGTTTGATCCCTTGTTAATCGAATGCGACACAATTTGAGAGTTGGTAGATTTCCACCATTAGTGTAATTTTTGCTCGACCCTAAATAAACCGTCGATCAACTCAATTCTCTATGAATTATTTGCTTCCCTAAAGGATAGGGAAATTCACAAACTCTCAAATGACATACATATGCATGTAACATTTCAGGGCAAATAGGTATTGGTCACACCTCGGGAAATTTGTTTGTATTATGATGATCTGTATTATGCCTCAAATTTCTTTGTTTCTGTTGATTTAAACATGTATCGAGGCATAAATATGCTATTCTACAATACTTAACACAAGGGCGTGGCAAGTGGACTCACTAAGTTGGTACCAATATACCCGTAAAATTTAGTTAGACTATAATATTTCCAATGGCTAAGATGTGGATGCAATTTAATTTTACGTGCATCTCCCTTACGTAAAATGTCCCTCACATCACTGCCTTTAGAGTAGTTTTTTTTTTTTTACTCAATTTTACAGAAACAATAGGTTTATGTGGTCCAGTGGAGTTATCAAGTGATGCAGCAATATAGTAGTGGCCAAAAATAGGGGATGTACTTCTTCCATCTCGTGACAACCTTATGCAAAAGGGCGAGGGTTCATATGTCACCTACCGAGCTATTTGTGATGTCAACGTGATGAGTGCTTGGAAACAATATGTATAGTCAATTCATTGACCTTCACCAAAAATAAGTGACGGAGTGGAACCAATGTCGAAAGAAGAAAATGGACATCCCACCATCGTTCAAGAGGAAGACCAAAATCGATCCCCAGTTGATTGGCTTGACTGATATGTCGGATATAAAATGGGTCATACGATGGATGCAAGATATATCCTCGGTGAGAGTCGTTTATAAACAGAGGCATGGTAGTCGTGTGTCTCACCCTCTAAAGAATAAGTATACACCTATTCAATACTCCGATGACATTGAGGGGGGAGACGAAGAATAAAAAGATGATGATGACAACTTTTGTAACATCCCAAACCCGGTCAACACACCACGACCGAATTCAGAATGTTACAGAGTGGAAATAACTTGAAGAAAACAAGTTGCTAGTTTACTTTTGTGAAAAAGTGTTATCGAAAACATTTTGTCATTTTGAGTTTGAAAGAAAAACTCCCTTGGGAAGATCGTTTGTCGTTTCTAGTTTTGGAAAGCTGTTTGATTTTATGAAAACCTGAGTGAGCTTAGCATAATAAAGTTGAAAACCATTTTTTGCATCTGAACATCAAGAAAAACTTAGTTCGGAGAAAGTCTGAGTTAGTTTGCTGACTTCATTTATTTAGTGTTACCCGATGGTAAAGCTTGAAAAACCCAATAAGTTCTACAATTTTTGAAAACGTTGATTTTACAGGTTATTAGAACTTGCTATGTTATTTAACTTAAGCACCGTATGATAAAACTTAAAGCAGATAATCAAAAACCTGAAATAATAAAATTTAGCGGCCTTATTACAAATCCAAAACCAAATTTAAAAGTAAATTAACCCAAAATAGTAATTGAAATAAAACCTAAAAACATAGTGCATTGCCACCTCAAGTCCACCCCGTCTCCTCATCCGCGATCTATTCCTCATCTGTAAAATGTAAGGGAAAGAGTGAGTCACCGAGACTCAGTGTATAAATCCCCATCCCAATAATAATAAGGCACTTACACATTTCACATGTCAATATGCAAATCATGCAAACCCAACCTAACCAACCGAACTCCTGTGTCTACCCCGTGTGGTCAAAACCACTGGTGGTCAAACCAACTGGTGACCGTAGTCACAAATCATATGGTGGGGCCAACCCAGCATGTGGTCAAAACCACTGATGACAATCTCGTAATCAACATGTGGGGCCAACCCACTGTGGTACCAAACCACTGGGGCGAGTCACAATAATCCATGTGTGGTCAAAACCACTGGTGACCATAGTCACAAATAATATTTGTGTGGTCAAAACTACTGGTGGTCAAAACCACTGAGACTAATCACAATAATAAGGAAAGCGGGGCCAACCCACTGTGTGGTCAAAACCACTGGTGACAGTCTAAATCATCCTTCCCCCTCCTCTCAACATACCCATCATCATGAACACATTTTCCGTGGCATATTGACATGTTTGTAATGCAAATATCACATAGCATAGCATAAAATAATATAACAGCATATATTGATAGCCAATCCACAGGGGACTTACCCGGAGTCCACGCTCATACCCACAAGGGTAACACACCGCTGTCAATAACTATTTCAGCTTTTAACAGTAAACATAACTAGGAAGTTAACTAATGAAGTGTGTAAGAGTTACACACCTGATTACGCGTAAAACTACACTTTCTACGTCGGTACTGTCGTTAATCGACACAACTGAAATTTGTCTACTCTCCTTCTTGGATGCTGATCCACACCCCGGTGGCCAATCACGAACCGCTGAGACCGCCCTCTTCTTGAACTTAGGGGCTGGTGTCCCAGATCTAACCCCACTCACTGGTTGATTAGCCTTCGAATCCATAATATACCTTATCACTAAATTGGGTTAAAGAAGTGAACTAAAATATAAAGAACTGGAATCCCGGAGTTAGATCCCTTACCTAAGTCGATAGATCCTGAAGATTGAGATTTAAACCACGAACCGAGCACAACCAGGGAATCCAACCGCTTGCGTTACACCTTCCTATATTCGGCCACACATATATTACTAATAAGCAAATAGCCTTTCGGCTTAACCAAGAAATCCCGAAGGAAGAGATAACGCAACCAAATGATCACTCTTACCTTAACACCTTTCGGTCTCCATGCAAAATCCAAAGCCACACGATGGCAAGTCTCCCCCTGCAATCGGCCAAGATCTACAAGATTAGTCACTGCCTTTGGCATTTAACACAGTCGGAAAAGATTGAAAAGCAATGATACTTACCACAGCACTAGAAAAATCAATTGAGAGTGGATAGACAACGATGATCCACCTCTACAAAAATTGAAGAAATGATTATGATAGCCAAGGGAATTCGGCCAAGGAACTACCCACCACCGATGCCAAATCCCGACTTTCTTTCATATATAAAATGATAGAGGGGATGGAATAAGGATAGAAAAGATTTGGTCAAAGTGCCAAGACTTACCCAAATGCCGAAAGTACTCCACTTATGCAAGGAGAAAGATGAGATTGAAGGAAATCCTTAACAAATGGTATTCAGCCAGAGATTAAAGGAGAAGAGATGAGTAACAAAGGTTTCGGCAAAAGGGTGAGGCACAAAAGGATTCGGATATGGCTCCAAAAGAAGAGAAAAGAAAGGAGTCGAAAGAGAGGGAGGTTCAGTTCTTACTAACTCGAATGGAAGAAGAGAAGAAGAATGATACGGTTTTAGAGAGATTCAGCTATACAGGGTTTCAAGGAAGAAGATGAAAACAAAAGTAAAAAGGAAGAAAGATATGATGTTTCAAGCTTTTGAAGGAGATAGCAATTGGAACACAACAAATGGATGGTGGGCAAGATAGATTCGACTAACCAACAATATAGAAAAGAAAATGGAGAAAAGCTCAGAAGAGCAATCAGTTTTGGCCAGAAAAAGAGGAGAAGGAAATGAAAAAAATACCAAATGGGAGGGGTTTAATTTTGGCACACATGAAACTAAGAAAGAAGGCTCTAAGTGCTCCCCCAACTAGCCAAATTTGCACACCTCACTAAAGGCTACAACCACATTTGGCCACCCCCTCTGACTAGCAACCAAAATCGATAATGTAAAGAACCCACGCTTTAAATTTCGGCACACCTCCTTTCCACACACTAAAACCGAATGTTCCAAGCTCTCCTAGCCACTACAATATTCGGCTAAACCACCCTCCACTTCAATCCCCCTTTCCTCTCCTTGTTTTTCTCCTAGCCCACCATTCAAACAAGTTTGAACACATCAAACTCCTTAAATTTCTCTCGTCCATACATTCAAAGTTGTTGACCTCTTCCAACCTCATCCATCAGAGTCCACTTTGAGCCGAATTCCTCCTGCTCTTGGCATCAAAAACAATAAGAAGAAAGGGAATTCTGCTGCTCAAACCTAGGCTCTCCTTCCTGCATGTGGCATCATTTCACTTGTACCTAAGTGGTGCCTCCCTTGCCACTTTTCCACTGGCTTATTTGTGTCATAACACTCCAATAACATCTCTTAACACCTAACTCTCTTGGCTCCCCCTTCCAAGTACCCAAAACAAAAATATTTACCATACCCAGGCATATCCTGAGCTCATGCCTGGACCACAATACACCCTAAACTAGCACCACAAACATATTATCACATGCAACACACAAAAATACAGAGATCCCGATTTAAAGATGTTACAGTTTTACCCCCTTAAAAATAATTTTGGCCTCGAAATTACGTGGTCAGAAGAGTTGAGGGTATTGTTGCCGCATCACATCCTCTGGATCCCATGTGGCCTCTTCCGTACCATGTTTCTGCCATAATACTTTCACCAAAAGGCCGACTTCTTACGTAAAACTTTGACATCCCGATCCAAAATCCGCACTAGTTCCTCCTCAAAAGACAAATCCGGACTCACCTTAATCTCCTCCACTGGCACAATATGCGACGGATCTAATCGATAGTGCCTAAGCATGGAGACATGGAATACATCATGAATCTGACTCGACTCCGACGACAACTCGAGCTGGTAAGCTGCCGGTCCTACCCGCTTCAACACCGTATACGGCCCAATAAACCTAAGGCTTAGCTTGCCATTCTAACCAAATCTCAGCACTTTCTTCCACAGCGATACCTTCAGAAAGACCTTGTTACCCACTGCATACTCCATATCCCTATGTTTGAGGTCGGCATACGACTTCTTCCTGTCCGAAGCTTCCTTCAAACGAGCTCGAATCACCTTAACCTTATCCTCTGTTTCAGCAACCAACTCCGTACCCAACATCTGACGTTCACCTAGTTCTATCTAACACGTAGGGGTACGACACTTTCGTCCATACAGTGCCTCATATGGTGCCATCTGGATACTCGCTTGATAACTGTTGTTATATGCGAACTCTGCCAATGGTAGATATTCCTTCCAACTACCGCTGAAATCAAAAACACAACCCCTTAACATATCTTCTAAGATTTGAATTACCCTTTCAGACTATCCGTCTGACTGCGGATGAAAAGCCGTGCTAAAATCCAACCTCGTACCCAATACCTGATGGAAAGCTTTTCAGAACCTTGACGTGAATCTGGGATCCCTATCTGAAATAGTCGACACTAGCACCCCATGTAACCGTACTATCTCCGCTACATACAACTTAGCCAACCTTTGGAGTGAATAATCAATTCAAACTGGTATGAAATGGGCTGACTTTGTCAGGCGATCAACAATCACCCAGAAAACTCTGAATCTCTGCTATCGACTTAGGTGGTTTCCAATCCAACACTGCCTCAATCTTCCGAGGGTCCACTCTAATCCCATCAGCTGATATCACATGACCCAAGAAAGTTACCTCCTTAAGCCAGAATTAGCATTTGCTAAACTTTGCGAATAATTGCTTCTCCCTCAGAATTTGTAGAACCACCCGTAGATACACGACATGCTCCTTCTCAGATTTCGAGTACACCAAAATGTCGTCTATAAACACCACGATAAACCGGTCTAAGTACGGCTGAAACACCCGATTCATCATGTCCACGAACGTTACTGGCACATTAGTCAACCCGAACTCGTAGTGCCCATAATGAGTACGAAATGCCGTTTTATGGATATCAACTCCTTCACTTTGAGTTGATGATACCCCGACCTAAGATCTATCTTAAAGAAAACTGATGCACCCTTAAGCTGATCAAACAAGTTGTTTATCCTTGGCAATGAATACTTGTTCTTGATCGTCAACTTATTCAGCTGGCGGCAGTCTATACACATCCGCATTGCACCGTCTTTCTTCTTAACAAAGAGCACAGGCACTCCCCAAGGTGATACACTCGGTCGGATGAAACTCCGGTCCAACAATTTCTGAATCTGTGCCTTCAGTTCCACCAATTCCTTCAGTGCCATCCTATATGGGGCAAAAGACACTGGCGCAGTTCCGGGTAACAAGTCTATACCGAACTCAACCTCACGGTCCAGAGGTAGACCCAAAAGTTCCTCTAGGAATACATCGACAAATTCCTTCACTGTTTGGCTATTCCCCACAACTGATTCCTTAGCCTCCAAGGCACAAACATGCACCATAAATGCCTCACAACCCTTCCTCACCATTTTCTCGGCCTTCGGAGCAGACACAACATTAGATAGATAATCTCATCTATTACCTATCATTACCACTTCTTCACCTTCAACTGTCCTCAAAACCATGCGCTTAGCTGTGCAATCCAAACTGGCCTGGTACTTCACTAGCCAATCTATCCCGAGAATCAGATCAAACTCCCCAAACGGTAGTTCCATCAGATTAGCCAAAAACACTACCCCTTGAAGTTCTAGGGGTACACCTCTATCTGATTTATTTACTTCTACGAGTGACCTAGAAGGCTTATTCTGTCATCTCCTAAAGTAATCTCAAGGTCTAAGTTCATATTTTCCACTATACTCACGGCAATATCTGAGTCGTTGAACCAACATCTATCAAAGCGGTATAAAGCGGTCCAAAATTAAACGTCTGATCGAGTCTCGCTGTATAGACCAACCCAGGCTATCTCATTTTTGTGCTCCCAGCTCCTCTACCCGGTGCTCCACGACCTCGCCCAGAACTGTTACCTCCCCTGGCCGAACCGCGACCCCTCTGTGGTTGCTGACCATCCCTCTTGAACTGTGTACGACCTTAATCCCAATACTGAAGCCTAGCTAACCTCTGCTGACAATCCCTCACTCAGTGTCCCATTGACCCACATTCAAAACACCCTCTGTTTCTAGTCCAACATTCCCTCGTGTGAGACTTCCCACACGGAGCACACCGTGGTGGCCACTAAGTAATGCAAAGACGACCGAGCCTCGCATGACTTGATTTGGCCCACCATATCTAGCCTTTTTCTGTTGATTCCTGGCAGACCCGGATGACCCCGAATTCATCTTATTCCAACCCTTATCCTAATTTCGTCTCACTGACAGTTTCACTTCCTCATCAACTTTGGCCTTCTCTACTAAGCCTGTAAATTCTCTCTCCTACTGTGGAGCAATCAACATCCGCAGCTCATCTCTCAACCCATCCTCAAATCTGACACAGCGCTTATGTTTCGTGCCTATAATACCCCTTGCATACCGACTTAATCGAAGAAATTCTACCTCATACTCTGATACTGAATTATTTCCCAAAACTAAATTCAGGAACGCCTTACGTTGCGCATCAACGTATTTCCTCTGATAGGCTGCCCTAAAGAAATCCCAAGTGATGTCGTCGGCCATTGCTCCATCCCTAACCATGAGCCACCACTGATATGACTCATCTCGAAGAAGAGATACTATACCCTTCAGCTTCTCCTCAGCCGTAAAATCTAGGTCGTCCATGATACGTTCTGTTGTCTCCAACCAATATTATACCGTACTAGGAGCCACACCAGATACACCTCTGAATACCTCTGCGCCATTAGCCTGGAGTCGTTCGGACACAGATTTTTGAGCTCCCATTCTGATGCCGACACCCGCGACTCTTTTTAGAACCCACAGCATCTCCTGTGACACTGCGTCATCACCAATCGTCTAATCCTAAAATTTTGCCCATAACTGGCGGCGGTGGTACCTCGTTCTCTAGCCCATGCCTAGACCCTATCGGTTTTGACACTGTTGTCCTACACCTACCTCGTCCCGTATATTATGCCCACGTCCTCTTGCACTCATGACTGTCGATACGAATTGATCTGATTTAACAGTTTTATGCGTTAGACTTATTCCACTGTTATTAAATCACAGTCTTATGAATAGTTTAATACGGGGATTATTTTCATAAGTTCACACAATCTTACGATTTAAGTCTCTAAAGTAATTCCCTATTACTACTAGTCATAACATCATCATTACAATCATATTAACAACAAATAGGGGTACTTGCCTGGGCAGATCAGTGCCGGAGACTCGGCGCCATGCTTTTCCAACCGTACCTTTCCCACAAAAACCTTTCATACCTATTTTTAAAATATTTTTAGGCCTCGGGCCCACAGCTGAGCTTTTGAACTTAGCTTTGATACCAAAATTGTAATACCCCAAACCCGGTCAACACACCACGATCGGATTCAGTATGTTACAGAGTGGAAATAATTTGAAGAAAACAAGTTGTTGGTTTACTTTTATGAAAAAGTGTTATCGAAAATATTTTTTCGTTTTGAGTTTGAAAGAAAAACTCCTTGGGTAGATCGTTTGTCGTTTCTAGTTTTGGAAAGCCTTTTGATTTTATGAAAACCCGAGTGAGCTTAGCATAATAAAGTTGAAAACCATTTTTGTATCTGAACATAAAGAAAAACTTAGTTCAGAGAAAGTCTGAGTTAGTTTGCTGACTTCATTTATTTAGTATTACCCGATGGTAAATTTTGAAAAACCCGATAAGTACTAAAATTTTTGAAAACATTGATTTTACAGGTTATTAGAACATGCTATGTTATTTAACTTAAGCACTGTATGATAAAACTTAAAGCAGATAATCAAAAACCCAAAATAATAAAATTTAGCGGCCTTATTACAAATCCAAAACCAAATTTAAAAGTAAATTAACCCAAAATAGTAATTGAAATAAAACTCGAAAACATAGTGCATGGCCACCTCGAGTCCACCCCGACTCTTCATCCGCGATCGATGCCTCATCTGCAAAATGTAAGGGAAGGAGTGAGTTATCGAGACTAAGTGTATAAATCCCCATCCCAATAATAATAAGGCACTTACACATTTCATATGTCAATATGCAAATCATGCAAACCCAACCTAACCAATCGAACTCCTGTGTCTACCCCGTGTGGTCAAAACCACGGTGGTCAAAACCAATTGGTGACCATAGTCACAAATCATATAAGTGTGGTCAAAACCACTGGTGATCGTAGTCACAAATCATATGGTGGGGCCAACCCACTGTGTGGTCAAAACCACTGATAACAATCCATAATCAAAATGTGGGGCCAACCCACTGTAGTACCAAACCACTGGGATGAGTCACAATAATCCATGGGTGGTCAAAACCACTGGTGACCGTAGTCATAAATAATATCCGTGTGGTCAAAACAACTGGTGGTCAAAACTACTAAGACTAGTCACAATAATAAGGAAAGCGGGGCCAGCCCACTGTGTGGTCAAAACCACTAGTGACAGCCTAAATCATCCTTCCCCCTCCTCTCAACATACCCATCATCATGAACACATTTTTCATGGCATATTAACATGTTTGTAATGCAAATATCACATAGCATAGCATCAAATAATATAACAGCATATATTGATAGCCAATCCACAGGGGACTTTCCCGTAGTCCATGCTCATACCAACAAGGTAACACACCGTTGTCAATAACTATTTCGGCTTTTAACAGTAAACATAACTAGCAAGTTAACTAATAAAGTGTGTAAGAGTTACACACGGATTACGCGCAAAACTGCACTTTCTACGTTGGTATTGTCGTTCATCGACACAACTGCGATTTGTCTACTCTCCTGCTTGGATGCTAATCCACACCCCGGTGGCCAATCACGAACCGTTGAGACCTCCCTCTTCTTGAACTTAGGGGCTGGGGTTTCAGATCTAACCCCACTCATTGCTTGATTAGCCTTTGAATCTATAATATACCTTATCACTAAATTTGTTTAAAGAAGTGAACTAAAATATAAAGAACTGGAATCTCGGAGTTAGATCCCTTACCTAAGTCGACAAATCTTAAAGATTGAGATTTAAACCATGAACCGAGCACAACCCGAGAATCCAACCACTTGCTTCACACCTTCCTATATTCAGCCACACATATATCACTAATAAGCAAATAGCCTTTCGGCTTAACCAAGAAATCCTGAAGGAAGAGATAACACAACCAAATGATCACTCTTACCTTAACACCTTTCGGTCTCCAAGCAAAATCCAAAGCCACGCGATGGCAAGTCTCCCCCTACAATTAGCCAAGATCTACAAGATTAGTCACTACATTCGGCATTTAACACAGTAGGAAAAGATTGAAAAGCAAGGATACTTACCACAGCACTAGCAAAATTGATTGAGAGTGGATAGACAATAACGATCCGCCTCTACAAAAATCGAAGAAATGATTATGATAGTCAAGGGAATTCAGCCAATGAACTGCCCACCACCGATGCCAAATCCCGGCTTTCTTTCTTATAGAAAATGATAGAGGGGAGGGAATAAGGATAGAAAAGATTCGGTCAAAGTGCCAAGACTTACCCAAATGCTGAAAGTGCTCCACTTATGCAATGAGAAAGATGAGATCAAAAGAAATCCTTAACAAATGGTTTTCGGCCAGAGATTAAAGGAGAAGAGATGAGTAACAAAGGTTTCGACAAAGGGTGAGGCTCAAAGGCATTCGACTATGGCTCCAAAAGAAGAGAAAAGAAAGGAGTCAAAAAAGAGGGAGGGTGATGGTTTCGGTTCTTTCTAACTTGAATGGAAGAAGAGAAGAAGAATGATACGATTTTGGGGAGATTCGGCTATAGAGGGTTTCAAGGAAGAATATGAAAAAAAAAGTAAAAAGGAAGATAGATATGATGTTTCAAGCTTTTGAAAGAGATAGCAATTGGAACACAACTAATGGATGGTGGGCAAGATAAATTTGGCTAACCAACAATATAGAAAAGAAAAGGGAGAAAAGCTTAGAAGAGCATTCGGTTTTGGCCAGAAAAAGAGGAGAAGGAAATGAAAAAATACCAAATGGGAGGGGTTTAATTTTGGAACACATGAAACTAAGAAAGAAGGCTCTAAGTGCTCCCCCAACTAGCTGAATTTGCACACCTCACTAGAGCCTACAACCATATTCGGCCACCCCCTTTGACTAGCAACCAAAACAGATAATGTAAAGAACCCACACTTCAAATTTCGGCACACCTCCTTTCCACACACTAAAATCGAATGCTCCAAGCCCTCCTAGACACTACAATATTCAGCTAAACCACATTCCACTTCAATCCCCCTTTCCTCTCCTTGTTTCTCTCATAGCCCACCATTCAAACAAGTTTGAACACATCAAAATCCTTATATTTCTCTCATCCATACATTCAAAGTTGTTGACCTCTTCCAACTTCATCCATCAGAGTCCACTTTGAGTCGAATTCCTCCTTCTCTTGGCGTCAAAAATAATAAGCAGAAAGGGAATTCTGCTGCTCGAACCTAGGCTCTCCTTCCTGTATGTGGCGTCACTTCACTTGTACCTGAGTGCGCCTCCCTTGCCACTTTTCCACTGGCTTATTTGCGTCATAACACTCCAATAACATCTCTTAACACCTAACTCCCTTGGCTCCCCCTTCCAAGTACCCAAAACAAAAATTTATACCATGACTCAAGCCTATCCCGAGCTCATGCCTAGACCCCAAAACAGCCTAAACTAGCACCACAAACATATTATCACATGCAACTTACAAAAATGTAGAGACCCCGATTTAAGGATGTTGCAACTTTGAGAGAGATGATGATGAGGATGAGGAGCCTTTCTGAGCCTCCGATTGTGGCGTTTAAGCCACAATGCCCCTCAACGATTGGAATTGTGTTCCACAACTTAGTCCAACAAAGCCCTACCCAATGTTCGGGTAGGAGGGTTACTAGGATAGTTGCAGGATGGGGCAGTGGAAGGGCAGTGATGGATGCGGAGGCTAATCATGACTCATATGAAATTTGAACAATTTTTATTTTTTATTTTTATTTTGGGACTTGTAATTTTTATTTTGGATGGTTTTTTATTTTTTCCGCCTGGTAGTTAGATTTTTATTACTCTATTTATTTTTGTTAGTTAATTTCTATATAAGAACCCCATATTTTAGATGACACAAAATATTTGGAGTTGAACTGGGACGGACTAGACAACCCATCATCAAATGTAACACGAAACCATAAGCTGAAAATATAATCTCTTGATCCTTTTTTTCTTGGTCTCGCACGAACTTTGACATCAGACCATTGATATTGAGGGTTAGGTAGACACATAATTAAAGTTTCAAAATAAAGAAAAATTTAGTGTGAACCTAAGGAGCGGTATGGTATAGTGACTATAAGATTCTTGCAAACCAGTGCTGAACTAGAAATATCAATTGAAAGAAAATTTTGTGAAGGCTAAACGCCAAGTGAGAAAATCTCAAACAAAGGAAAGCAAAATTATATGAAGAAAAGAAAGAAAATAGAAAAAGAGATATACTCATGTTTGCACAAAAGACTTACTAAGATGATTGTGCTCACGAATACTATATTTTACCTTAGGAAATTAAGAGAAAATAAAGGAAAGAGAAGTGAATATAAGGTGGTGAGCTTAGTTGGGACATTGGGGGAGCTTTGAAAACAATGTAAAGTACCAAACTATTTTCATGCTTAAACCGCTTTATTACGCCTATTATTGAATATCTAACCAATCTAAGCCGCAAAACGTTACAAGCCGAAAGGTCCTATGTGACCTAAGTATACACTGCATAAATGAAAATTAAATTGAGTTTAAAAAGTTTTTACCACTTAGGTTGATATTAGCATAAATGTATGCCTGTGTATTTTTTTTTATGTAATATTATACTTAACATTCTGTAATTTATTTTCCTTGTAATTTATTTAACTAATCTGTCTGACAATAAAAATTAGGATTTAGTTACATATCATGCTAGAATTACATGATTGTTCATAACATTTTATTTACATCATTCCAATCCAGTCGCTTGTCCAAAGAATTTTGTGTACTTTAGCTTTATCTTTGCATTTTTTTGCGTTTTCTTTTGTGTTTGTTTTTCTTTCTTGTTTGCTTGAGGACATGTAACAACTTAAGTGTGAGGATATCTGATCTACTACAAATTGTAGTGGCAAATTAAGTACTTTTTTGGCACTTAGCGAGCTTGTTTTCTAGTCATTTTAGTATATTTTATTACTTTTTGAATTTCTTAGTTTAGATTCAAAATATTGCAAAATAAGAGTTTTTACACATTATTTCGAGTTAGTTGACCTAATGGGCCAATACCGACCATAAGATGGTTTTAATGATTGAATTGAGTGTGCAGGATACTCATGGGGAGGCCCAAAAGCATTAGGAATGACAATCGGATCATAAAGCAAACTTTCAAAGTCACGACACATTCGAGCCAATTCAGAATATTACATTCAAAGTTGTGTGTCGCGACATGGCCACAGGTGCAATGATGGGCAGAAATTAAGCGAGGATTTTTCCTTCCACACAACTCACTTTTTATTTGATTAAGGCTTGTAATTGACTTGATTGGGGCTGCTAAACTTAATCTATAAATAGTTAAGCTGAGGCAAGGCCTAAGGAGTTTTTGCCAAGCTGTTTAGAGTTTTTGTTAGTAGTTTTAAGATTTTTATTTTGTTTTAGTTTATTTTCAAAAAATATTATTTTCTTATTCTTCGACTTGGATTCAATTTGAATCCAAGTCTTCGTTATTAAGTATTTCAGTATTTTTCTTTCGTTTCTTGTTTTGCGACTAACGATATCTCAATCACTTTCAAAGGATTTTGTGATTTTAAGCCCATCAAGTTTATCAAGCGAAGCAATTTTTGTCCTTCTCTTGTTTTAATTTATTTGTGTGTTTGTGCATGATTAATTAATTTAAGATAATATGGAAGCTATGTTCATGAGTGGCTAGATCCTTAGGGAGATTAATGAGTGGATGTGGGAGTGATTAATTAAAGAATTAGGGTTTTCCAATAGAGTTGGCTTGTATAAATCCATGTGTGTTTAAAGCCTAGGATTGACTACTCTAGGAAGTAATCTAGGATAATCGATGTTGAGAGATAAGTTTACCGAGTAAATCATGGATTCATCCTAATCAGGAAAGTGAGTTTTAGAGATAAGCATGTATTGGTCGATTAGTTAAGTAATAGAGGCCAAGAGGTAATACTATTTAATTAATAACTAGTTCTATAATAAAACCCTAATTCTAAAGTTAATTGCAATCACTAAAGCAAGTTAATCTTTTTCCTATTAATTGAGAGATCTTCATTGTTAACTTTATTTTTAGTAGTTAGTTTTTATTTTACAATTTTAATTATTGTATTATGATTTTTGGTGATTATTCTTTAGACCTACTAGTGTAGATAATATATTTAGATTTAATGCAACCTCTCTTGGATATGATCCTTAGAATACTTCCGTAACACCCCATGCTCGACCTGTCCACCAGATTCAGGTATGGAGTGTCACAAATGGGCCTATACTTAATTAACCTTTACTAACTCGACTACTATAAAATAGTCTAAAACCAATCTAATAATGAAACTTAAAATAATAATTCTTACAACCAAGGCCTTAAGTCACTAGATACTTATTCTCTCAAATTCCTAGCTTTAATCAAACTGTTTATTTACAATACAATTTTTAAAATCATTCTAAGGACTATGTACCCAAAAAATCTAGATTTTAGGGAGGTTATCTAGCTTTAATGTTTTGATCATGAGGCAAAACATCCAATGGTACCTTCTTGTTATGAGCATGTCTTGATCCATCAACGATCCTCGATCTTCACTCCATCTAGCTTGGTCCCTCCCCTGAGTCCTCGATCAACTTTGCAAAACTTTTGAACAGCAGACAATGCTTGTAAGTTAAGATGAACTTAGTGAGGTACTTTACTGCCCCATAATTAATCACTATCACATGAGGGTAAAGGATGTAAAATAAACTAAACAAAAATACTCCCTACTTTCTTAAGGCAAGATTCTATGTCAAGGTGACTATAACACCTCTAACCCATATCCGTTACCGGATTACAGTTACAGAGTATTACAGCACGCATTCAATCCAATAACATCATAAATTTATTCAAATATTAATATCCAATCCACACATGAAACATAGCATATATACGCTTACAAGCCTTAAATCAAGCTTACTAAACCTTAAAAGTAGTTTTGAAATAATTAGGGACTAATTATAACAGCCCGATTTTGGGTCTAGTTGGAACAGTGGTTTTGAGACCACAAATTCAAAGAAAAAAATTTATTTTTATTTTTATTTTATAGTCTACAATTTTATGGAATAATTTTGTGAAATTTTGTTTAGAAATGTTGACGCTTGAACACTCAATTTAGCTAGAAGTACTACATTGTAATAAATGCAAAATGTGTGTTCTAGAAGCTAGAGGTGTTTAAATGATATGAGATTCAAATTGGAGGTCCTTAAATGGTATTTAGCCCATTATACTTTAGAGTGGACAAAAATGGACATGGTTAGGAGAAATTTTGAAGTTTTTCATTAAGGGCATTTTAGTGGTTAATAAAGACAAAATAAAATAAATAAAAGATGTCATCTTCTTCATATTAGTCCCCATGGCTGAAATTCACTAGGAGAAGACATAGCTAGGGTTTGCCAAGCTTCCAAGCTTGATTGTAAGTTTGTTCTTGTCCCGTTTTTAATAATTTTTTGTATTTTTGAGATCGTTGTAGCTTGATTTAGCTATTTCAAGGACTAATTTGAAAGAAAGGTGAAGTTTAAATTTTTACCCAGGTTGAACATGAATGTATTTTGATGTTGGATGGTAGAAAATGCATCTTGTGTTTGTTAAACTACTTTTGCTAAGTGATTTTCGGTAAAAATATCAAAAAGGACTTGTTTGTAAAATCCTATAAAATGAGAATAAAAATGTGAATAAATGGAAAATGTGGGTTGTTATGAGTATGAAAATGGTTCGGCTAGGCTTGGGTTTTTTAAGAAATTGAATGAAATTCATTTTATGAGCCTAGGGACTAAAGTGTAAAAAGTTGATAAGTTAGGGGAAAAATATAATTTTTTCCATAGGGCATTCTTGGGATTAAATTAAATAATTTGGTGATTGAATGAGATGAATTTGGTATTATAGATCAAGAAAAATGAAGTTCGGGTCTAGACTGGGGGAAAACCAAAGTGTTTGACGATTAGGTCCATTTTTGCTATTTTTTGTACCGAGGTAGGTTCGTATGTTAATAATGCAATGTTATATTTGTGATTTAATGTTTTGATATTGCATGAATTGTATGATTGATTCTATGAGCATATTTGATGAAGTTCCGGCAATAGAGAAAACCTGGTTGAAACTTAGGAATAGATTAGGGTACAAGTGACATGTCACTAAGAACCCATGTCATTATGTGAATATGTAACCCGGGTGCTGGTCCCGTACATCCTACTAGTGGCTGGGTATATCAGCATATGTTACGAATACCTAACAACTTGCGTAAGCAGCACCGCGTAGCCGTCTCGACTGTCAACTTGTGTGAGCAGGCCCGAGGATAGCTTGAGAGCGAGCTTATATGTGTTATGAGATTTTTGGTAGAATTGGCTACATATGTGGCACTTATGTGAAAAGTTTTTCGTGTATCCGATAGTATTCCAAGTGGTTCAACGGGTATGTCAAAGATAAAGAAGTATGTGATTATGTTATGAGTTCGTACAGGTATGTACGAAAAACTCAAGGGAAATGGATTCGGTATATGATGAACTATTGGTGAGAATGTGATTGAGTAAGTTGTGTTTATGAAGTTTTAATGACATTTATGTTAATATATGTTAAGTTATTTATATGACAAACGTATGAATAATGTTTTGTATTATTTGTATATGGACTTACTAAGCTATATAGCTTCCCCCTTTCTTTCCCTTATGTTATAGTGCCACCAAGCTAGCTCAGGATTGGAGATCGTTAGAGCTTGCATCACAATATCAAATAATTATTTTGGGTATTGATGAGCTTAACATTTTGAGTATGTGGCATGTATAGGGACTTGGTTATTTTGTATATGTGTCATCATGATTTTAGCCAACGTATTGGCTTGTAAATGTCAAAGGCTTGTTTTGTTATTTGGCCATGTAAACTGGCTTATTTTTGGGCTAACATGGTTGTAAGCCTAAGTATATTGATATATGTGCCAATTTCTTTGGTGATATGGTCATGGTATTCTTGGTGAATGATGGAAAGGTGATGTATGACATGAATGTGAAATGTTTGGCAATGTGGTCTATTGATGAGATGATAAAGTGGTGTACAATGAGGTATATTGAAAGTAGTCAATTGTGGCTTAATAAATGTTGTGAGTATGATAGAAGTTGAAAGTTTATTGGCAAGTGTTGGTCAAAATTGTGGATGTTTTGGTTGCCTAAGTATGTTATGTTTTGTGCCTTTGAATTGGTGTAAGTGTATGTGTGAATGAGAGTGGCAAATGGCTTGGTAAATAGCCTTTATTATGTCCACACGTGTAGGAACACGGTGTGTGTCTAGACCATGTGTGACACATGGCCTGCCCCACGGGCATGTGTTTTGACCGTTTGTCCCCTACACCTTAATTTTGAAAAGCCAAAATGTCAAGAATTGAGCACACGGGCGTGTGTCCCAGCCGTGTGTGCTACACGGCCTGGCACACGGGCATGTGTCCCAGCCGTGTGTGCTACACAGCCTGGCACACGGGCGTGTGGCATGGCCATGTGTGTGGCACAAGTTAGAGAGAACCCTAATTTGAACACGGTCTGAAGCACGAGCTTGTCCCAGGGTCACACGAGCGTGTCCCTTGGACCACATAGGCATGTGAGCCTTGTAGTTAGCAAAAACTTTCTAAGTTTTATAAAAATTCCCTGAGTTCTAGGTTTAGTCCCAAACCACTTCCAATGCATATTTTTGGGCCTTGTGGGCTCGTATAAGGGACGTTATCATTTAATATGAATGGTTTTAATTTGGACGCAAATTTATGACTCAGATTTGTGTGAATGCTTGTGTTGTAAGTTTAGTAATGCCTCGTACCCTGTTCCGGCATTAAATACGGGAAAGGGATGTTACATTTAGTGGTACCATAGCACAGTTTAGTCGATTCTCAAACTAACATAGCGTGTGTGAGAGAGTCTATCTATACATGCCATATATAATTTGTGATAGTGTGACCACTCCTAACAATTTAAATTATGTTTTTAATTGGTAAATGGATCCCAACCGAGCTAATTCTGATGGTATTGGAAATGGTGCTCAAGTGTCTGAGTAATGATATGTTTATGATGAGTTGAAAATCATAAAGGTATGGATAAAAAGGTCATAATATTGTGTTTGTAACAGCTCGATTTTGACCCTAATCAGAATAGTGGTTTTGAGACCAAAAATTCGAGTCTAAAAATGTTTTAAAATTATTTTGTGTGTTTATTATGTGTGACTTTGTTGGTGTTAAATTTTCGTGACTTAATTTCATTGTTTAGGTATTCCATTTAATAAAAGGACTTAATTGCGTAAAAGGTAAAAGTTACAAACTATAGTGTAAAGTGCTTAGTTGATAGTAGCTTTTTATTATGGAGTCCTTAAAGGGAAAATAGCCCATTTTTCAAAGGTAGTGGATGGCAACATGCCATTTTAATATGCTTTATATGTTATTTATTATAATTGAATTTTATATTAATATTATATAATGATATATATTATAATAACTTAACATGAAAATTAGAAAGCCAAAGATATTATTTGTTTCCATCATCGAAAGTTAAAACAAAAAGAAAAGAGAAAAGATGTTAGGGCATTCGGCCATTATTGGACTTAATTAAGATCAAGAACCAGATAAATCAGATCTGGACCGGGGAAAAATGTAAGTAGTCGATTAGTTGATTTTACCGACCGTTGACGTCCGAGGCAAGTCTTTAAGCAATAAAGCATTGTATATTTTGTATATAACTTAGTATATACCGATTTGGAAATTTAGTAGCATTAATTTAGAGTAGCCGAATGTGAGTAAAAATAGACTTTAATATATTTGAGTTTGATTCGATTGAGATATGATGTTAGAAAATCCATACAAAGATTATAAAGTGTATAAAAGTTTCGATATATGAAATGTGTGGGTGACAGCTTTATAGTATCATTATTCGGGCTTTGCGCCTAGCAAGCTTTGAGTTGGTGAAATTAATCGGACTTCGTCCCTAGCAAGCTTATTGCCGGTGAATAAATATCAGACCGTGGGTCTAGCAAGCTTTGTGCCGATGGATAATATCAGGCTTTATGCCTAGCAGGCTTATTACCGGTGATTTATTATAAGTGTATGCTTCAATAGATTTTTTTTAACGATTTGGAATTTAAATACGGCAAATGAGCTCAATGTTTAGGTATGTGTAAATTTAATGGTTGTGAAAGATAAGGTAAATTAGTAAATTGTTTTTTGATACTAGTTATATGTGATACAATTGAGGAACATATGTAAATTTTAGTAAGTGTATTCGGCCTTATAAGTGAATAGTATGACATTATGGAATTGATTTCAGATATGAGCATAGATGTGTCTTTTATATTCGGCCAAATTGGTAAGTGCATATGTGATGTTTATTGAGCAAGTAAGTTGACAAAATGCTCTTGTATATGTGAAAATAAGGTAAGTCGGTTGTTGAATTGATTATTTAAATGTTAAAGTTACAAATGTGAAAAATGTCAATGTATATGTGATTGTCTATAATCGGCCAAATGGGGTATATATGATTTTTAATAGTGAGATTTTATAAGTTCATGTGTATTTGTACAATTAGCCATATGGTATGTGTATGAAAGATTTAAATGAGAACCTTGCATTTGAGAACATGTATATTCAGCTTTGTTAACTTAGTGTTAATATATAATAGTTGGTATTTATATATTTGCTTATGACTTACTAAGCTTAAATAGCTTACTCTGTGTGTATTCTTGTTTACTTTTGTTTATAGATTTGGATATACGTTACGAGCTCAGAAATCGTCAGCAAGACTACTCACACTATTGACAGCTTCCTTTGGTATTTTACTAAGTTGAAAATTTTAATATATGGCATGTATAGCATAGTAGAAGGTGGAATAGAAATTTGGTCCTTTGTATGTAATTAATGGCTATGCGAAGATGGCTTATCTTCTTTTGATTGATTTGGGTTCTGTGTTTATGGCTGATAATGGTCGTTAAAAAAAATGAGTTTCTATTTATGCATATTTGATTATGGTATATGTTTATGACAGGTAAGTATGTGATACGTTTTTAAGTTATTAGATGTGTTGAACTTGGTTATGTGATTAATATATGAATAATTGATATGTTTTGGTATGATGGAATGACTCATTAGGAAATGGGCTAAACCGAATGTATACATGTAGACATTTTGGTTGTGGTTAAGTGTAATTTATGTGTAATAAGTTTTAGTAAGTGTGTGTACTTATATGATGTAATTTGGTTTTGATGATATAAGATTTGGATTGGATAAATAGGTATAAGGTTGGGTTTAGTCAATAAGTTATGAATAAATTTGCTTGTATTGATGGTGTTAATTAGATACATTTGGCTATGGAATGAATTTTTGATAGATGTTTGGATGTGATGATAATGGATTTAGTTTTGTAATATGATTTTGAAAATTTATATTGGTAAATGGTAAGTTTTGGTTTTAATTTTGGTTATGTGAGAAATAATGGATATTTTTCATAATCAATTTGGATATTGATAATGTGACATAAATTCGAATAGAAAAATCAAGTAGGTAGGTGTGTATGCATTCGGCCTAAGAGTTTGACTAGGAAATTATGCATGTATTTGTATAGGTATTCAACTATACTTGTTTAAAATATTTGATGGTTGTTAATGAATTGTTCTTTATGGGATATTTTTGAGATTATGGAAAAGTGATTAATATGTTATATAAGAACATGGGAGTATAATTTTGAAAGGTAAAATAATTAGGTATATCATTTACCTATTTAAATGGTTGTTTTGTATAATAAATTATTCAAGTTGTTTAGCATAATATTCGAATAGTACATGAAATGAATGACTAAACATGTAGTTTATTTGATTAATGATATGTATTAAAATGATTAAGTATAAGATGAGTTTGGTATTTGTTAATAAATGAAATTGAAATAATGAATGTCCTATTATTTGGTAAGTATAAGATGATAGATATGTTTGAATTATAAAGATTAGTATGGTTTGATTTAAATAGATAATGTGCAACCTCATTCTATTTGGATGATTCAATACATAAACACTAGCTTTAATTTGAATGTTAGGTATGTGACTTTGATTTGAATGTTAAGTATACGATTATAATATGTCATGTGTTGATTATTTTTACTCTTGACATGATTTGTTTATATAAAAAAAAGCCTGTTCTGAGTGATGTCTTATTTGGTAATGCCTCGTAACCCTAATTCAGCGAAGGATACGGGTTAGGGGTGTTACAGTGTTGATGATAAATATTATTTTATATGTGTGTATACATGAGAGTCCTATTTAGAGGCTTTACAATCTTTACCCCTTACCAGTATAGTATGGTACAATGAAATCCACAAGATTTAAACTTAATAAGCTCAAATGTGTGAAACCAAAGAGTTCAGTGGTCGAATGATTAATAAAGCGGACAGAACTGAGAATAGGTTATCGAGTAAGGACAGATCTAGAAAGGATATTAGGTTTTTTTAAAAATCATTTGGATTACGTATTCTCGATTTTAAGGAAGAAGTTAAGCTCGACTAATCGACTCATTCAGGTATGATGTCTATAGAATGTGTTAACTGAAACTTTTACTGAATTGATTTTGTAACATCTGGGAATTAGTGGCTTTTGCATTTATTATGTTTCTGTGTGTTTGGTATGCTCTATATATTAATTTGTTATGTTTGGGGTTCCCGGGAAGGCTCGGGGTTGAGCTTAAGCTTTGGTGAAAATTTCAATTTTTGGGCACTTCAGGGGAGAGCTAGCGGGGATAGACTTTAAGGATCATTGCTTGTGTTTGTTGACACAAGAAGTGATGTGGTAAAGTGGCAAGATGTCGCCTAGGAAGCAAGGGGGATGACGCCTCAAGGGGAGCTTGGAGGAGGTAGGAGCAGGTTCGAGATGCATAGTCTACCTTTTTCGACTTTATTTTGGCATTGGGGTGGAGAGGTCATGGATTCGGTTTGGGACTTTAAAGAATGGGAGTTGAATAAGTCAAACAATTTGAATAGGAGGCCATGAGAGAAAGGTGGGATCTGACTTGGTCAAATGGATTCAAAGGGATGGTTGAGAGGTGATGGGGGAGTTGAAGAAGTCAAGCAGTTTGAATGGGTGAATGGGAGTGATTGTAGAAGGGAATCAAGGAGTGGTGGCTTGTTGGGAGCTTGTTGACCGAATGTAGAAGCTAGGTAAAGGTGTTGGCCGGTTGGGGAACTTGTTAGGGGGATGTTGGATTCGGGTTAATAGTATCCAGGGGTGTGCCAAAAGTTGTTTAGGAATTTTCTTTCTTTCTTTTCTTGGGTGCACTTTCGGTCATTTAGTGTGTGTGCCGATTATTGCAAGTTTGGTTGAGTACTTCTTTCTCTCTTTTGTTCTCTTTTTCCTATTCTCCCATTGTGCCGAAAATCTTTAAGGGCATCTAGTTTATTCTTTGCAATTTGGGCATTGGTATTTCAACTTTTGCTTAAAACCGAAACTTTAACCCTCTCTGGTTATTCTCTCTTTTTTTTCTTCCTTTCACTTTTCTTTTTCTTCAACCGAACCTTGTGTCCTTATTTTCTTTTCACCACTATTCATTTGTTCTTCTCCCTAACCAACATACCTTTTGTTTCTTCTCCTTTTTGTTCTTTTCGTCATAGCCAAACCTCACAAGCCAGTTGCTTCTTGTTCTTCAGAGCCGAAATAGTGAGTGTCTCAACCGACTACTTTTCTTCACTCAAACCCTTTCTTGTGCCGAAATACACAAGCCTTCTTCTCTTGTTTGCTAAAGCCGAATCACCATACCATTCTTTTCCCTATTGTTTTTTCTTCTTCCGGTATTTGGAAGAGCCGAACCTTGCATTCTTGTTGAGTCTACCCAGGTCCCGAAAGCAATCTCTCCTCTCTGGATCCCCAAGCCAAATCTAAACCCACATTTGGTAGTAGATCGTCAGCACCCGTCCACTCTTAATCATTTTTGGAAGGAGTGTAGTTGCATTCCGTTGATCTCTGCGATTTGTTCGGCTTGTGATTAAGCCTAAAGGCTCGGGTATTGATCAATCTTGGTAAGGGATCTACTTTTTCGGGTTAATTCTTGATTCTTAGTTATTCTCAGTGTAACCTGATTCGATGACCAAAGGTTTTATAGACCCTATGGCTAACCAAACAGTATAAGGGGTCAGACCTGTGACCCCAGCCCCCAAATTTAAGAGGAGGGCCATGTCTGCGGTTCGTGATTGGCCACAGGGGTGTGGACCAGTATCTGAGCAGGAGAGTAGACAAATCACGGTTGTGTCAATTAATGATAGTACCGATGTAGAAAGTGCAGTTTTGCGCATTATCAGGTGTGTACCTCTTACACACTTCATAATCAATGTATTGCTATGTTATTAACTTAAACACTATTGAAAGTCAGAATAAATGTGGATATCGATATGCTACCCTGATGGGTATGAGCGAGTACTCTGGGTAAGTCCATTTCGATAGTTAATTATATGTGATTGCTGATGATTATGTATAAGCTATGTTGCAATATGCTATTAATTGAAAAAGCATGTAAGTAATGTATGTGTATGCATGTGCACTGAAATGGGTATTATGAGAGGAGGGGGAAGATAGATAATTGTGACTTTGGGTCACCAGTGGTTTGGCACCACCAGTGGTTTGGCACCACACATGATATTTGTGACTTTGGGTCACCAGTGGTTTGGCACCACATTGAATATTTTAGTGACTCATCCCACTGGCTTAGTACTACAGTGGGTTGGCCATACATATTACATTAAAAGGGATTGTCACCAGTGGTTTGGTACCACAAAGTGGGTTGGCCCCACATATGGATAATTGTGACTTTAGGTCACCAGTGGTTTGGCACCACCAGTGGTTTGGAACCACATTTGCATATACTTGATTGTGACTTTGGGTCACCAGTGGTTTGGCACCACCAGTGGTTTGGTACCACACGGGGTAGAATATGGAGTGTTGGATGGCTAGATTTGGGTTGCATGACATTCTTACTTGATTATGAAACTGTGCAAGAGTGTTATTATAATCGGGAGGAAGATTATACACTGAGTCTCAATGACTCACCTCTTCCCTTGCATTTTGCAGATGACTCGTAGATCGCGATGTGGAGCCGGGCAGACTCATGGTGGCCATGCTTATTGTGGTTGGATTTAGTTTGTTCACTCTTTTCGGTACTTTATTTTAACTTGGTTTTATTTGGGTTTGTAATAAGGCCACTAACTAATATTTCTAGGTTGTTTAATCTCGTTAAGTTTTCTGATACATTGCTTAAGTTACACAGCATGGAATGTCTAAATAACCTGTAAAACCAATGTTTTTCTAAATTCACACATCTTACCGGGTTTTCTAAACTTTACCATCGGGTAATAACAAATAAGTGATGACAACGAACCAAACTCAAATTTCTTCTTAAAATTTAGTTTTACTCGAGACCTAATGGGAAATGGTTTTCAACCTCACACTTAAGCGAGGACGGGTTTTTCTAAAAATTGAATGATTTTCCTAGTATTAAGAGGCGACGAATGTGTTTTGTCAAGGGAGTCTGTTCCTATCGTTTAAAAACTTTGGACAGGAAAAATGTTTTAATGGTATTTTTTCACAAAAATAAACTGGTAATGTGTTATATTCAAACGTTTTCACCCTATGACATGTCGAATCTGGTCATAGTATGTTGACCGGGTTTGGGGTGTTACATTTTATTATCAGAGCCAAGTTCAAAAGCTCGTCTGTGGGCCTGAGGCCCAAAAATGTTTTAAAATGGGTTATGAAAGGTTTTTGTGGGAAAAGTACTATTGAAAAAGCATGGCACCGAGTCTCTAGCACCGATCCACCCATGTAAGTACCCCTATTTGTGTTAGTATGTTTGTAATAAAGATGTTATGCCTAGTAGCAATAGGAAATTACTATAGAAACCTTCAAACCGTAGGATTGTATGAACTTACGAAACAATCCCTGTATTAAATTATTCATAAAACTGTGCTTAAAAAATAGTGGAATAAGTCTAATGCATAAAACTGTTAAATCAGATCTATTCGTATCGACAATTATGAGTGCACGAGGGCGTCGGCGTAATATACATGGACGAGATAGGATAGGACGACAGTGCCAAAATTGGTGGGGTCTGGTCAAGGGTCGAGAACGAGGTACCAACGCCGCCAGTTATGGGCACGAAATTTTAGGATTAGACGGTACCGGTGATGATGCGATGTCGCAGCGATCTTCGAGTTCTAGAAAAGTCGCGATCTGAGCATCAAAGCGGAGCTTGAAAATCTGTGTCCAAATGACTCCGGGCTAATGGTGCAGAGGTATTCAGAGGTGCATCTGGTGTGGCTCCTAGTACGGCAGAATATTGGCTGGAGGCGACAGAACGTATCATGGACGGCCTGGATTTTACAACTGAGGAGAAGCTGAAGGGTATAGTATATCTTCTTCGAGATGAATCATATTAGTGGTGGCTTACGGTTAAGGATGGAGCAATGGTGGACGATATCACTTGGGACTATTTTAAGGTAGCTTATCAAAGGAAATACATTGGGTCCAGTTACATTCATGCTCAGAGGAAGGCGTTTCTAAGGCTGGTTCAGGGGAGTAGGTCAGTATCTGAGTATGAGGCAAAATTCTTAAGGTTGAGCGTTACGCTCGGGGTATCATGGCTACAGAACATGAGCGCCGTGTCAGGTTTGAAGACGTGCTGAGAGATGAACTGAGGTTGCTGATCGCTCCACAGCAAGGGAGGGAGTTCTTGTCTTTGGTAGAAGGCAAAGATGGTCGAAGGGTGAAGGAGTCTGAAAGCGTAATTTGGGCAGGAATAGGCACAAGAGGAGTTTTGGGCCATCAAGGTCAGCTGGAAATTCTCAGAAAAGCGCTAGGTATGGTGGGTCAATCAATCTGTGAGGCCTGTGGCTACTACTAAGGGACCAGTGCAGTGTACTTGATGTGGGAAATCCCGTTTGGGGGAATGTTGGACTGGTGGTAGAGGATGTTTTGAGTGTGGGTCGTTGGATCATCGTGTGAGGGATTGTCCGCGTAAGCTAGCTGTGGTACAACTGAGAGTCGGGCGTGCTCGATTCGGAGACGATGGACAAGAATCGCAGGGGTAGTGGTTCATTAGGGATGTAATGGTTCTGGTCGAGGCCGCAGAGCATCGGGCAAGGGTGTAGGTAATACTGAAGCAAGGCAGACTGGATTGGTATGTGGAGCGAGACGTCGAGAGGAGGGCGACGCACCGGACGTCATAATTGGTACGTTCTTAATTTTTGGACTACCTTATACAGCTTTGATAGATGTTGGTTCGATGCACTTGCATGTTGCCAATAGCATAGTGGAAGCCATGAACTTAGACTTTGAGATTACTTCTAGGGAAATGATAGTAATTAGCCTTCTAGGTCACTCTGTAGAAGTAAATAAACTGTATAGGGATGTACCCCTAGAACTTCAAGGGGTAGTGTTTGTGGTTGATCTAATGGAACTGCCATTTGGGGAGTTCGATCTGATCCTTGGGATGGACTGGCTGGTGAAGTATTAAGCGAGTTTAGACTGCGCAGCTAAGCGCATGGTAGTGAGAACAGCTGAAGGTGAAGAACTGGTAATGATAGTTAATAGGAGGGATTATTTATCTAATGTTATATCTGCTCTGAAGGATGAGAAAATGGTGAGGAAGGCGTTCATGGTTCATGTTTGTGCGTTAGAGGCCAAGGAATTAACTGTAGGGGAGGTCCGAGGGGTGAAGGATTTTTTTGATGTGTTTCCAGAGGAGCTTTCGGGTTTACCCCCAGATCGTGAGGTTGAGTTTGGTATAGATCTGTTACCAGGAACCACGCCAATATCTATTGCTCCATATAGGATGGCCCGAAGGAATTGGTGGAGTTGAAAGCACAGATTCAAGAGTTGCTGGATCGGGGTTTTATCCGGCCGAGTATTTCGCCTTGGGGAGCACCTGTGCTTTTTGTTAAAAAGAAGGATGGTACGATGCGGATGTGTATAGACTACAGACAGCTAAATAAGCTGACGATCAAGAACAAGTATCCGTTGCCGAGGATTGATGATCTGTTCGATCAGCTTAAGGGTGTATCAGTCTTCTCCAAGATTGATTTGAGGTCAGGGTATCACCAGCTCAAGGTGAAGGAGGTTGATATCCATAAAACTGCGTTTCATACTCGTTACGGGCATTACGAGTTTTTGGTAATGCTGTTTGGGCTGACCAATGCGCGAGCAGCGTTCATGGACATGATGGATTGGGTGTTTCAACCGTATTTGGGCCGGTTTGTAGTGGTATTTATAGACGGCATCTTGGTGTACTCGAAGTCTAAGGAAGAGCATGATGAGCATCTCCGTGTGGTTCTACAGATTTTGAGGGAGAAGCAGTTGTTCACGAAGTTTAGTAAATGAGAGTTCTGGTTGGAGGAGGTAACTTTCATGGGTCATGTGGTGTCAGCCGAGGGGATTAGAGTGGACCCTCGGAAGATTGAGGCAGTGTTGGATTGGAAACCACCTAAGTCAGTGGAGGAGATTCGAAGTTTCTTAGGTCTGGCAGGATATTACAGAAGATTTGTGGAGGGGTTCTCTTTGATCGTAGCACCGTTGACCAAGTTGTTAAGAAAAGGAGTGCCATTTGTGTGCACAGACAAGCAGCAGGAAAGTTTTGACAAATTGAAGAGGATTCTGACGGAGGCTCGGTCTTAATTCAGCCTAAGGCAGGGAAGGAGTTCACGGTTTACTGTGATGCGTCGCATACTAGTCTAGGATGTGTGCTGATGCAAGGGGGGAAAGGTAGTGGCGTATGCGTCCCGGCAGCTGAGACCGCACGAAGTTAACTATCCGATGCATGATCTGGAATTGGCTGCAGTGGTTTTCGCCCTGAAGAAATAGAGGCACTATTTGTACGAGGAAAAGTCAATAGTTTATACGGATCACAAGAGTCTAAAGTACCTCTTGACTCAGAAAGACTTGAATTTGAGGTAGCAGAGGTGGATTGAGTTGTTGAAGGAATGTGACTGTTCAATTGAGTATCATCCAGGTAAGGCCAACGTGGTGGCAGACGCGTTGAGCCGTAAGGTAGTGTCAGACTTGAAAGCAATGTTTGCTCAACTCAATTTGTATGACGACGTGAGTCTATTAGCGGAATTGTAGGTGAGGCCATCATGGATTGGTCAGGTTAAGGAAGAATAGCTAATGGATGAGTTCCTAAGTGCTCGGAGAGTGCAAGTGCAGAGTGGTGGATTGGAAGGTTACAGCTTGACTAGTGATGGAGTGTTGTGTTTCCAAGGAAGGGTTTGTATGCCGAAGGACGTCGAGCTAAGGCAGAAGATTCTTTAGGAGGCACATAGCAGTCCCTGCGCTATGCACCCTGGAGGTAGCAAGATGTACCGAGATCTGCGGGAGTAGTTCTGGTGGCCAGGTCTAAAATGGGAAGTAACTGAGTTTGTGGGTAAATGTCTAACGTGTCAGCAGGTCAAAGCTGAACACCAATTACCTTCGGGTTTTTATAGCCAATCAAGATTTCGCAGTGGAAGTGGGAAAGGATTACGATGGATTTCGTCACTGGGTTACCCCTTACGCCCAGCAAGAAGGATTTAGTTTGGGTGATAGTAGATCGTTTGACTAAATCGGCTCATTTTATACCGGTTAGAGTGGATTACTCGCTCCAAAGGTTGGCTAAGTTGCATGTGGTGAAAATAGTGAGACCGCATGGGATACCGGTATCGATTATCTCTGATAAGGATCCCAGATTCATGTCGAGGTTTTGGAAAGCATTGCATCAGGCACTGGGTACGAGATTGGATTTTAGTACAGCATTTCATTTGCAATCAGATGGGCAGTCAGAAAGGGTAATACAAATTCTAGAGGATATGTTGAGAGGTTGTGTCTTGGATTTGAGGTACTGGAAGAATTCCTACATTGGCGTAATTCACGTACAATAATAGTTATCGATCAAGCATTAAGTTGGCACCATATGAGGCGCTTATATGGTCGAATCGCCAGACACCTACGTCTTTGATGTAACTAGGTGAACGTCAAATGTTGGGTCCGAAGTTGGTCATTGAAACAGAGGAGAAAGTTAAGCTGATTCGAGCTCGTCTAAAGGAAGCTTCAGACAGGCAAAAGTCTCATGCCGATCTTAAGCGAAGAGATATAGAGTTTGCAGTAGGTGACAAGGTTTTCCTGAGGGTCTCACCGTGGAAAAAAGTGCTGAGGTTTGGTCGGAAAGGCCAGCTGAACCCTAGGTTTATTGGGCCGTATAAGGTGTTGAAATGGGTGGGACCAATAGCTTATCAGCTCGAGTTGCCAGCAGAATTGAGTTAGATTCACGATGTGTTTCATGTCTTCATGCTCAGGCACTATCGATCTGATCCGTCGCATGTTGTGTCAGTGGAAGAGATCGAGGTGAGCCCAAATTTGACCATGGAAGAGGAACCAGTGTAGATTCTCAATTAGGATGTTAAGGTTTTGTGTAAGAAGTCAGTTCCACTGGTAAAGGTATTATGGCGGAACCATGGTACGGAAGAGGCCACGTGGGAACCAGAGGATGTGATGCGACAGCAATACCCTCACCTTTTTTGACCAGGTAATTTCGAGGCCAAAATTTCATTAAGGGGGATAGAACTATAACATCTGGGAATTAGGGGCTTTTGCATTTATTATGTTTCTGTGTGTTTGGTATGCTCTATGGATTAATTTGTTATGTTTGGGGTTCCAGGGAAGGCTCGGGGTCAAGCTTAAGCTTTGGTGAAAATTTCAATTTTTGGGCACTTCAGGGGAGAGCTAGTGGGGGCAGACTTTAAGGATCATTGCTTGTGTTTGTTGACACAAGAAGTGATGTGGTAAAGTGGCAAGATGTCACCTAAGAAGCAAGGGGGATGACGCCTCAAGGGGAGCTTGGAGGAGGTAGGAGCAGGTTCGAGATACATAGTCTACCTTTTTGAACTTTATTTTGGCGTTGGGGTGGAGAGGTGATGGATTCGGTTTGGGACCTTAAAGAATGGGAGTTGAATAAGTCAAACAATTTGAATGGGAGGCCATGAGAGAAAGGTGGGATTTGACTTGTTCAAATGGATTCGAAGGGATGGTTGAGAGGTGATGAGGGAGTTGAAGAAGTCAAGCAGTTTGAATGGGTGAATGGGAGTGATTGTAGGAGGGAATCAGGGAGTGGTGGCTTGTTGGGAGCTTGTTGACCGAATGTAGAAGCTAGGTAAAGGTGTCGGCCAGTTGGGGAACTTGTTAGGGGGATGTTGGATTCGGGTTAGTAGTATCCAGGGGTGTGCCAAAAGTTGTGTAGGTATTTTCTTTCATTCTTTTCTTGGGTGCACTTTCGGTCATTTAGTGTGTGTACCGATTATTGCAAGTTTGGTTGAGTATTTCGTTCTCTCTTTTGTTCTCTTTTTCCTATTCTCCCATTGTGCCGAAAATCTTTAAGGGCATCTAGTTTATTCTTTGCAATTTGGGCATTGGTATTTCAACTTTTGCTTAAAACTAAAACTTTAACCCTCTCTGGTTATTCTCTCTTTGTTTTCTTCCTTTCACTTTTCTTTTTCTTCAACCGAACCTTGTGTCCTCATTTTCTTTTCACCATTGTTCATTTGTTCTTCTCCCTACCAACATACCTTTCGTTTCTTCCCCTTTTTGTTCTTTTGGTCATAGCCAAACCTCCCAAGCCAGTTGCTTCTTGTTCTTCACAGCTGAAATAGTGAGTGTCTCAACTGACTACTTTTCTTCTCTCAAACCCTTTCTTGTGCCAAAATAAAAAAGTCTTCTTCTCTTGTTTGCTAAAGCCGAATCACCATACCATTCTTTTCCCTATTTTTTTCTTCTTCCGGTATTTGGAGGAGCCGAACCTTGCATTCTTGTTGAGTCTACCTAGGTCCCGAAAGCAATCTCTCCTCTCTAGATCTCCAAGCTGAAACTCAACCCACATCTGGTAGTAGATCGTCAGCACCTATCCACTCTCAATCATTTTTGGAAGGAGTGTAGTTGCATTCCGTTGATCTCTGGGATTTCCTCGGCTTGTGATTAAGCTTAAAGGCTCGGGTATTGATCAATCTTGGTAAGGGATCTACTTTTTCGGGTTAATTCTTGATTCTTAGTTATTCTCTGTGTAACCTGATTCGATGACCAAAGGTTTTATGGACCCTATGGCTAACAAATAGTAGAAGGGGTCAGACCTGCGACCCCAGCCCCCAAAATTAAATAGGAGGGCCGTGCCTGCAGTTCGTGATTGGCCACCGGGGTATAGACCAGCATCAGAGCAAGAGAGTAGACAAATCGCGGTTGTGTCGATCAATGACAGTACTGACGTAGAAAGTGTAGTTTTGCGCATTATCAGGTGTGTACCTCTTACACACTTCATAATCAATGTATTGCTATGTTGTTAACTTAAACACTGATAAAAGCTGGAATAAATTTGGATATCGATATGCTACCCTTATAGGCATGAGCGAGGACTCTGGGTAAGTTCGTTCCGATAGTTAATTATATGTGATTGCTGATGATTATGTATATGCTATGTTGCAGTATGTTATTAATTGAAAAAGCATGTAAGTAATGCATGTGTAAGCATGTATACTGAAATGGGTATTATGAGAGGAGGGGGAAGATGGATATTTGCGAATTTGGGTCACCAGTGGTTTGGCACCACCAGTGGTTTGGTACCACATGTGATATTTGTGACTTTGGGTCACCAATGGTTTGGCACCACATTGAATATTTTAGTGACTCGTCCCAGTGGCTTAGTACCACAGTGGGTTGGCCCCACATATTACATTAAAAGGGATTGTCACCAGTGGTTTGATACCACAAAGTGGGTTGGCCCTACATATGGATAATTGTGACTTTGGGTCACCAGTGGTTTGGCACCACCAGTGGTTTGAACCACATCTGCATATACTTGATTGTGACTTTGGGTCACCAGTGGTTTGGCACCACCAGTGGTTTGGTACCACATGTGATATTTGTGACTTTGGGTTGCCAGTGGTTTGGTACCACATTGGATACTTTAGTGACTCATCCCAGTGGCTTAGTACCACAGTGGGTTGGCCAAACATATTACATTAAAAGGGATTGTCACCATTGGTTTGGCACCATAAAGTGGGTTGGCCCCACATATGGATAATTGTGACTTTGGGTCACCAGTGGTTTGGCACCACCAGTGGTTTGAACCACATCTGCATATACTTGATTGTGACTTTGGGTCACCAGTGGTTTGGCACCACCAGTGGTTTGGTACCACACGGGGTAGAATATGGAGTGTTGGATGGCTAGGTTTGGGTTGCATGACATTCTTACTTGATTATGAAACTGTGCAAGAGTGTTGTTATAATCGGGATGGGGATTATACACTGAGTCTCAGTGACTCACCTCTTCCCTTGCATTTTGCAGATAACTCGTAGATCGCGGATGTGGAGCCGGGTAGACTCGTGGTGGCCATGCTTATTGCGGTTGGATTTAGTTTGTTCACTCTTTTGGGTACTTTATTTTAACTTGGTTTTATTTGGGTTTGTAATAAGGCCACTAACTAATATTTCTGGGTTGTTTAATCTCGTTAAGTTTTCTGATACATTGCTTAAGTTACACAGCATGGAATGTCTAAATAACCTTTAAAACAAATGCTTTTCTAAATTCACACTTCTTACAAGGTTTTCTAAACTTTACCATCGGGTAATAACAAACAAGTGATGACAATGAACCAAACTCAAATTCCTTCTTAAAATTTAGTTTTACTTGGAGACCTAATAGGAAATGGTTTTCAACCTCACGCTTAAGCGAGGACGAGTTTTTCTAAAAATCGAACGATTTTCCTGGTATTAAGAGGCGACAAATGGGTTTTCTCAAGGGAGTCTTTTCCTATCGTTTAAAAAATTTGGACAGCAAAAATGTTTTAATGGTAGTTTTTCACGAAAATAAACCGGTAATGTGTTCTATTCAAACATTTTCACCCTGTGACATTTCGAATCTAGTCGTAGTGTGTTGACCGGGTTTGGGGTGTTACGGATTTTCATTAGTGAATGAAATAATATGGAAGTAGGGATGACTGTAATAATCAGTGGAATAATATTTGAGTTGTAAAGATATCTGAGTACATCAGCGATAGTTGAATCGATTATGACAATCTCTTCCGGGTATTCTATGTTTTCATTTATTTTCAGAGGTATATGTAACTATTCGTTTTCAAATGAAATTCTTATCGTATAAGAATGCTAGCTAACTATAATGTTAGACGAAACCACTGTTGGTCTGGTTGGTTTATGATCAGCATTTCTATATCTTTCTTGGGGATTCATTCTATTACGTTTGAAATAAAAGTTGACGGTGAAATTTATATGAGGCTATTTTTCTGTTTCTACTAGTTTTTTGTTTTGTTATAAATATATATATGGAAAATATATTGTCTTTGTCACAACTAATTTCTGTGCGTATGAGTAGTGTTTTTCTCCTCGTCTTTCTCCGAGGAATCATTATGATCTTTATTATTCAATATGGGTTGAGTTCTCAGAAATTCAGTATGGTCTCACATCTTGGATTTCATTATCTCAGATTTCTTGTCGTTCTTACTGTTTAATTTATCAAGCATGGCTTATCTGTAAAGGTATTCAATGATCAGAAATAATTATATTTATTATGATTATAATTTATAGTTTGATCATGGGAGCATGGTTATGCTGACCTCAGATTTTTCTAGTTTCCGTGAAAGGGATTGATGTCGGAAAAAGTATAGACGGTGGAAGCTGAATGCTCAAATTTGTACAATGGTTTTCTTTTCTCACGCACGCTTGATTAGGGTCAATGAGTTAAATCAGGATATTATGTTTTGTTGAGCTAATGCAATCTATAAAGATCTTGACTAGCATGTTGAAGGAATTATGAAGGATTGTATGTTTTAGTTACTCTAACAACATGAAGAAGAGATTACTTTAAAATAATATTGTTTGATAGTTGAGATCGACTCAATTGCTCGAATAGAGCGGTTATTTAGTTGAAAAGTATTTTGAGTTATGTGCATTTAAGTTTATCTTCAGGTAACGAATAAATTTCATACATTCATGGGTAAATAGATGAACAGTTTGAATGAAGAATTTATATTCTAGCAGACATGATACAGAAACATATATCTATTAGATTATTTTTAATTGAAATACGTTATTATGAGTTAAATTTTTTCTGATTAATGATGTTATCACATTTGAAAAGTTTGAATGGTATAATACATGTTAGCAAAGTTTTAAACAATGAAAGTATTGTTAACTGAAGCACTAGTTCTTGTTTTGATGCGAAAATGTAAAGTAATAGTTGATGCTTCCAAATCGTTAACGGAATAAAGAATTCATGGTTTGCATTGAAAATCAGCGACATCTTCGCTAAATCGATGCTTTTATTGCAAATTTGAGAAGCTTAGAAATATGATTTGAGGAAAATTTTGTTTACCTTGTGAGCGAGGTTACACGATTGATCTTGTTTGATGATAGTTTGATCCTAGATGAGTTAAAAGCTAAATCGATGTTTTTATTGCAAATTTGAGAAGCTCAGAAATATGATAGGGAATTGCGAGCTAAACAAGTACAGTGTGAGTCGACTTCTGATTCTAAATTTCAGGTCAGACTTGATGACTATTTATTATTTCTGAGGTAGAAATTGTGTACCGAATAATTCAGAACTTATACGGAAATTTTTTGCACAAAGCTCACAGAGGTAGCTTTCTTGTTCTATTGGGGAAAAATAAAATGTTTGAGACAAATGTATTGATGGTCGAGTATGAAACGTGAGATTTCTGACTATATATCAAAATTTTGATTTTTCAACAGGTTTAAAACCGAACATGAAGTACCCGTAGTATTGTTACAACTAGTGATGATGTTGGAACGAAAATGAGGTATAAGTTCCTGAAATTGTCAAGCTATTTGCAACGTCAGTCTTTAATATATTCGTTAGAAATCTACAGTTTACGGATCAGTTCTTGATTCCAGAATAAATGGTAAGAAGTTTTGGGTAAGCAGTTACAATTTTTTTATACCGCATTTTTACTCTCGGACTGACGGTCAGTTTGATTGTGTTATTTAGGTTCTTGAAGATATGTTTTGATGTTGTATTTTGGAATTTGAAGGCAAACGGAAAAGACATAATTGCGGTTAGTCAAAACTGCATGTCTCAACAGTTTTCAGTTAAGTATTAATGTGGCACTATATGAGATTCTGTATAGCTACAAATGTTGTAACACCCCAAACTCGGTCTAGATGTTATGACCGGATCTGGAATGTCACAGGGAAAAGTTGTAAAAACAAATTTTAAAATCTTAAGAAAATACAGTAAGTTTCATCTAGGGTGATGTTTTGAAAATAGTGGTTTGCAGTTTAAGAAAAATTCCTGAATTGAGTTAAAACTATCATTTGTTATCTTTGTTGGCACTTGAGATAAAACGATTATTTTATGTTACTTATGTTTTGAAAATTTTATCTTAACTTTCATGTTAAAATATAATAATGTCATATCTTAAATGAATAATAAATAAGGAAAACCAAATATTATCTTAAGAATGCCTTATTACATAACAAAATCCCCAATTAAAATAATTTGTAGAAAGGAAATGATTTTACGAAAAGAAACATTTTATGGCCTCCACGAGTCTGCCTCAGCTCCCAGATCCACGATCTACTGATTACTTGCAAAATTAAGCAGAGGGGTGAATCACCACGACTCAGTGTGTAAATCCCCTTATGTCACATAAATGGCCTCAAGCCCAAATTTCCACATTGGCCTTAGCCCACTCAACATAGCATACAAAAATATGAATGTAATGTGTCCCAGCCCAACCTAATTTTTCGTCCTCCACACACCACCTGTGCCAGCCCATCACACCGTGGGGATTTCTACAATCAACCCTCCATCCGCTACGCAACTCATATGTGGCACCAAATCACTCATGGTTCCAGACCACCGTGATACTAGATCACCGTGATAGAGTCACTATTAACATATGTGGGGCCAACCCACCGTGGTACCAAACCACCGTGACAATCCTTGATGAATGTATGTGGGGCCAACCCACTGTGGTACCAAACCACTAGGACGAGTCACTGAATCATAAATATATATATATATATACGTGGTATTAAACCATCATGGCACCAAGCCACCGAGACATGATCACTGAATCAGATATATGTGGGGCCAACCCACTTATGGTACCAAACCACTGTGACAGTCTCTAACACTTCCCCTTTCGCATCACATACCAAACCCATGCAAAACATACATATCAAATAAATGCAACATGCTCTCAACAAAGTGACAGATTACAGCACACATTTTCATACCCATTAATAAAATGTTATAATCACTTACCTAGTATTCCCAGCTTTACCCATAAGAGTATAACGACTTTCTAACCAGTCACTTCGATTTTCAGTCCAAACAGTTAATAACATACATTAATTAAAGAGTGTGAAATTTTACACACCTAATAACACACAATATTATGCTTTCTAAGTCGACACTCTCGCTAGCAGGGATGACGTCTATCTGTCTATCCTGCTCTAAAGCCGGTCTACAACCTGGTGGCCAGTCTCGTACTGTCGAAACAACACGCTTCTTGAACTTCGGGGCTGGGACTACGAGTCCAATCCTTCCTTCCCTTGACTTGCATTTGAATCCATGGTAGATCTTGATCAGAGAACCAGGTTAAAGTAATGAAAAGAATGAAAGGATAGCTACTCGTATCAAAGAAGTCACTTACCTCGATTACAAAAGCCGAACGCTAACTTACTTGCCTAAGAAATTGTTTGAGTCCCTAAACCATCACTATGTTAAAATTGATTTTTCTTAAACCTTAAAAAGAGTGGCCTTTCGGCCAAAGAAGTTGACAAGAATCTTTTACCACCAAACGGCCCATAGCTACAACCAAAATTCCCTTTTGAAGGATGGTCACACGAAAATGTGATAATGAAACACCCCCTTCTACAATCGGCCCTTGCCCAAAGAGGTGAGTCAAAACTTAAGTTAAATCAAACCAAGAGAATAAGAACGATAAATGAGAAGAGAAAGAAGAAATAGCTCCTTGCCGAACCAAATGATTAACGAGTGAAGAGTCTATTGTCAGCTATATGCAAAACCAATAGGAATGATGCCCACTTTTGATGTAATAAGACAATTCGGCTTAACTTTAGGTTATGGAAAACAATAAGTGAAAAGCCTAGGGTGATTCGGCTATGATCAACAAAACAAAAAGAAAGAAACAAGATATGTTTCATTAAGAATAAGAGTAGAGAAGAAAGATGGATTGCAAGGAAATGGTGTGGTGCTTTCAATTGTGAGGTAGAGAGAGAGATTTAGCTCATAAGGGATACTGTGCGGGAATAATAATAATGAAGTGATGAAAGAAAAAGAGAAACAGGAAGAGGAAGATTCGGCTAAGGCATTAGGGTGCCAACAAAAGTGGATGGTTGAAGGAGATGATTTGGTCAACAGAATAAATAGGATGAAAAGAAGGTAACCATATTTGGCAAAAATGAAACGATGTGAAAAGAAAAAGAATTAGGTACGGGTTCATCAATGACCAAGAGTGAAAGAGAACGAAATGGAAGAACCAAAATGAGAGAAAGTAACTTCAACCACCTATTTGTAAGACAAAATTTTGGCACTTCCTCTAGTTGATCGAAAATACCACCTCTATGCACCAAAAAGAAGAAGAGATTCGGCACCTAGCACTATGCTTAAACCGTTCAAGCCAACCTCCCACCTTTCCACAATTCGGCCACCACTCTCCCTCTATCTAAATCTCATAATTTTTTCCACCCTTTTCCCTCCATCCCACATTTGAATCAGTTTGAATGATTCAAGCTCCCCCTTTCTCTCATGGCCACATATTCAAATTGTTTGACCCTTTCAACACTCCCCCTTGAAGTGTCCTAGCCGAACTCCACCAATTCCCATCCTGACGTCAAAATAACTCCAAAAAGGCAATCCATGTGACTTGAACTTGCTCCCTCACTGCTCCCCTAAGGCGTCACTTACCTGCACATTAAGTGGTGTCTCCTTGCCACTTTACACGCTTCAATTCTTGTGTCAACAAACACAAGCAATAACCCTTAAGTCCTACCCCAGTCAGCTCTCCGCTAAAGTGCCTAAAAGTAAAGTTTTCACCAAGGCTCAGGCTTAACCTCGAGCCTTCCCTGGACCCCCCAAACACACCAAATTAACACACAGAGCGTAGCATACACACACAACACACATTAAATGCAGAACCACAAAATCCAGGATGTTACAAATGTAAAACTACATATTATATGATTAAGTTTGATAAGAAAAGCTACATGAAGTTAATATGATTCGTGAAACAAAATGAAATGTAAAAGAGATCCGAGATAGGTTTGAAGAAGCTTCTAATTGTCAGAGATTTTATGTAAATTTTAAATCAAAATAAATAGAGTTTCAAAATGGTGACAAGTGCTTCTGAAAATTTTCCATGCAAGAAAGTTTTTTGACTTGGTCGTAAAGGAAAGTTGCATCCGTGATTTATTGGACCGTAATGAGATTATGAGGAAATTTGGGCCACTGACTCGCCGATTTGAATTACCATCAAAACTTGAGAAGATTTATATGTGTTTCATGTGTTATGTTGCGATGGTACCGGTCGGATCCTCCACGTAAAATTTCTCAGACATATGTTGAGATTAGATAACGAAGAACCGATCTGAATTATGACACGTGAGATTAAATAGTTAAGGAACAAAATCATAGCTCTAGAGAAGATTCTATGGCATCATCTTGAGATAGAGAAACTAAGAGAAAACAATACCCTTACCTCTTTTCTGGTAAGATTTTCAGGGACGAAAATCCCTAAACGAGGAGAGTTGTAATAGCCCGATTTTTTTATCTTGTCAGAACAGTGGTTTTGAGACCACAAATCCAACAAAGAAAAAATTATTTTTTTCATTTTATGGTCCATAGTTTTATGGAATAATTTCATGAAATTTTTGTTTAAAAATTTTGACGTTGGAGCACTCAATATAGCTAGAAGGACCAAATTCTACATAAATGTAAAATGTGTGTTCTAGAAGCTAGAGGTGTTTAAATGCTATGAGATTCAAATTGGAGGTCCTTAAATGGTAATTAGACCATTATACTTAGAGTATAAAAAAATGCACATGGTTAGGTGAAATTTTGAAGTTTTTCATTAAGGGCATTTTAGTCATTTGATCAATAAAGACAAAATAAAACAATTCAAAGATGTCATCTTCTTCATATTAGTCCCCATGGCCGAATTTCACAAGGAGAAGACATGGCTAGGGTTTGCCAAGCTCCCAAGCTCGATTGTAAGTCCGTTCTTGTCCTGTCTTTATCGATTTTTGTATTTTTGGGATAGTTGCAGCTTGATTTAGCTATATCAAGGACTAATTTGAAAGAAAGGTAAGGTTTAAAACTTTACCCATGTAACACCCCAAACCCGGCGTAGACGTTACGACCGGATCTGGCATGTCACATGAAAGGAATGTCTAAAAAAAACTGTGCGTTCGTTAAAAAGTTGGTATTCTTTTTGAAACTCCGCGTTTTGTGGTTTGTTTATAAAAGCCGATTCATTTCAACGCCCATTTTACAAAGTTGTTATTAATGTGAATAAAATTGTATTTGTTGTGAAAATCGAGCTGAAGTAATTTTGAATAAAAACAGTTTATTATCATTTTAGGAAAATCCCATAATGAACATTTAATAATAAACAGCAACCAAATCGAAGCTAAAACCAAATAAAATACAAAAGCCTTATTACATAACAAAATCACAAAATTAATAGTAAGTCTACATAAATGAAACGAGTTTACAGAAAAACATTGCAGGGCCACCACAAGTCTGCATCGGCTCCCAAACCTGAAACATTTACTTGCCTAAGAAATCGTTTGAGTCCCTGAACCGTCACTATGATAAAATCGATTTTTCTTAAACCTTAAAAAGAGTGGCCTTTCGGTCAAAGAAGTTGACAAGAATCTTTTACCACCAAACGGCCCATAGCTACAACCAAAATTCCCTTTTGAAGGATGGTCACACGGAAAAGAGATAATGAAACACCCCCTTCTATAATCGGCCCTTTCCCAAAGAGGTGAGTCAAAACTTAAGTTAAATAGAACCAAGAGAATAAGAACGATAAATGAGAAGAGAAAGAACAAATAGCTCCTTGCCGAACCAAATGATTAACGAGTGAAGAGTCTACTGTCAGCTATATGCAAAACCAATAGGAATGATGCCCACTCTTGATGCAATAAGACAATTCGGCTTAACTTTAGGTTATGGAAAACAATAAGTGAAAAGCCTAGGGTGATTCGACTATGATCAAAAAAATAAGAAAGAAAGAAGCAGGATATGTTTCGGTTAAGAATACGAGTAGAGAAGAAAGATGGATTGCAAGGAAATGGTGTGGTGCTTTCAATTGTGAGGTAGAGAGAGATATTCAGCTCATAAGGGATACTGTACGGGAATAATAATAATAAAGTGACAAAAGAAAAAGAGAAACAGGAAGAGGAAGATTCGGCTAAGGCATTAGGGTGTCAACAAAAGTGGATGGTTGAAGGAGATGATTCGGTCAACAGAATAAATAGGATGAAAAGAAGGTAACCATATTTGGCACAAATGAAACGATGTGAAAAGAAAAAGAATTAGGTACGGGTTCAAAATGACCAAGAGTGAAAGAGAATGAAATGGAAGAACCAAAATGAGAGAAAGTAACTTCAAGCACCTATTTGGAAGACAAAATTTTGGCACCTCCTCTAGTTGATCGAAAATGCCACCTCTATGCACCAAAAAGAAAAAGAGATTCGGCACCTAGCACTATGCTTAAACCGTTCAAGCCAACCTCCCACCTTTCCACAATTTGGCCACCACTCTCCCTCTATCTAAATCCCATAATTTTTTCCACCCTTTTCCCTCCATCCCACATTTGAATCAGTTTGAATGATTCAAACTCCCCCTTTCTCTCATGGCCACATATTCAAATTGTTTGACCCTTTCAACACTCCCCCTTGAAGTGTCCTAGCCGAGCTCCACCAGCTCCCATCCTGACGTCAAAATAACTCCAAAAAGGTAATCCATCTGACTCGAACTTACTCCATCACTGCTCCCCTAAGGCGTCACTTACCTGCACATTAAGTGGTGTCTCCTTGCCACTTTACCACTTCAATTCTTGTGTCAACAAACACAAGCAATAACCCTTAAGTCCTACCCCAGTCAGCTCTTCGCTAAAGTGCCTAAAAGTAAAGTTTTCACCAAGGCTCAGGCTTAACCTCGAGCCTTCCCTGGACCCCCCAAACACACCAAATTAACACACAGAGCGTAGCATACACACACAACACACATTAAATGTAGAACCACAAAATCCAGGATGTTACAAATGTAAAACTACATATTATATGATTAAGTTTGATAAGAAAAGCTACATGAAGTTAATATGATTCGTGAAACAAATTGAAATGTAAAAGAGATCCGAGATAGGTTTGAAGAAGCTTCTAATTGTCAGAGATTTTATGTAAATTTTAAATCATAATAAATAGAGTTTCAAAATGGTGACAAGTGCTTCTGAAAATTTTCCATGCAAGAAAGTTTTTTGACTTGGTCGTAAAGGAAAGTTGCACCCGCGATTTATTGGACCGTAACGAGATTATGAGGAAATTTGGGCCAGTGACTCATCGATTTGAATTACCATCCAAACTTGAGAAGATTTATATGTGTTTCATGTGTTATGTTGCGATGGTACCGGTCGGATCCTCCACGTAAAATTTCTCAGACATATGTTGAGATTAGATAACGAAGAACCGATCTGAATTATGGCACGTGAGATTAAAGAGTTAAGGAACAAAATCATAGCTCTAGAGAAGATTCTATGGCATCATCTTGAGATAGAGAAACTAAGAGAAAACAATACCCTTACCTCTTTTTTGGTAAGATTTTCAGGGACGAAAATCCCTAAACGAGGAGAGTTGTAATAGCCCGATTTTTTTATCTTGCCAGAACAGTGGTTTTGAGACCACAAATCCAACAAAGAAAAAATTATTTTTTTTCATTTTATGGTCCACAGTTTTATGGAATAATTTCATGAAATTTTTGTTTAGAAATTTTGACGTTGGAGCACTCAATATAGCTTGAAGGACTAAATTGTAATAAATATAAAATGTGTGTTCTAGAAGCTAGAGGTGTTTAAATGCAATAAGATTCAAATTGAAGGTCCTTAAATGGTAATTAGACCATTATACTTAGAGTAGAAAAAAATGCACATGATTAGGTGAAATTTTGAAGTTTTTCATTAAGGGCATTTTAGTCATTTGATCAATAAAGACAAAATAAAACAATTAAAAGATGTCATCTTCTTCATATTTGTCCCCATGGCCGAATTTCACAAGGAGAAGACATGGCTAGGGTTTGCCAAGCTTCCAAGCTCGATTATAAGTCCGTTCTTGTCCTGTCTTTATCGATTTTTGTATTTTTGGGATAGTTGCAGCTTGATTTAGCTATATCAAGGACTAATTTGAAAGAAAGGTAAGGTTTAAAACTTTACCCATGTAATACCCCAAACCCGGCCTAGACGTTACGACCGGATCGACATGTCACATGAAAGGAATGTCTAAAAAAAAACTGTGCATTCGTTAAAAATTTGGTATTCTTTTTGAAACTCCGCGTTTTGTGGTTTGTTTATAAAAGCCGATTCATTTCAACGCCCATTTTACAAAGTTGTTATTAATTTGAATAAAATTGTATTTGTTGTGAAAATCGAGCTGAAGTAATTTTGAATAAAAATAGTTTATTATCATTTTAGGAAAATCCCATAATGAACATTTAATAATAAACAGTAACCAAATCAAAGCTAAAACCAAATAAAATACAAAAGCCTTATTACATAACAAAATCACAAAATTAATAGTAAGTCTACATAAATGAAACGAGTTTACAGAAAAACATTGCAGGGCCACCACAAGTCTGCATCGGCTCCCAAACCTGAAACATCACGAAAATCCCTAAACATTACCTGAAACATTTAAAAAGAGGGGGTGAGTCATTGAGACTCAGTGTGTAATTCCCCTTACCACGATAACTGGGCCTAAGCCCACAGTTCTATATTAGGCCAATGTCATGGCATATCAAGAATGAGTGCAATGCAATTAATCCACATGATTCCACAAATGGGCTTGGCCCCAAATCCACATAAATCCACATATCAGATAATAATGCAAAATGCACCCAACCCAGCCTAGGGCCCATCCTCTACACACCCCCGTATCCAACCACCACACACCAGGGGATTACTAATTGACCCTCCAACCTCCACACACCAATTCGACAAATTCTACCATCCACCAAGTGGTCGATCCACTGGTCCACATGATCAAATCACAAAATAATCCACAACGTGAACGTAGTCAACGTCAATCCATGTGAGGCTCGTAGCCATCATTAATCCACGTACATAAATGTACACCCTGTCCTTCTTTCAGATATACAAATCCCGCCCCATGATTATGCAACATACAATAGTGATGTGATGAAATAGTGCATGTTCATATTATTCAAACATACCACACATATATACAAAGAATAACCACAATTTTATCGACTTTTACCATCGACTGATTATCGACATACCCACTAAGGGTAACCATCCCATTATTGCCATTGCACTAATCATCATATTTATAACACACACAATAATTGAGACATACTGAAATTTCATAGTAACTACACACCGATAACCCAAGGCTCTTTTGCTTTACTCCCCACTTGTCAATTGCCTCTAAAAGATCATAGTCAGAATCGGCTAGTCACTAACACTTACTATGGCCTTGGCCGAATGTTAATGCCCTCTTACCTTGCGAATCTTAATCCAAAAATCGTCACTTGCTTTATAAAGATGTCGAAATCCTCCATGGTACATGTTAGGGTCAGCCTATTGCACAAGATCTATGATAATGGCCCTTGGCCGAATACTACACATGGCTTACCTTGGATTGCAAAATCCCAAGATCTCCTCCTTGTAGTCGACAATAACAAAATCCCAAAATTATTCTTCAAAGATTCGGCCAAAGAGAGGGAAAGGGATTAGTTCCTAGATTTTGGCCAATCTAAAAGAAAGAGGAAGGAAAATCGAATAACATTTGATCTTACCCCTAATGATGAAATCGACTGCACCCTTGCCTGACCCCACAGAGAGTTGGCTATATAGGCTAGATATTGATCAATAAGTTTCGACTTTTGGGGTTTAATGAACAATCGGCTAGGGGTTATTTGGGTATTCGGCTTTTGATGGATTTGTGAAAAGAAGAAGAGAGTAAGGGTCAACAAGGTTTGGCTATGGCTCTCCAATGGTGATGGGATATTCGGCCACAAAAGAATAAAGGTATAAGCTTAAGGTTGAGAAAAGAATAGGAGACTTAGAAGAAGGCTATTAGTATTTTGGCACACACCCTCTACCAAAGCCTCAAAACCGATTATGCACCCCTTAGAGTCCCATATTCAGCCAACTCATCTCTCACTCCCTTATCCCTTGATCCCCTCCACCTTAGCCGAATCCTCAAGCTCTCCTACCCCATCTATACCTCCTCCTTCCTAGAGTCCACTTGCCGTCCAACTCCCTTCCTCCCTAATGAAAAAAAAAACAACTCCACAAGTGCTCCCTTGTTTGCTCGAACCTAGGCCCCTTTGCATCGCTTCAAGCGTCACTTTTAAGGCTTTAAGTGGCGCCTCCTTGCCACTTTAACAAGCCAATTTTTATGTCCAATTTCCCCTACAAATTTCCTTAAGGCCTCCTTTGCCTAGCTCCCCCTGTAAAACTAAAAATCTAATATTTTCTAAGGCATTCTCCTACACTCTAGAGTTCCCAAAATCTCCTAATCACATTCAAAACACACATAGGCATACTACCACATGAAATTAAGTAAAAATGCACACGTCCTAATTCATGGATATTACAGTTCTACCCCCTTAAAATAATTTCAACCTCAAAATTACCTGGCTAAAATAAGTGAGGGTATTGCTGTCGCATTACTTCTTCTAGCTCCCACGAAGCTTCTTCCGATCCATGGTTACGCCATAATACTTTGACTAAAGGAACTGATTTCCTATGCAAGACTTTCACATCCCTCTTCAGAATCTGAATTGGTTCTTCCTCGTAAGACAAGTCTAGTCTCAACTCCACTTCTTCAACTGGAACCACGTGAGATGGATCCGATTGGTAACGACGTAGCATCGAGACATGGAATACAGCGTGCAACTGCTTTAGCTCCGAAGGTAACTCCAATTGATATGCCACTGGTCCAACCCGCTTCAAAACCCGATAAGGCCCTATAAACCTGGGACTCAGCTTTCCCTTGCGACCAAATCTCATTACCTTCTTCCACGGCGACACCTTTAAAAACACATAGTCACCTACTGCAAACTCTATCTCTTTCCGCTTAAGATCTGCATATGACTTTTGCCTGTCAGATGCCTCCTTAAACCGTGCTCGAATTACCTTAACCTTTTCTTCTGACTCCGCCACCATCTCTGGTCCCAAAACACGACGTTCCCCTAGCTCCGTCCAATAAGTAGTTGTCCGACACTTTCGTCCATACAACGCTTCGTACGGTGCCATTTGAATGCTCGCTTGGTAGCTATTGTTGTATGCAAACTCCGCTAAAGGCAAGAATTCCTCCCAGCTTCCTCTGAAATCTATCACACATCCCCTCAACATATCCTCTAATACTTGGATTACACGCTCCGACTGGCCGTCCGACTATGGATGGAAAGCCGTACTGAAGTCTAACTTGGTCCCTAATGCCTGATGTAGTGCCTCCCAAAACCAAGATGTAAACCTCGGGTCCCTATCTGAGATAATCGACACTGGCACTCTATGCAGTCTCACAATTTCCGCCACATACAGCTTCACCAACTTCTGCAAAGAATAATCAACCGCATTGGGATGAAATGTGCAGACTTTGTCAACTGATCTACTACTACCCATACCGAGTCTTTCTTAGTAGGCATAAGGGGAAGCCCACTAACAAAGTCCATGGCGATTCTTTCCCACTTCCACTGCGGAATCTTTACCTGCTGAAGTAACCCCAAGGGTACTTGGTGTTCTGCCTTGACTTGCTGACACATTAAGCACTTCTCTACAAGCTCTGTGACTTCCCGCTTAAGACCAGGCCACCAAAACTGATCCCGCAGATCTCTGTACAACTTGTTTCCTCCAGGATGCATAGCATAGGGGCTACCATGCGATTCCTGAAGAATTCTCTGCCTAAGCTCTTTATCCTTCGGTATACAGACCTTGCCCTTGAAAGACAACACTCCGTTACTATTCACACCATAACTTTCAAATCCCCCATCCTGCACTTGTTGTAGCTTAGCACTTAGATCATCGTCTGCCAACTGTCTTTCTTTCACCTGACTCACCCATGTTGGTTTCACTTGTAACTCTGCTAGCAAACTTCCATCATCGTACAGGTTAAGATGTGCAAACATTGCCCTCAAATCTGACACTACTTTCTGACTTAGGGCATCTGCCACCACATTCGCCTTACCCGGGTGATACTCTATAAAACAATCATAATCTTTCAACAGCTCTACCCACCTTCACTGTCTCAGATTCAACTCTTTTTGAGTCAAAGATACTTAAGACTCTTGTGGTCCATATAAATCACTGACTTCTCTCCATATAAATAGTGCCTCCACACCTTAAGCACAAAAACCACAGCAGCCAACTCCAAGTCATGCGTCGGGTAATTAACCTCATGAGGCCTTAATTGCTGAGACGCATAGGCAACAACCTTCCCTTCTTGCATAAGGACACATCCCAATCCTATATAGGAAGCATCACAATACACCACAAAGTCCTTTCCTACCTCAGGCTGAATTAAAATCGGAGCTTCAGTCAAAACCTTCTTCAATCTCTCAAAACTTCCCTGCTGCTTGTCCGTCCACACGAAAGGTACCTCCTTTCTTAACAATTTCGTCAGTGGTGTGGCTATAGATGAGAACCCTTCTACAAATCTCTTGTAGTAGCCTACCAATCCCAAGAAACTGCGAACCTCTGCCACCGACCTAGGTGGTTTCCAATCTAACACCGCCTTAATCTTCCTAGGATCTACCCTTATCCCTTTTGCAGACACCACATGACCTAGAAAAGTAACCTCCTTCAGCCAGATTCGCACTTGCTAAATTTGGCATACAGCTTCCTTTCCCTTAACACTTGCAACACCACCCGGAGATGCTCATCGTGCTCCTCCTCAGACTTAGAATACACCAAGATGTCATCTATGAACACAATGACGAATCGATCTAGGTAGGGTTGGAAAACCCGATTCATCATATCCATGAACGTAGCTGGGGCATTCATCAACCCGAACGGCATCACTAGGAATTCATAATACCCGTATCGAGTCTGAAAGGCTATTTTATGGATATTCGCCTCCTTCACCTTGAGCTGGTGGTATCCCGACCTTAGATCTATTTTCAAAAATACCGCAGCCCCCTTAAGCTGATCGAACAAGTCATCTATTCTTGGCAATGGATACTTGTTCTTGATGGTCAGCTTATTCAGCTGCCGATAATTTATGCACATCCGCATAGACCCATCCTTCTTCTTTACGAATAAGACCGGTGCTCCCTATGGAGACACACTGGGTCGGATAAACCCACAATCAAGTAATTCCTGGATCTGCGCCTTGAGCTCAACCAACTCCTTTGGTGCCATTCTGTACGGAGCGATAGATACTAGCGCTGTACCTGGCAACAAATCAATCCCAAATTCCACCTCGCGATCCGAGGCAACCCCAGCCCTCCGAAAACATCCCCAAACTCTTTCACTGTCTTGACCTCACCTACCGCTGCTCCCTTAGCCTCCAAGGCACTAACAAGCATCAGAAAATCCACACATCCTTTCCTCACCATCTTCTCTTCCTTAAGGGCGGACACTACATTAGACAAGTAATTTCTCCGTTCCCCTATCACTACAATCTCTTTGTCATTGGGAGTTTTCAACGACATACGCTTATCAGCACAGTCCAAATTTGCATGATACCTCATTAGCCAATCCATGCCTAATATTAGGTCAAACTCCCCGAATGGTAGTTCCATTAAGTCAGCTGGAAACACTACCCCCTGAACTTCTAAAGGCATGTCTCTAAAGAGTTTATCTACCACTACAGATTTCCCTAAAGGACTAAGTACAGTCTTTTTCCTAGAGACAGTTTTAAGAGTTCACTTCCAAGGTTCCAGACACCACACTAGCAATGTACGAATGAGTTGACCCAACATCAATTAAAGCCATAAAGGGTAATCCATAAATAAGGAACGTACCCGTGATAACATCTGGTGTATCTCCCTCCTCAAGACGTTTGGCAGCATACACCAACCCTAGCTGTCTCACACCTGAACCCCCAGCACCTCTTCCTGGTGCTCCACGACCTCGGTCAGAACCATTCCCTCCATGGTTCGAACCACGACTCCTCGTCGCCTGCTGACCACCTCTACCCCACTGAACATGTCCCTAGCCTACTGTTCGAGCCCTTTCCATCTCCTGAGGACAGATTCTAACCAAATGAGCCTTGGACCCACACTGAAAACATTCCTTATTCTGCCCCCAACACTCTCCTGCATGAGTTCTCCCACATTTAGCACATGGACAACTCTGGTTCCCGGTAACTGGTACCGGTGCACGAACAGAGTTCTCAACCCTTGGTCTTTTATGAAAACCCCAGATGATGCTGACGGTCTAAAACTCCTCTTATTTTGGTTTCTATCTCTATCCCTGTTCTGTCTCTCGGTCCTCTTGACCTCCTCAGCTATCTTAGCTTTCTCTACTAGAATAGCAAAGTCCCTTTCTCTCTGCAGGGCAATCAACACTCGCAGCTCATCTCTTAGTCCATCTTCGAATCAGACACACCTCTCATAATCAGTAGCCACGATGCCCAGAGCATACCTACTCAGTCGTAGAAATTTTACCTCGTACTCAGCTACCTATTTACCACCTTGCTCCAAATTGAGAAATGCCTTCCTCTGTGCATCCACATAACTAGCTCCTACGTACTTCCCCTCGAACTTGATCTTAAAATAACCCCAGTCCACTCGATCCGCAACCTTCCCTAACTGTGAGCCACCATTGGTAAGCCTTGTCCCGAACCAATGAGACAACACCCTTTAGCTTCTCCTCAGCAGTGAAATCCAAATCGTCTATGATCTTTTCCACCGCCTCCAACCAAGATTTCGCCACGCTCGAGCTACTCCGATACTCCTCTAAAACCTCACTCCATTCACTCTAAGTCTCTCGACATCGACTTTCAAGCCCCATTTCCCGTACTCGCTCCAGCCACTTGCTCTAAAACTCGCAGTATAGCTTGCGATACTGCGTCCTCTCCTCCTGTCTGCTCTTAAAATTCTGCCCCTACAGTCGGTGGCGGTGCTTCATTTTTGGAACCCTGACCAGACCCAACTAGTTCCGACACAGTCATTCTGCCTCTACCACGCCCTCGCACATTGCGTCCATGTCTCCTAGAGCTCATGTCTACGTTCGTGATTTAGTCTTCTTAAGAATTTTATGAATCAATTTTTGTTCCACTAATTTATCGCGAATAGTCTTATGTTTAATAGTTCTAGAAAGTGGTTCTTTTAAATTCATACATACACACAGTCTCAAGTATATTCATCCAATCATCATCATTCATGAACTTGTGTTCATCACAGAAAAGTGATGTGGTTTTATTGTTGTTGTTCTCCACTACCCAAGGGTATTTTCGTAATTTGTCCTATAGGGGTATTTTGGTAATTTTCCAAATTAGGGTATTTGAAAATTTCGTAAAATAGAGATTTTTGATATTTTTGCGTAATAAGAATACTTGGTAAGATAATTCAAGGGTAATATGGTAATTTTATAAACTGAGGGTATTTTTGTAATTTTACAAACCAGGGGTATTTTGGTAATTTTGCAAAATATGGTTCCTGGTGGTTTTTCAAAATAAGGGTATTTTGGAAATTTTTAATTCGGGGGTACTTTAGCAACTTTCCTTACTGAGGGTATTTTGGTAATTCGAACAGGTTAGGGGTATTTTGGTCAATTTACAAATCAGGGGTATTTTGATCATTTTTGAATCAAGGGTTCTTTGGCAATTTTGAAACCAATTTTTGATTTAAGGATTATTCAAAACAAGGTGACTGGTCCCTTTCGGGTTTTAATTATGGATTTTAGCCCGTGATTAAGTCCTCTTGGTTAGGGTGAACAGTCACTACGCACCAGGTAGGATTCGAGCGGAGAGGAGGTGAGTCACTAGGACTTCTTAAATACCGAGCTCCCTCTGAATCTAATCCTAGACATGCTCACAATGGTTGCCACACCCTTATCTCAGCGACTCAGTCATAGGTTTGTTTGGTTAGACTTTAAATTTTATGTATTCCGGTGTTGGGGTAGACTAATCCTAGGGTTCAATAATTCCTAATCTCCTAATCTACGTCGCTATAATTCCCACATACAAATAACAAAATGGTTAGGGGCACTTACCTGGTGGACTTCGGGCCGGACGATTCGAGTGCCATGCTCCACAAAACCCTTTTTTCTGAAAATTTTTGACCCACTAAAACACAAAAATGAAAGTGTTTATGGGCTTCAAAAATCCATAGGCCGAGTGTAGAAACTGGGCTCTGATACAAATATTTATAACACCCCAAACCCGGCCTAGACGTTACGACCGGATCTGGCATGTCACATGAAAGGAATGTCTAAAAAAAATTGTGCGTTCGTTAAAAAGTTAGTATTCTTTTTGAAACTCCGCATTTTGTGGTTCGTTTATAAAAGCTGATTCATTTCAACGCCAATTTTACAAAGTTGTTGTTATTAATTTGAATAAAATTGTATTTGTTGTGAAAATTGAGCTTAAGTAATTTTGAATAAAAATGCTTTATTATCATTTTAAGAAAATCCCATATTGAACATTTAATAATAAACAGTAACGAAATCGAAGCCAAAACCAAGTAAAATACAAACGTCGTATTACTTAACAAAATCACACAATTAATAGTAAGTCTAAATAAATGAAACGAGTTTACGGAAAAACATTGCAAGGCCACCAAAAGTCCGCATCGGCTCCCAATCTCATGATCTAATGATTACCCAAACATTTAAAAGAGGGGTGAGTCATCGAGACTCGTGTGTAATTCCCTTACCACGATAATCGGGCCTAAGCCCACGCTTCTATATTAGCCCAATGTCATGGCATATCAAGAATGAGTGCAATGCAATTAATCCACATGATTCCACAAATGGGCTTGGCCCCAAATCCAATAAATCCACACATCAGATAATAATGAAAAATGCACCCAACTCAGCCTAGGGTCTATCCTATACACACCCCCGTATCCAACCACCACACACTAGGGGATTACTAAATCGACCCTCCAACCTCTACACACCAATTCGAAAAAATATGCCATCCACCAAGTGGTCGAGCCACTGCTCCACGTGATCAAATCACAAAATAATCCACAACGTGATCGTAGTCAATGTCAATCCATGTGAGGCTCGTAGCCATCACTAATCCACGTACATAAATGTACACCCTATCCTTCTTTCAGATATACAAATCCCGCCCCATGATTATTCAACATACAATAGTGATGTGATGAAATAATGCATGTTCATATTATTCAAACATACCATACATATATACAGCAATAACCACAATTTTATTAGCTTTTACCACTGACCTGATTATCGACATACCCACTAAGGGCAACCATCCCATTATTGCCATTGCACTAATCATCATATTTATAACACACACAATAATTGAGACATACTCGAGAAATTGCATAGTAACTACACACCAGATAACCCGAAGGCTCTTTTGCTTTACTCCCCACTTGCCGAATTGCCCCTAAAAGATCATAGTCAGAATCGGCTAGTCACTAACACTTACTATGGCCTTGGCTGAATGTTAATGCCCTCTTACCTTGAGAATCTTAATCCAAAAATCATCACTTGCTTTATGAAGATGTCGAAATACTACATGGTACATGTTAGGGTCAGCCTATTGCACAAGATCTATGATAATGGCCCTTGGCCGAATACTACACATGGCTTACCTTGGATTACAAAATCCCGAAGATCTCCTCCTTGTAGTCGACAATAACAAAATCCTAAAATTCCTCTTCAAAGATTCGACCAAAGAGAGGGAAAGGGATTAGTTCCTAGATTTCGGCCAATCTAAAAGAAAGAGGAAGGAAAATCGAATAACATTTGATCTTACCCCTAATGATGAAATCGACTGCACCCTTACCTGACCCCATAGAGATTCGACTATATAGGCTAGATGTTGATCAATAGGTTTCAACTTTTAGGGTTTAATGAACAATCGACTAGGGGTTATTTGGGTATTCAGCTTTTGATGGATTTGTGAAAAGAAGAAGAGAGTAAGGGTCAACAAGGTTCGGCTATGGCTCTCCAATGGTGATGGGATATTCGACCACAAAAGAAAAAGGTATAAGCTTAAGGTTGAGAAAAGAAAATGAGACTTAGAAGAAGGCTATTAGTATTTTGGCACACACACCCTCTACCAAAGCCTCAAAATCGATTATGCACCCCTTAGAGTCCCATATTCGGCCAACTCATCTCTCACTCCCTTATCCCTTGATCCCCTCCACCTTAGCCGAATCCTCAAGCTCTCCCATCCCATCTATACCTCCTCCTTCCTAGAGTCCACTTGCCGTCCAACTTCCTTCCTCCCTGACAAAAAAAAAAATAACTCCACAAGTGCTCCCCTTGCTGCTCGAACAAGGCCCCATTTGCACTGCTTGTGGCGTCACTTTTTAAGGCTTTAAGTGGGGCCTCCTTGCCACTTTATCAAGCCCATTTTTATGTCCAATTTCCCTTACAAATTTCCTTAAGGCCTCCTTTGCCTATCTCCCCCTTTAAAACTAAAAATCTAATATTTTCTAAGGCATTCTCCTACACTCTAGAGTTCCCAAAATCTCCTAAACACATTCAAAACACATATAGGCATACTACCACATGAAATTAAGCAAAAATGCACAAGCTCTAATTCTCGGATATTACAACCCATGTTGAAGATATATGAATTTTGATGTTGGATGGTAGAAAATGCATGCTTTTGTTTGTTAAATGACTTTTGCTAAGTGATTTTCGGTAAAAATGTCAAAAAGGACTTATTTGGAAAAGTCTATAAAATGAGTAGAAATTGTGAATAATTGGAAAATGTGGGCTGTTATGAGTATGAAAATTTTTCGACTAGGCTTGGGCTATTAAGAAATTGAATGAAATTCATTTTACGAGCCTAGGGACTAAAGTGTAAAAAGTTAAAAAGTTAGGGGTAAAAATGTAATATTTGCCATAAGGCATTTTTGGGATTAAATTGAACAATGTGGTGATTGAATGAGATGAATCTGGTATTATAGATCAAGAAGAATGAAGTTCGGGTCTAGATTGGGGGAAAACCAAAGTGTTTGACGATTTGGTCCATTTCTGCTATTTTTGTACCGAGGTAGGTTCGTATGTTAATAATGAAATGTTATATTTGTATTTTAATGTTTTGATATTGCATGAATTTTATGATTGATTCTATGAGCATATTTTACGAAGTTTCAGCAAGAGAGAAATCTCGATTGAACCTTAGGAATAGATTAGGATACAAGTAACATGTCACTAGGAACCCATGTGGTTATGTGATTATGTACCTCAGCTGTTCGTCCCGTACGTCTTATTGGTGGCTAGGTATACCGGCATATGTTGCGGATACCTGACAACCTGTGTGAGCAGCACCACGTACCTACGTCTCGACTAATATCTTGTGTGAGCAAGCCCGATGATAGCTTGAGAGTGGCTTATATGTGTTATGAGATTTGTGGTAGCATGGATACATATGTGGCACTTCTATGCAAGTTTTTTCGTGTATCTAATAGTATTACAAGTGGTTCAACGGGTATGTCAAAGATGAGAAAGTATGTGATTATGTTACGAGTTAGATAACGAAGAACCAATCCAAAATATGACATGTAAGATTAAAGAGTTAAGGAACAAAAGCATAGCTCTAGAGAAGATTCTATGGCATCGTCTTGAGATAGAGGAAGCTACGAGAAAACAATACCCTAACCTCTTTTCTGGTAAGATTTTCTATGACGAAAATCCCTAAAGGGGGGTGAGTTGTAACAGCCCGATTTTGGGTATAGTCAGAATAGTGGTTTTGAGACCACAAATTTGACAAAGAAAAATTTATTTTTATTTTTATTTTATGGTCTACAGTTTTATGGAATAATTTCGTGAAATTTTTGTTCAGAAATTTTGACGTTTGAGCACTCAATTTAACTAGAAGGGCAAAATTATAATAAATGCAAAATGTGTGTTCTAGAAGCTAGAGGTGTTTAAATGCTATGAGGTTCAAATTGGAGGTCCTTAAATGGTAATTAGACCATTATACTTAAAGTGGTCAAAAATGGACATGGTTAGGTGAAATTTTGAAGTTTTTCATTAAGGGCATTTTAGTCATTTGGTTAATAAAGACAAAATAAAACAAATAAAAGATGTCATCTGCTTTATATTAGTCTTCATGGCTGAATTTCACAAGGAGCAGACATGGCTAGGGTTTACCAAGCTTCCAAGCTCGAGTGTAAATCCGTTCTTGTCCTGTCTTTAATAATTTTTGTATTTTTGAGATCATTGTAACTTGATTTCACTATTTCAAGGACTAATTTGAAAGAAACTGAAGTTTAAAATTTTACCCATGTTGAGCATATATGTATTTTGATATTGGATGGTAGAAAATACATGCTTGTTGTTTGTTAAAATACTTTTGCTAAGTGATTTTCGGTAAAAATGTCAAAAATGACTTATTTGTAAAAGTCTATAAAATGAGTGGAAAAATGTTAATAAATGGAAAATGTGGGCTGTTATGATTTTGAAACTGGTTCAACTAGGCTTGGTTTTTAAGAAATTGAATGGAATTCATTTTACGAGCCTAGGGACTAAAGTTAGGGGTAAAAATGTAATTTTTAACATAAGGCATTCTTGGGATTAAATTGAATAATGTGGTGATTGAATAAGATGAATCTGGTGTTATAGATCATGAAAAATGAAGTTCGGGTCTAGATCGTGGGAAAACCAAAGTGTTTGACGATTAGGTCCATTTTCGCTATTTTTTGTACCGAGGTAGGTTCGTATGTTAATAATGTAATGTTATATTTGTATTTTAATGATTTGATATTGCATGAATTGTATGATTGATTCTATGAGCATATTTGACGAAGTTCCGGCAAGAGAGAAATCCCGGTTGAACCTTAGGAATAGATAAAGATACAAGTGACAAGTCACTAAGAACCCTTGTATTTATGTGATTATGTAACCTAGGTACTGGTCCTGTACATCCTACCGGTGGCTAGGTATACCGGCATATGTTGTGGATACCTGGCAACTTGTGTGAGCAGCACTAGGTTGCTACGTCTTGACTGACATCTTGTGTGAATAGGCCTGAAGATAGCTCGAGAGCGAGCTTATATGTGTTATGAGATTTTTGGTAGCATTGGCTACATATGTGGCACTTATGTGCAAAGTTTTCTGTGTATCCGATAGTATTCCAAGTGGTTCAATGGGTATATCAAACATGAGAAAGTATATGATTATGTTACGAGTTCGTTCAGGTATGTACGAAAAACTCAAGGGAAATGGATTCGGTATATGATGAACTATTGGTGAGAATGTGATTGAATAAGTTGTGTTTGTGAAGTTTTAAAGACATTTATGTTAATATATGTTAAGTTATTTATATGACTAATGTATGAATAATGTTTTGAATTAATTGCATATAGACTTACTAAGCTATATTGCTTACCCCCTTTCTTTTCCTTATCTTATAGTGTCACCAAGCTAGCTCGGATCGGAGATCGTCAAAGTTTGCATCACACTATCAAACGATTATTTTGTATATTAATGAGCTTAACATTTTGAGTATGTGGCATGCATAGGGACTTGGTTATTTGTTATATGTGTTATCATGATTTTAGCGAATGTATTGGCTTGTAAATGTCAAAGGCTTGTTTTTATATTTGGCCATGTAAATTGGCTTAATTTTGGGCTAACATGGTTGTAAGCCTAAGTATATTGATATATGTGCCAATGTCTTTGGTGATATGGTCGTGGTATGATTGATGAATGATGGAAAGGTGATTGATAACATGAATGTGAAATGTTTGGAAATATGGTCTATTGATGAGATGATAAAGTGGTGTACAATTAGGTATCTTGAAAGTAGTCAATTGTGGCTTAATAAATGTTGTGAGTATGATAGATGTTGATATTGTATTGGCATTTGTTGGTCATAATTGTAGATGTTTTGGTTGCCTAAGTATGTTATGTTTTGTGCCTTTGAATTGGTGTAAGTGTATGTGTGAATGAGAGTGGCAAATGGCTTGGTAAATAGCCTTTATTTTGTCCACACGGGTAGGCACACGGGCGTGTGCCTTGACCGTGTGTGACACACTGCCTACCCCACGGGCATGTGTTTTGACCGTGTGTCCCCTGCGCCTTAATTTTTTAAAAATAGAATGTCCAGAATTTAGCACACGGGCAGAGACATAGGAGTGTGCTACACGGCCTAGCACATGGCTGTGTGGCATGGCCGTGTGGAACAAGTCAGAGAGCACCCTAATTTGAACACAGTTTGAAGCACGGACATGTCCCTTAGACCAGATGAACATGTGAGCCCTGCAGTTAGCAAAAACTTTCTAAGTTTTATAAAAATTCCCTAAGTTTTTGGTTTAGTCCCGAACCACTCCCAATGCATGTTTTGGGCCTCGTGGGCTCCTATAAGGGACTTTATGATTGAATATGAATGGTTTTATTTTTTACGCAAATTTATGACTCAGATTTGTGTGAATGCTTCATTGTAAGTTCGGTAATGCCTCGTACCCTATTCTGCCATTGAATACGGGTAAGGGTTGTTACACTAATTTGAAATAAAACAGAAAAACATGAAAAAATTTGAAAATTTTGAAAACATGGGTCACAAAGCTGTGTGGCTAGGTTGTGTGACAAAACCATGTACAATTTGAAATTTTGGGTCACACATTCGTGTTGTAGCTCGTGTGCTCGCCTGTGTGCAAATTAAAATACAGTCACACAGTCATGTCGTAGATGCAAGAGTATGCCCAAAGATCAATCATGAGATGGTTGTAATAACATACTTTTTTTATCATGTTTATTAATATAAAGCATTGTCATTATTATTTAAGTTTTTCCTTTTGTGTGTACAAATAAACTATTTTATAATAATGTCCTGAGAATAATATGATTATTCTTAAATTATCCTTAGTCAAGTATTATTGTTGACTAGGACAACAATAATGCATTAAGACTAATATGTAGTTGATTGATGATAAAGAGTTGTCATTGATATGGAGTGTCAAAATCAATGCATGAATATGTGTGTTAGAGAACAACATATTGGACCAATTCGCTATGAGTATCTTTCTTGGATTATTATGTAATTGTCACAACATTACTCATATTGATTAATATGTATATGATCCTTACACTTGAGATAATAATTATCCCAACATCGTGAGTCGTATATTTTGATACATATCAAACGCGTACATCGTAAATAGTTGTTCTATAAAGGTGATGTTGGATATACCAGAATCTATGTAGAGGGATATTGTTGATCAATATAGGATAAGTCCCTCCCACATAATGGGAGTAATATCTTAGGTCACTTAATTGAGTGAGACTAGAAATGCATGGCCATGCTCAAATAAGTTGACATGAGATGTCATACTAATTTGTATACCATAGTCTACTCAAGATATCAAGAAACATGTGATGGACTATACAAGTGTGACTATTCCATGACTTGTATCCATTCCAGAGATAAAGGACTTAAGGATTAATGCATGAAAGGTTAATCACAAAAAGTTATGTCGAATCATGACTTCTTGTAACTTAGGTAGCAATGATGCATTGCTAGATGCCACTTATTGTTTGTGACATTAGAATCGTTCTAGTATTACTGCTAATGTTACAAGAACCTATAGGGTCACACCCTATGGTTGAAATGAACGGAATGAAACATAGTTGGTATTGTGTTTGATTGTCACATGAATTAAATTAATTAAAGAATTAATTTAATTGGGCAATCAAATATTGAATATATTATATGTACAAGGATGTTGTACACATAATGAGAATTAATATATGAATTTGGTTCAGTATATAAATTTCAATAAATATAGTTTAACGAAATCCATGTTATAATTAATGTAATTATAACTTTTTGGGTATAATTAATGTAATTATAATTTTCGGTTAACAAATTATTATATTTATTTAATTTTATAATTCATAAAAGAAATACCGATTATAAACGGTAATAAGTGATAAAAAAAAACTTATCAAGAAAAAACCCTAAGAATTTGCTTGAAAAAAGTCTAGCAGCCGTCAAGCAAATAAAACCTCTGAAAGCAATTTTGGAGATTTCTGTCGTTCATAGTCAAACCGGGTGGATTACGTAGAGGCTGACATCATAAAGGTTGTGGCTTGGTTTGACAGTAGATCAAAACTCTTGTTATCGAGGCGTCGCTGTCTACTGAGATTGAAATTTGATAACTTCAAAACCTTTATTTCACCCTTATTCATTCCTCACACATGGATTCATGGTTTGGATCATCGGGATTAATTTTATTTCACTGCACCATGGGGGTGCCGGAGTTCCAACAGTGGTATCAGAGCCAATTGGTGTGATACGATCTCAGATTTAAATACTTGGGTGATGCAATTGTATGAGATGCATGCTTTAATTTTACTGCATTTTCGGTTGTTTAAATCGTTTAAGCATAACCTGATAACTGTTCCTTTCAATAATTGATTAAATGTTATTCATGGTGTTGTGGCCTATTCGATTTTATGTTATTACTGTTAACTATTAACAAATCTGTAATATTGCGACGGTGGTATTTACAGTTTGTAGTACGGGTTAACTGGCTAGTAGAACAAGGGTTGTTCCGATATGAAACCTTAATGATTAAAATCCTAAAAACACGATTCTGTTGATAAAAGTTATCAAATCGTGAGGTTTCATTTGACTGGGGTATTTGGCCCGCTTCTTCCGACCGCCTCAGACCCTATCTTCTTATTACAGTATGTTTTGTTAATAAAAGAAATTTATAAACTTGATGGGCCACAAAGGTTGAAAGGATATTTTATAATTCACCTTAGCAAAATTATTGAATTATGTATGCTATTTTTGACCTGCACGGTGTTTGAAATGCATAGTTATAGCCCGATGACCCATTTGATAAAAGGTTGTAATTTTATATATATAAATACGGCCTGCGTGTCGTGCCTTACTACTATTCTCTTGTATTTCTCTTCTCATCTTACTCCTTCGTATGTAAAACGAGTTTCTGCATATTGTAATTTGCAAGAGTTATTGTGGGCTAAACGAGAAGGAAATTGGGACAACTATTGTGGATTGATAGATTGTGAAACTGCTTACACCATTAGGTATCCTTTTGGTTCTCCCATTGGCTTGGGTTGAATCACCTTAGTTTATGGGCTATAACTATTGCATTTATTTATTGCTTTATTTATTCATGTATGAGATGTTATGGATGTCTAAAGCATGCCAATTTTATATATTAAAATTTAATAATAAACCCCATTAATTAATGAGATCAATTAAAAGACTAAATGGATTAAAGTAGACCATAATTGGTGAGATGGAACATCCTTAATAAAATCCTCTATTAAAATATTAAGTCAACATGGCCTTCCAATTTTGCCTCGTTAAGGCCTCGATCAATACTATGTAGGTTACGCAAAGCGAAATACTAGTATTTATCTTGGTTAAACTCAAGAATAAACAAGTGATATTCATTGGTTAAAATTGGTTAATGACTTAACTAGGTTACTCTAATAGGATTAGAAACTTAGAGGCAATTAAATTGGATAAATCATAAGATGATTAGAACAAGAGTTGTTCACCAAATATTAGGAGTTACATATGATGTAATTAGCAAAGGTTGCTTACCTAAATAACCATAGTCTTGAGAGTAAAGCCAAAGCTGACTTAAGAGGAGGTGAAATATGGATCCTTAACCCACTAGAAATACTTTGGAGAAAGTTTTTCCGAAATTAATATATGAAGGTTATTAATTTTGAAATAAAATAGTGGGATCATCATTTAATAAAGTCTTTTTAATGATTGATATAAACTTGGTAAATTTACTCACATGCATATTTAATTGTTGTAGATATATTATGGCTGCAAATACTAGCACACTCTCATTGCGATCGGTCCTTGAGAAGGATAAATTGAATGGTTTGAATTTTCTTGACTCGTTCTGTAACTTGAGGATTGTCCTCAAACAAGAACAAAAATTGTATGTCATTGAACAACCACTTCCTAATGAACCACCTGTTAATGCCTCAAAAACTGATAGAGATGCTTACAAGAAGTATCTCGATGACATGGTAGATGTTGGATGTCTTATGCTTGCCACTATGAATCCTGAGCTTCAGAAGCAACATGAGGACATGGTTGCTTATGGTATGATCGAGCACCTGAAAGAACTTTATCAGGGGAAAACACGGTAAGAGAGGTTCGATATCTCTAAAGCCTATTCCAATGTAAGTTGGCTGAAGAAAGCCCAGTATGACCTCATGTCCTTAAGATGATTGGCTATATTGAAAGCCTGTTTAAGCTTGGTTTTCCATTGGGCCAAGAGTTGGCCACTGATGTTATTCTGCAATCGTTGCAGGATAGCTACAGCCAGTTTGTCCTTAATTTCAATATGAATGAAATTGACAAGACTCTGCCATAGTTGCTCAGTATGTTATGAACTGCTGAAGGTAACATGAAAAAGGTTGGACCCAAGCCCATGCTGATGGTCCATAACAACAAGGGCAAGGGAAAGGCCAAAGTTCAGACAAAGTCCAAGGGCAAAGGTAAGCCCAAGCCTGGTAAAGGATAGGCTATAATGAAACCTAAAGGTGGAGTGTCTAAAGAAGGAAACTGCTTTCATTGTGGTGTGACTGGACATTGGAAGCAAAACTGCCCTATCTATCTTGAGGAAGTTAAGAAGGCCAAAATAAGCGGAACGTCTGCTTCAGGTATTTATGTTATTGATATTAATTTATCAACTACTACTTCTTGGGTATTAGATACTGGTTGTGGTTCTCATATTAATACTTCTGTAGAGGGACTACAAAGGAGTAGGACATTGGTTAGAGGAGATGTGGACCTACGAGTTGGAAATGGAGCAAAGGTTACTGCATTAGCTATGGGAACATATACTTTATCTTTGCCTAGTGGACTTGATTTATTTTTAGAGGATTGTTATTTTGTGCCCAGTTTGACTAAAAACATTATTTCAGTTTCTTGTTTAGACAAAATTGGTTTTGAGATAATTATTAAGAATAATTGTTGTTCCTTTTATCTCAATAATGTTTTCTATGGTTCGGCACAATTGATTAATGGCCTCTATATTTTAGATAAAATGAATCCTATTTACAACATAAATACTAAAACATCTACAATAAATGACTCAAATCAAACTTATCTTTGGCATTGTCATTTGGGCCACATAAGTGAGAGACGCATATCCATACTCCATAAAGATGGTTTCTTAGATTCATTTGTTTCTGAACAATTTGAAGTATGTGAATCTTGCTTATTGAGAAAAATGACTAAATCTCCTTTTACTGGTAAGAGTGAACGAGCTAGTGATTTATTGGGCCTAATACATTCTGATGTATGTAGACCAATAAATACACAGGCCAGAGGTGGATTTCAACACTTTATTACTTTCACTGATGATTTCAGTAGATATGGGTATGTTTATCTCATGCACCATAAGTCTGAGTCCCTTGAAAAGTTCAAGGAATTCAAAAAATGAAGTACAGAATAAACTAGGCAAAACTATCAAGTCACTTCGATCTGATCGAGGTGGAGAGTATGTGAGCCTAGAGTTTGATGATCTATTGAAGGAATGTGGGATTGTCCCACAACTTACTCCTCCTGCTACTCCTCAATGGAATGGAGTTTCTGAGAGAAGAAATCGAACTCTATTAGACATGGTTCAATTCATGATGTGTCATGCTGATCTATCGACTTCCTTTTGGGGACATGCACTTGAGACAGCTACTTTCACACTAAATCGTGTTCCATCTAAATCGGTTCAAAAGACGCCAAATGAGATGTGGACTGGGAAATGTCCCAGTATGTCTTTTATGAAAATTTGGGGTTGTGAAGCTTATGTTAAACGTCAGACGTCTATTAAGCTTGAACCCAAATCTGAAAGGTGTATTTTTGTGGGGTATCCGAAAGAAACCAAAGGTTATTATTTCTTTAATCCCACTGAGAACAAAATGTTTGTTGTTTGGACTGGTGTCTTCCTAGAGAGAGAATTTATTTCTAGAAAAGGAAGTGGGAGAAAGATTGAACTTGAAGAAATTCGAGAATCACAAGATACCACTGAACCAGAGATAGAACAACAGCAAATTCCACAAGAAATTGAGGAACAAGTAACTGATGTAGAAACACAACCACTGCAAAGATCTTTAAGAGAACGCCATGCACCTGAGAGATATGGATTTCTCATTACAACGCATGGTGACATTCTCCTTATAGATCAAGATGAGCCTAAGACTTATTAAGAAGCGGTGGCAAGCCTAGACTCTGAGAAATGGCTTGAGGCCATGAGATCTGAGATGGATTCCATGTATGAAAACCAAGTATGGACTTTGATTGACCCACCCAAGGGTTTAAACCTATTGGGTGCAAGTGGGTTTTTAAAAAGAAAACCGACATGGATGGTAATGTACAAACATACAAGGGGCGATTAGTCGCTAAAGGTTTTCACCAAATTCATGGTGTTGACTATAATGAAACCTTTTCTCCTGTAGCTATGTTTAAATCCATCAGGATGTTGCTTGCCATAGCTGTATTTCATGATTAAGAAATCTGGCAGATGGACGTCAAAATAGCTTTTCTTAACGGAAACTTGAAGAAGATTTGTACATGACACAACCTGAAGGTTTTGTCAATCCAAAGGATGCTAGAAAGATTTGTAAGCTACAAAGATCCGTTTATGGATTAAAGCAAGCTTCTCAAAGTTTGAATCTTTGTTTTAATGATGCAATCAAAGAGTTTGGTTTTATCAAAAATGAAGATGAACCATGTGTTTACAAGAAAGTTAGTGGGAGCACTATTACATTCTTGATACTGTATGTGGATGACATACTTATCATGGGAAATGACATACCTACCTTGCAGTCTATTAAGACTTGGTTAGGAAGTTGTTTTTCTATGAAGGACTTGGGCAAAGCTACTTACATCTTAGGAGTCAAGATCTATAGAGATAGATCAAGACGGCTACTGGGTCTAAGCCAAAGTACATACATAGATAAAGTACTAAAAAGGTTCAGTATGGAAGAATCTAAAAGAGGATTCCTACCTATGAGACATGGTATTTCACTCTCGAAGGAAATGTGTCCTTCAACTCCACAAGAGAGAGAATGCATGAGTAAAATTACATATGCTTCCGCTATTGGATCTATCATGTATGCCATGTTATGTATCCGTCCAGATGTCTCATATGCCTTAAGTATGATAAGCAAGTACCAAGTATATCCTGGTGAAGGTCACTGGACCACAGTCAAGAATATCCTTAAGTACTTAAGAAGAACTAAGGATACGATCCTAATATATGGAGGTGAGGAAGAGTTAAGTGTAAAAGGTTACACTAATGCCAGCTTCCAAACTGACAAGGACGATTCTTGATCACAATCAGGATTTGAGTTTTGCCTTAATGGTGGTGCTGTGAGCTGGAAGATTTCAAAGCAAAGTACAGTAGCCGATTCTACAACACAGGCCGAGTATATTGCAGCCAGTGAGGCAGCAAAAGAAGCGGTTTGGATCAAAAAGTTCATTACTAGACTAGGGGTTGTGCCTAGCATATCAGATGCTATAGAACTTCAATGTGATAACAATGGAGCCATTGCACAAGCTAAAGAACCCAGATCTCACCAGCGATCCAAACATATACTTAGGCGATATCATCTTATTCGAGAGATTATCGATCGAGGAGATGCTGAGATATGCAGAGTACCTACAGATGATAACATTGCTGATCCCCTGACCAAGCTTCTGACACAGCAGAAGCATGATCATCACACTAAGTCACTTGGTATTAGATATATGACTGAATGGTCTTAGTTAGTGGGAGATTGTTAGAGTATGCCCAAAGATCAATCATGAGATGGTTGTAATAACATACTTGATTTACCATGTTTATTAATATAAAGCATTGTCATTATTATTTGGTTTTTCATACGTGTCTACAAATAAACTATTTTATAATAATATCCTGAGAATAATATGATTATTCTTAAAATATCATTAGTCAAGTATTATTGTTGACTAGGACAACAATAATGCATTAAGACTAACATGTTGTTGATTGATGATAAAGAGTTGTCATTGATATGGAGTGTCAAAATCAATGCATGAATATGTGTGTTAGATAACAACATATTGGACTGACCCGCTATGAGTATGTTTCTTGGATTATTATGTAATTGACACAACATTACTCATGTTGATTAATATGTATATGATCCTTAGACTTGAGATAATCATTATCCCAACATCGTGAGTCGTATATTTTCATACAGTCAAACGTTCATCGTAACTGGTTGTTCTATAAAGGCTGATGTTGGATATACCAGAATCTATGTAGAGGGATATTGTTGATCAATATAGGATAAGTCCCTCCCACATAATGGGAGTAATATCTTAGGCTACTTGATTGAGTGAGACTAGAAATGCATGGCCATGCTCAAATAAGTTGACATGAGATGTCATACTAATTTGTATACCATAGTCTACTCAAGATATTAAGAGACATGGGATGGACTATACAAGTGTGGCTATTCCATGACTTGTATCCATTCTAGAGATAAAAGACTTAAGGATTAATGCATGAAAGGTTAATCACAAAAAGTTATGTCAAATCATGACTTCTTGTAACTTAGGTAGCAATGATGCATTGCTAGATACCACTTATTGTTTGTGACATTAGAATCGTTCTAGTATTACTGCTAACGTTACAAGAACCTACAAGGTCACACCCTATGGTTGAAATGAACGGAATGAAACATAGTTGGTATTGTGTTTGATTGTCACATGAATTAAATTAATTAAAGAATTAGTTTAATTGGGAAATCAAATATTAAATATATTATATGTACAAGGATGTTGTACACATAATGAGAATTAATATATGAATTTGGTTCAGTATATAAATTTCAATAAATATAGTTTAACGAAATCCATGTTATAATTGATGTAATTATAACTTTTTGGGTATAATTAATGTAATTATAATTTTCATTAAAACATTATTATATTTATTTAATTTTATAATTCATAAAAGAAATACCGATTGTAAAAGGTAATAAATGATTAAAAAAAACTTATCAAGAAAAAACCCTAAGAATTTGCTTGAAAAAACTCTAGCAGCCGTCAAGCAAATAAAACCTCTGAAAACAGTTTTGGAGATTTCTACCGCTCATAGTCAAACTGAGTGGATTACGTAGCGGCCGACATTGTAAAGGTTGTGGCTTGTTTCGACAATAGATTAGAACTCTTGTTGTCAAAGCGTCGTTGTCTACTCAGATTGAAATTTTGGTAACTTCAAAACCTTTATTTCACCTCGATATGTTACTCACAAATGGATTCATGGTTTGGATCACCGGGATTAATATTATTTTGCTGCGCCATGCGGGTGCCGGCGTTCCAACAGTAGATCGTGTGCCAGAGCATGTGAGATTCAGAATAAGGTCACATTATTGTGTCTTCAAACCATTTAACAACCTGTGACCGTGTGTGATAAACCTACACAAAAATTAAATAGACCACATGGCGTGTTGTAACACCCCTTTCCTGTGTCCGACGCTGGGACAGGATACAAGGCATTATCGGACTTAACTTGCTTAAACATACATTATCGTGCTATAAAATTTCTTTTCAAACTTAAAAATTTTCATTCATATTCATAACATCCTTATTATGGGTCTTCGAGGCCCTAAACATACATACAGGAGGTTTTGGAATTAATCCGAAAACTTTTATGCCCTTAAAAAATTTTTGCCTAAATAGAGGCCACACGCCCGTGTGAAATGGAACATGCCCGTGTAGGCAGGCCATGTGATCACACATGCCCATGTTCCTAGCTTGTGTTGAATTTATTTTTCATTTCGAACCTACAGGGGTTTTCACATGGCCATACACGCACCAGTTTCAATGGCCCGTGTCCCTCACACGGCCTGGACACGCCTGTGTCCTCACCCATGTGTGAAATCCTTAGCATTCTATTTATGATGTCAGCAACTTCTCAAGGGGAACATGGCCTAGGCACACGCCCATGTGTTGGCCCATGTGACGAATCGAATTCTCGCAAATTTGATGCAGGGGACACACAGCCCAACAACACACCCAAGGGGTTGACTGTGTCACACACGGCGTAGACACATGCCCGTGTGTCTACCCTTGTGGACAATTATAAAGCTATTTTCCAAGCTAATTTCCACCCTAAAACATAATCACACTTATACAATCACAAATAACACATAACATGGCAATAATGCATTATGAAGAATCATTAATTTTCATTTATACATTTCACATTTTACTCCATCATTTGCATGAAATTTCACTTCATAAAACTCATAATCATTAAAGTATGAAAACTTGACCAAAATTGGCCAATTCACAATAGACATTTACAAAATGAGTATATAGCCTTAGTAGCCAACACTTTAGTTTTCAAATATGACATAACACAAAATGACCAAGTTCCTATAAATTTCATACCCAAAATAAATCAATTTTACTATACCAAAAGAATGATTGATAGTGTGATCCGAGCTCCAACGTTCTACAATCCCTGAGCTAGCTTGGTGATACTACAAGGAAAAGGGAAAAGAGAGGGGTAAGCATATAGCTTAGTAAATTTGCATGAATTAATATAGCAACATAAATACTCATAGTAAAATCAATTCATCATGGAACATTAGCAACACAAGTTTTCAAGTACTTTGACATACTTACTCATACTTATTCTTACCCATCATATATCACATTACGGATTTCATAACTCGTATTTTACTCATGGTACCTGTATCACTTCAACACACAATTTAGCACTTATGCTAACTTGAACATATACTTAAATCATCATCATCCTTAACATAAATGGAACTAATTATCATCCTTGTATAGTTTATCTCTATAGCATCTTTGTATACTTAGCTCTTTTACCTATTGCATTACTCGGAATATTAGAGGATACTCAATCTCATCATGTATGAGCCTCAATGCCAATGCCATATCCCAAATATGGTCTTATCCCAAATATGGTCTCACCTCATGATGCCGATGCCATATCCCAGATATGGTCTTACACGGGATCTTTTAGCTCGATGTCGATGCCATGTCCCAAACATGGTCTTATACGAGATCATACATAGATGTCGATGCCATATCCCAGATATGGTCTCACACGAGATCTTCTTTTGGTGCCAAAGCCATGTCCTAGACATGGTCTTACACGGATTTTCCTTATTCGATGCCGATGCCATGTCCCAGACATGGTTTTATACGGAATCTACATTTGGTGCCGATGCCATGTCCCAGACATGGTCTTATACGAGACTTTCCTTATCTCATGTTGTGACATAGGTATCCTCATTATTCCGAAATTTCAACTAGGACTTTACTTAGCATAATCTCATTCATTTTCTCATCAAGACACCATTCATAAATTTCATGGAAATGTTATGAATTACTCAAAATAATAAGTAATTTAAACAGAATAGAATATTTAGCCTTAATTTCACACAAACTTACCTCGGTACTTAAAATGCGTGTAGATGTTTGATTTGGTCTGACACGTTGTTCTTGCTTTGGTTTCGGCCTGGGCTTTGTGTTTCTTGATCTATAATAACAATTTAACTTGTTTAATACTCACATTGACTAAATGGACTCGTGAATCACATTTTGGCAAAATTTATAATTTTGCCCCTAAACTTTCACATAATTACACTTTTACCCCTAGACTCATAAAATGATTTTCATTCAACTTTCTTGTATTTCAAGCCTAGTCGAATCATTTTATTAACTATAACAGCCTCTAATTCCCACTATTTCACTCATGTATGACCATTTTTATAAGTTTTACAATTTGGTCCTTTTATGCATTTTTCGTGAAAATCACTTAGAAAAAGATGTTTATTCTACATCAAACTTTCACATTCTTCCATAAAACATCAAAATACATGCATTTCATACATGGTTAAATTTTTGAACATAAACCCTGGCTCAAAATATAGCTAGAAATAGCTAAATTAAGCTACGAGGATTTTAAAAATACAAAGAACATTAAAAACGGGGCTAGGATGCACTTACTATCAAGCTTGGAAGTTGAAGAAAACCTAGATATGGAGAGCTTGGTATTTTCGGCCCTAGCTTGAAGAATATGAGCAAATTTTGCTTCATTTTTCCCTTTTTAATCTTTTATTAACCAAGTGACTAAAATGCCCTTAAGTCCCTTTCTTGAGATTTTTCCTTCTCATGTCCATTTTTTCCATCTTAACATATAATGGTCTAATTACTAAATAATAACTTCTAATAAATTTTATGATGCTATTTCATACTTAAATCTTCTAGAATCTCATATTTTCTAATCTTTGCAATTTAGTCCTAATGGACAAATTAATCACTAATAAATAAAATTTCCTCATGAAATTTTCACACAATCATGCAAACACATCATAAGTCTCATAAAAATCATAAAAAACATATTTCTACTTTAGATTTTGGTCTGACACCATTATTCTGACTAGGCCCTGAATCAGGCTATTACAATTCTCCCCTTAGGGATTTTCAACCCCGAAAATCTTACCAACAAAAAGGTTTGGGTTCTGGTTCCTCATAGCCTCCTTGGTCTCCCATGTAGCCTCTTCTACCCCATGTCTTTTCCATAATACTTTCACAAGAGCTATATTCTTATTCATTAATTATTTAACTTCCCGTGCTAAAATCTTTACCAGTTCTTCGCCACATGTCATGTCTGGTTGAATTTCAACTTCCGTAGGTGTGATTACATGTGAAGGATCTGATCGATAACGACATAACATAGACACATGAAACACATCATGAATCTTTTCCAATTCAGATGGCAAAGCCAATCGATAGGCTACTGGCCCTATCCTATTGGTGATCTCATATGGTTCGATAAAATGTGGACTCAATTTGTCTTTCCGACCAAATTTGAGAACTTTCTTCCTTGGTGACACTTTCAAGAATACTTTATGTAATAGTCTGGTTTAGACCCTAGTCAGAATAGTGGTTTTGGGACCACAAATCTAAGCTAGAAAAATATTTTAATATTATTTTTAGTTTCTACAATATATGATTAAGCATGTGTGAAATTTTCGTAAATTAATTTTGTTGTTTGTGTGTTTAATTTGAGAAAAGGACCTAATTGTGAAAGATGCTAAATTAGCATGTCATATGTTAAAAGCATTTATGTGTCATGTCTTTATAAATGAGAGGTCCTTATAATGCAATTGAACAATTGGAAATGTGGATGGACATTAATGCCTAAAGTTAGTGGAAATAATAATGTATTAATAAAGGTTAAAATTGTAAAATGATTAATAAGTTTATACTTAATAAAATAAGAGCATGAAAATGGCCGTATTATCATCTTTGTTGGCCAAATTTATCAAAGAAAGAAAATAAATAGATCAAGCTTCATTTGGCTAGGGTTGAGCTTGATTCAAGTTATGTTTTGCTTCGATTTTTGATAATTTCTACATTTTTGTAATCGTTGCTTCGTGTTCTTCAAAACCCATGCTCTAATTTTGTGAATTGTTGATGAATGTGAAATATGCCATTAATGATTTTACATGTTTTATGATGTTGGATGATGAAATATGAAATATATGTGTTAGGTTAACATGTTTTGTCTTTGGAGTTTTGGTGATTTTGAGTAATTTGGACATAATTGAGAAAATAAAATTATGAGGGACTAAATTGTGAAATAAATGAAATATATGGACTTGTATGGACTACATGAGAATTCGACTAAGCATGGGTTGTATTGAATTTGGTGTATTTTGTGATTTTGTGAAACAAGGACTAAAATGTCAAATTATGAAAATATGAGGGCAAATTTGTAAATTGCCCTAAATATGTGTTTTTGGATTGGATTGAATGAATTAGTGAATAAATGAGTTAAATTTGAATATGTATAGATCAAGAACCTAAGAAAAATGGATCTAAATTGCAGAAAGTCAAAAGTAATTGAGTAGTCGAGTTCGTTTCTGTTTATCCGAACCTGAGGTAAGTCGATATACAAATAAAAGTATTTACATTGATATATGTATTTTCATATGAAAATTTATGATGATGAATGCATATGAGATAATGAGTACATGAAATATGAGATAGTATCGATATGGTGTCAACATCCGAAAAAGTCCCATATGAACCTAGGAATAAATAGGATTTCGTATGTAATGACATAGTTGTCCGATATGTGATATCGTGTAAGACCACATCTGGGGCATTGTCATCGATATGAGACATCGTGTAAGACCACGTCTGGGATGTTGGCATCGATTTTAGATTTACGTGTAAGACCATGTGTGGGACATTGGCATCGTAATTGATTCATGTAAGATCCTGTCTAGGACAGTGGCATCAATATCTGAGTACATGTAAGACCACGTCTGGGACGTTGGCATTGTATGACTGTTTCGAGCATTCTGAGTATCCTATTAGATTTCGAACGGTTGAATGGGCAAATTTGAGAAATTAATGTCTATGTGAAATGGATAAACGAATCAGGTACGTTCGATAGGTACACTATGTGTGTGAATGAAAGGTAAGTGTATATATGAACTTACCAAGCTGAATATGTGTATATATTTGATAAGGTAATCAGTGATATGTAACACCCCTTTTCAGTATTCGTCGCCAGAATAGGGTACGAGACATTACCGGACTTAATCACATGAAATCGATCATTTCTGAGTCACAAATTTCCATCCAAATATAAAACTTTTCATTATTCAATCATAGAGTCCCTAATGTGGACCTATGAGGCCCAAAGCATGCTTTGGAAGCAGTTTGGGACTAAACCGAGAACTTTGGAAAATTTCACAACACTTAGAAAATTTTTCTTCAAAACAGGGTCACACTCAATATGCATCCTCAACAGCTCTTATACATGCATAATTATATCTAATTATCATACCATACAATTGAGCCAAACTTAGCCATTCGACATCAAGACTACTAGCACATTCAACCATTAGGTATTTAGGCCATAACCCACAACTCATCATGTATCATGCAAACACAGCTCACATCACAAGACATTGGCATATAAATAATATATATTTAGGCTCACAATCAATTAGCCAATATAAGCCAATTAGCATGGCTACATACTACAATAACCTTTAACCATTATAAGCCAATACATCTGGCCAAAACATAATAACACATACACAAAATGACTAGGTTCCTATACATGCCATAGACTTAAATTACTTGAAGGCATTAATACTAGTCAAAAGCTTGATAGTGTGATAAAATCTCTGATGATCTCCAACCCGAGCTAGCCTCTGTGACACTATAGGAAAAAAGAAAGGAAGGGGGTGAGCATTATATCTTAGTTAGTAGGTATGTAAATAATAAGGGATTTCTTAACAGATTTTTATAAATCTTCACAATATGTTTTCAAGATAATACAATCATAATTGCATATAGTTCCACTATTTATTCATGTTCATCTCAAGCTGTCTACTCGAGTCACAGTCCCTAAATTATTTATATCTCAAGCTACAAAACTCCAAATTAAGATCTGTTAATTTTCCATGAAACTAGACTAACCTATATTATTACCATAAAATTTTTAGAATTTTTGGTTTAGCCAATAAGTACAATTTATTCTTTAAATTATCCCCTGTTCTACTGTCTGACAGTTTCGACCCTTCTTCACTAAAAATTAATTATATCTTCGTACGGGATTTGGATGATGTTATTGATTGTTTCTATTAAAGGTAGACTCATTAATAAATTTAAGCATATAAATTACAAACCATAATTATTTTTATACAAGTTTTAGAGATTTTCCAATTGTTCTGACCCTGTCTCACAAAAATTCAAATATCACAGAATTTGAAATTCTTTTGTTTATATCATTTCTTTTATGTGAAAAAAACTCATTCAGCTTTAAATTCATATCTTGTTCAACCTCTAATTCGATTTCCACCATTTTTGGTTATTTTTCAAAGTCACACAACTGCTACTGTCCAAAATTGTTTTGTTGCAAAATTTACTCTTTCATAATTTCACTTACTCAATTTCATCTTACCGAAGGTTCGATCAAATATCGAGTACATTGTTCATAAATTTTCTAGGCATGAAATTATATTTCAGTACAGCTTTTCATCCACAAACAGATGGTCAATCCAAGCGGATCAATCCGAGCGGATCATTAAGATTCTTGAGGATATGTTAAGATGTTGAATACTTGAGTTTGATGGTTCGTGGGAACAGTATTTGCCATTGATTGAATTTGGTTATAATAATAGTTTCAGTCAAGCCTCAAAATGGCACCATATGAAGCTTTGTACGGTCGTAAATGTCGTACACCTCTGTATTGGACTGAACTTAGTGAAAATAAGCTACACGGGGTCGATTTGATAAAAATTTAGAACAGAAAGTGAAATTGATCCGAGATTGTTTGAAAGCTACATCTGATCGTCAGAAGTCTTATGCTGACTTGGAATGAAAAGATATAGAATTTGATATCGGCGACAAAGTATTTCTAAAAGTGTCTGCGTGGAAGAAAGTGCTTCGATTCAGACGTGAAGGCAAGATGAGTCTGAGACTTATTGGGCCGTATGAAATTATTGAACGTATTGGGCCTGTTTCATATAGATTAAGGTTGCCCTCTGAGTTAGAAAAGATACATAATTTATTCCATGTCTCGATACTCTGAAGAAATCGATCCGATCTGTTACATGTGATTGCCCCAATGAAATTAAAATCTGATCTGATATGACGTACGAAGAAGAACTGATTCGTATTTTAGCTCGTGAAGTAAAAGAGTTGAGAAATAAAAAAATACCGTTAGTGAAAGTATTATGGAATCGATACAAAATTCAAGAGGCAACTTGGGAGTCAAAATATTCAATCAGATAGCAATATCCAAACCTATTTGACGGTAAGATTTTTGGGGACGAAAATCCCTAAGGGGAAAATTGTAATAGTCTGGTTTATACCCTAGTCGGAATAGTGGTTTCGAGACCACAAATCTGAGTCTGAATAATATTTTAATATTATTTTCTGTGCCATTGATGAGTGTTTAAGCATGTGTTAAATTTTTGTAGGATTATTTATCTGTTTGTATGTTTAATTTGATAAAAGGATTGAATTGCATCAAATCCAAAACTAGCATGATATTTGATAAAGTACCAATGTGTTATGAATTTGTAAAGGTGAAGGCCTTATATGGCAATTAAACCACTTATAAGATAGTGGATGGTAGATGGCTGAATATGCCCTTATTGTATAATTGTTTCAAATGTTTATTAAATGGATAATTTGGTAAAATGCATATTATTATGTTTGTAATAAAATAAACTAATGAAAAGATGAATGTTATCATCTTTTGTGAATGCCGAATGTTGAAGGAAAAGAAAGAAAATATTCAAGCTAGGTTTCAGTTAGAACTAAGCTCAAATTAAGGTATGTTTTGGCTTTAGATTTCGATGATTTTTATGTTTTTGAGATTATTGCTTAGTCTACTATCGAGCCCATGTCTCAATTTTGTGTATTGATGATGTTCATGAGATGTGCCATTGATGAAATGGTGAGCTTTGTGATGAGCTTGGTTGTTAATTGAAAGATATGTGTTAGATGAACAAACTTTGTTCTTGAATTTTTGATGAATTTAGCTAATTAGGGCTAAATTGAGAAATTAGTAACTTGAGGGAATAAATTGCAAATTTGATGGAAAATATGGGCTTTTATGAGATGTATGAACATTTAGCCACGCATGGTTAAATGATGATTTTGTGAATTTGATGTTTTGAGAAAAATGGACTAAATTGATAAATTATGCAAATGTGAGGGTTAATTTGCAAATTGTCCTAAATGTGTGTCCTTGGATTGAATTGAATGAATGAGTGAATAAAAGAGTTAATTCCGGATATGTGTAGATCAAGAATCGAGAAAACGAACTTAGATCGAGGGAAAGCGAAAGTAACCGAGTAGCCGTTTCCATTTCCGTTAAATCAAACTCGAGGTAAGTCATATTACAAATAATTGTAATTGTATTGAATCGATCATATGATTATGATTATTGATGATAGTGAATGCTTATGAGATGCTATGTATATGAATTCCGAGATAAGATTGACATAGCGACAATGTCCGAGAAGTCCCATACAAACCTAGGAATAGATATGATTAGCTATGTCATGACATAGGTATCTATTCTGTTTTATCATGTAAGACCACATCTGGGACGTTGGCATTCATTTGAGATTTGTGTAAGACCACATCTAGGATGTTGGCATCGATATGATCTTTACGTGTAAGACCATGTCTAGGACATCGGCATCATATTAATTCGTATAAGGCCCTGTCTGGGACAATGGCATCGATATCTGAGTACATGTAAGACCTCGTCTGGGACGTTGGCATTTACGACTATTCTGAGCTTTCTGAATATCCTATAGGTTCCTAATGGTTCAATAGGAAAATTCGAGCTATAAAAAATTACGTGAATGTACATTTGTTCCATGTACGTTTGGTATGTACACTAAGTGTGTATAAAAGGTAAGTACCTATGTGAAGTTGCTTTGAATAATCGTATAATTGAACATGAGAATATGAATGAGATACAAGAATTGTTATGTATGAGCTAAATACTTATGTGATATATGAATAGAAGTTGTGGCAAGCTTTGTGTAAACAAATGTGCCAAAGATCATGGGATGAATCAGTTTTGAGAATTATAATTACCAACGTTTTGAATGGTTGTATTCATTGTATGATATGTTTATTTGTATATGACTTACTAAGCTTTTGAAAGCTTACTCTGTGTGTGTGTGCTCTGTTTTATAGATCCTCAAAGCTACTAAAGGTTCAGGGACCGTCGAGGATCGTCATCACACTACTCAGCTTGTTTTGCTACATTTTGGAAATGTAAATAGCTAAATATGGCATGTATAGGCTAGTTATTTGTATAAGTGTGAGATTTGAACTTAGCCATGTGATTTGGCTAGTTATGTGTTGGTAATATGTTTTAATGAATGTGTTATATGATATATATTTGGTATGGTTTGAAAGTATATGAAATGATTAAGTTTAAAGTAAGTATATAGATGAAATTTTGAGCTTATATGTTTAACAAAAAGTTGAACTTGTGAATAGGAAGTATGGATAAATTATGCTAGTATATTCATAAGTTTTAGTCTTGTAAACTTGGCATGATTAGTATTGGATTGGATTGTAGAAATGGATGATTATTTTGATATGTTTTTGGTTGTTAAATGTGCATGAGATGTGTTGGTAATTTGCTTGTAGGAATGACCCTAGTTGGGTGGCATTTTAGCCATGCAAATGGCCTATAATGTCACACAGTTGTGGCACACAGGTGTGCCTAGTGATCGTGGGGCTAAGTCAGTAGCTAGCTTAAGTGCACACGGCCATAGTACATGGGCGTGCCTAGTAGCCGTGTGAAGAAGTCAGTATATGGCCAAAGTGTACACGACCTTAGCACATGGGGGTACCTAGTAGCCGTGGAGCCAAGTCAGTTTCGACCATGGAGAGGACACACGGGTGTGTCTAACAGCCATGGGAGGCACACAGCCTGCTCACACGGGCATGTAACCCCTGAAACTTTGAGAAGTTTTTAAGTTTTTGAGAATTTCTATATGTGTTCCGATTTAGTCCTAACCCTGTGTCTAAGTATGTTTTAGGTCTCGATAACCTATAGAGTGGTCACTATGGTTGTAATTGATGATTTACTTTACGAATTGTATGATAAAGTTTTTGATCTATCAGGTAATGCTCCTAACCCTCATTCGGCGACGGATATGGGATAGGGGTGTTGCAGATAAGCATCCACTATGTGCCTCGTGTAAAATCTTTCGAATAAGCTCATCATTCCTAGGTACACAAACTCTATCTCTGAACATCAAACATCCATCAGAATTTATCCGAAAGTCAGACTCAATACTCGGCACGCACTAAACTCTTTTGATTTGCAAGTCACTGTCGTCTTTTTGATCCTCATAAATTTCTTGAAGAAACATCAGTCTAGCTCTCAATTCAACTAGAATGAAATCATCATCTGACAAAGTTACCCGCAGCCCTCAAAGCAAATAAGGATTTTTGACTCAAAGCATTGGCAACTACTTTCGCCTTTCTCGGGTGATAGTCAATCACTAACTCATAATCTTTTATCAGCTCTAGCCATCTTCTTTTCCTTAAGTTTAATTCCTTCTGAATCATCAAGTACTTTAGTCTCTTATATCAGTGAATATCTGACATTTTTCACCATATAAATGATGTCTCCATATCTTTAATGCAAACACAATGGTAGCTAACTCTAAATCATGTGTCGGGTAATTCTTCTCGCGTGGCTTTAACTATCTAGAGGCATATGCTATCACTTTGCCTTCTTGCATAAGCACACAGCCCAAACCATGCAAGGATGCATCGCTATAGATCACAAATTCTTTTCCCAGCCCAGGCTGCTCTAGAATTGGAGCCTCTGTCAATAATGCCTTTAGTTTCTCAAAACTCCGCTGGCACTTTTCTGTCCACTCGAACTTTACATCTTTCTGTAATAACCTCGTCATTGGAGTAGCTATCATAGAAAACCTCTTGACGAATCGTCTATAAAAGCTAGCTAGGCCCAGAAAACTTCTAACCTCCGATACATTCTTCAGCGGTTTCCAATCAACAGTACTTGTAATCTTACTTGTGTCGACTTGGATTCCATCTCCCAAGATAATGTGCCCCAAAAATCCAACTTCTTTAAGCTAAAATTCACTCTTACTAAACTTGGCATAAAACTAATTATTTCGTAGAATATGTAAAACAGTCCTCAAGTGCTCGGCAAGTTCATTCTCATCACGAGAATAAATTAGTATTTCATCAATAAAAACCACAACAAACTTATCCAAGTATGGCCAAAATATACGGTTCATTAAATCCATAAACACTGCAGGGGCATTTGTTAAGCCAAAAGGAATGACTAAAAATTCATAGTGCGCATACCTTGATCAAAATGCAATCTTCAGCACATCTGAGTCTTTTACTCTCAACTGGTAGTTTCCCGACCTCAAGTCTATCTTGGAAGACATCGTGGCTCCTTTCAATTGGTCGAATCGATCATCAATCCTTGGCAATGAATACTTGTTCTTCACGGTCACCTTATTAAGTTGACAATAATATATGCATAGTCTCATGGAACCATCTTTCTTTTTAAAAAATAGCACTGGACCACCTTACGAAGAATAACTCGGTCTTGCAAAACCTTTGTCCGTCAACTCTTGCAACTGTGCCTTCAATTCCTTCAACTCATTCGAGCCATTTTGTATGATTGGTGCCGTACCAAGAGCTAACTCGATACCAAATTCAACCTCTCTAACCAGAGGTAACCCTGGCAATTCTTCGAGGAAAACATCTAGATATTCACATACAATCGGTACTGATTCGATTCTTAACTCGATTTCTTTGGCATTCATCACAAAAGCAAGATATGCCTCATACCCCTTCCTTATGTATCTCTGAGCAGACATGTGAAAGATCACTATAGGCGATTTGTCTTGTTCATCTGATTCAAAACGAAGAGTGTCCCCTTTTCACATCTCAATTCAATGTATTTCTTTCCACAATTTACTGTCACATCATAAGTGGTTAACCAGTCCATACCAAGAATTATATCAAATTCATCAAATGGCAATAGCATGAGACTTGCCTTAAAATAATGACCTCTAATCATCAATATGCAATCTTTGTATACCTTAACAACTAATACACATTTGCCTAAGGGATTGGACACTTTAATCACAAACTCTATAGGCTTTACGTGCATGCTCATACTAGATACTAATTTCATGCAAGTGTATGAATGGGTAGACCCCGGATCAATTAAAGCAACAACATTAGTATCATGGATAGAAAATGTACCCATAATTACATCAGGGGATGACACTTCTTTGCAAGCGTGAATGGCATGGGTCCTTGCAGGCGCTCTACCCTCAGATCTTGCAGCCTGCTCTCTAGGAGTATTCTTACTACTCATCCCACTACTCGAGTTTCTCTGTTGTCTCCCTCTAGTAATACTTCCCACTCTTGCACTCTGAATTTTCTCTTTTTTAGTCATCTCAGGGCATTCTCTAATAAAATGATCTTGGGAACCACATTTGAAACAATCCCTCTCATGTGCTCGGCACTTACAGGGATGATGTCTGCACATTGTGGGCATTCGGTTTATTCGGTCGTGTGTTCCTATCACTAGCAACTGAGGTAGTTTGAGCCTTATTTCCTGAGTACTATTTACTCTTCTATTTGAAAACTTGGCTAAAGTAGTTGATCGGGTAGGGAAGTCTCTTGACTTCATGGATGAAAATTGAAATGGCATGTTCATTTGTCTCTTTCTTGAGTCACGAGACTCTATCTTAGCTTTTCTTTTCTCTTTAACCAACTCCTCAGCTTTAAAAGCCCGATCCACTAGCACAACAAATTCTTTCAACTCAAGAACATCAACAAATATGTAACACCCCAAATCCGGTCAGCACACTACAACTAGATTCGGCATGTCACAGGGTGAAAAATGTTTGAATAGAAGACATTGCCGATTTATTATCGTGAAAAACTACCATTGAAAACATTTTTTCTTTCTAAAGTTTTTAAACAGAAGGGAAAGACTATCTTGAGAAACCCATTCGTCGTATCTCATTACCAGGAAAAAAAATGTTAGGTTTTTAAGATAACCCGTCCTCGCTTAAGTGTGAGGTTGAAAACCATTTTCCATTAGATCTCAGAGTAAAAACTAAATTTTAAGAAGAAATTTGAGTTTGGTTCGTTGTCATCACTTGTTTGTTATTACCCAATGATAAAGTTGAGAAAACTCGGTAAGATGTGTAAATTTAGGAAAAACATTGATTTTACAGTTATTTAGACATTCCATGTTACTTAACTTAAACAATGTATGATAAAACTTAACAAGATTGAACAACCTAGAAATATTAGTTAGTGGCCTTATTGCAAACCCAAATAAAACCAAATTAAAAATAAAGTACCCAAAAGAGTGAACAGATTAAAACCAAACGCAATAAGAATGGCCATCACGAGTCTGCCCGGCTCTACATCCGCGATCTACGAGTCATCTGCAAAATTCAAGGGAAGAGGTGAGTCACTGAGACTCAGTGTATAATCCCCCTCCCGATTATAACGACACTCTTACACAGTTTCATAATCAAGTAAGTATGTCATGCATTGACCTAGCCATCCAAAACTCCATTTTCTACCCCGTGGTACCAAACCACCGGTGGTGCCAAACCATTGGTGACCCAAAGTCACGATCAAGTATATACAAATGTGGTACCAGACCACTGGTGGTGCCAAACCACTGGTGACCCAAAGTCACAATTATCCATATGTGGGGCAAACCCACTTTGTTGTACCAAACCATTGGTGACAATCCCTTTTAATGTAATATGTGGGGCCAACCCACTGTGGTACTAAGCCACTGGGACGAGTCACTAAAATATCCAATGTGGTGCCAAACCACTGGTGACCCAAAGTCACAAATATCACATCTTCCCCCTCCTCTCATAATACCCATTTCAGTGCACATGCTTATACATACAATACTTACATGATTTATCAATTAATAACATACTGCCACATAGCATATACATATTCATCAGCAATCAAATATTATTAACTATCGGAACGGACTTACCCGGAGTCCTCGCTTATACCCATAAGGGTAGCATATCGATATCCACATTTATTCCAGCTTTTAATAGTGTTTAAGTTAATAACATAGTGATACATTGATTATGGTGTGTGTAAGAGATACACACCTGATAACGTGCAAAACTACACTTTCTACATCGGTACTGTCATTAATTGACACAACCGTGATTTATCTACTCTCTTACTCGGATGCTGGTCCACACCCCGGTGGCCAATCACGAATAGCAAACACGGCCCTCTTCTTGAATTTGGGGGCTGGGGTCTCAGGTTTGACCCCTTCTACTATTTGGCCAGCTATAGGGTCCATAAAATCATTGGTCACTGAATCAGGTTAACACAGCGAATAACTAAGAATCAGTAATTAACCAGAATGAGTGGATCCCTTACCAAGATTGATCAATACCCAACCCTTTAGGCTTAATCACAAGCCAAGCAAATCCCGGAGATTAATGGAATACAGCTACACTCCTTCCTACAATCGACCGAACACAATACCATAGATCCCAAAATCCATTCGACATTAACTTAAAGCCCGGAAAGAATATAACGTGAAAGATGATCACCCTTCACCTTAACACTTACCAAAATCGATTAAGAGTGGATGGGTGATGACAATCTACTACCAGATGTGGGTTAAGATTTGGCTTGGAGATCTAGAGAGGAGAGATTGCTTTCAAGACCCAGGTAGACTAAGAGAAAACGCAAGAAGAGAAAATGAGATATGAGCACAGGTATTTGGTTTTGCCAAGAATCAAGAGTGAAAAGAGGATTAGAGAGTTTTGGCCCTTATGACACAATTGAGAGAAAACAATAACTTACCTCAACAAGAAGGCAAAGTTCGGCTCCTCCAAATACTGGAAGAAAAATAGGGAAAAGAATGGTAAGGTTATTCGGCTTTAGGAAACAAGAGATGAAGACTTGTGTATTTCGGCACAAGAAAGGGTTTGAGAGAAGAAAAGTAGTCGGTTGAGAGGAATGAGTGTTGATTCGGTTTTGAAACCAATAAACTGAAGATAAGGAGTGGAAGTAATTCGGTTTCTGGCTTTTGAAAAAGAGGAGAAACAATGAAGATGATGAGTAAAGGATATGGTAATTTCGGCCAAGCACCAAAAGAAGTAATGAGGAAAGAAAAGAAGAGAAAATGCTTAGAAGAGGTTTCGATTTCAACACAAAGGCAAAAAGAAAACAAATAAAAGATTTGAGGGAAAGGAAATGGACAAAGAAAGAAAAATGAGTTCTAAACAATTCTCTCACTAACCGAATACACACACACACTAAGCACATTCAGCCACCCCACTCAAGCATCCTCAACCGATTGCTCCCCTAAGACTACTAATGAAATTCGACACATGCACCTCACCTAACCCCCAAAACCGAAAGCTCCCCCTTACACCAAGCCACATTTGGTCAACAACCCCTCAACAAGCCACCAAATCCCTTGATCGTCTCCTATATTCACTCTCCTCCCACCATTCGAATCGGTTGAGTGATTCGAACTCCACTTTCTCTCATGGCCACCCATTTAAAACAATTTGACTTATTCAACTCCCACACTTTAAGGTCCCAAACTGACTCCATCACCTCCCCATCCCAACGGCAAAATAAACTCCAAAAAGGCGACTATGCAACTCGAACCTCCTCCCTCCAACTCCCCTGGGGCGTCACCTCACCAGGCCTTCAGTAGCGCATCCCTTGCCACTTTTCCAAGGCACTTCTTGTGTCAAAACACTCCAATAACATCTCTTAACACCTAACTCCCTTGGCTCCCCCTTTCAAGTACCCAAAACAAAAATTTTGCCATGGCTCAGGCCTACCCCAAGCTCATGCCAGAACCCCCAAAACACCCTACACTAGCACAGCAAGCATACTAACACATGCAAACAAAAAAAATACAGAGACCCCGATTTAAGGATGTTACAGTTCTACCCCCCTTAAAAATAATTTTGGCCCTGAAATTACCTGGTCAGAAGAGTTGAGGGTATTGCTGCCGTATCACATCCTCTGGTTCCCACGTGGCATCTTTCGTACCATGGTTTTGCCATAATACCTTTACCAGTGGAACTGACTTTTTACGCAAAACCTTCATATCCCGATCTAGAATCTACACTAGTTCCTCTTCTATGGTGAAATCTGGGCTCACCTCGATCTCTTCCACTGACACAACATGCGTCAGATTAGATCGAAAGCACCTAAGCATGGAAACATGAAACACATCGTGAATCTGACTCAATTCTGCTGGCAACTCGAGCTGATAAGCTACTGGTCCCACCCGTTTCAACACCTTATAAGGCCCGATAAACCTAAGGCTCAGCTTGCCCTTTCGACCAAACCTCAACACTTTCTTCCATGGCGAGACCTTCAGGAAAACCTTGTCACCTACTGCAAACTCTATATCTCTTCGCTTAAGATCGGCATAAGACTTCTGCCTATCCGAAGCTTTCTTCAGACGAGCTCGAATCAGCTTGACCTTCTCCTCTGTTTCATCGACCAACTCCGGACCCAACATCTGACGTTCACCCAGTTCTGTCCAGCACGTAGGTGTACGACACTTTCGACCATATAATGCCTCATATGGTGCCATCTTAATGCTTGCCTGATAACTATTGTTGTACGCGAATTCTACCAGTGGTAGGAATTCTTCCCAGCTGCCTCTGAAATCCAAGACACAACCTCTCAACATATCCTCTAGAATTTGTATTACCCTTTCTGATCGCCCATCTGACTGCAGATGAAAAGCCGTACTGAAATCCAACCTCGTCCCCAATGCCTGATGCAAATATTTCTAGAACCTTGACGTGAATCTAGGATCCCTATCTAAAATAATCGACACCGGCACCCCATGTAACCGTACTATCTCTGCTACATACAACTTAGCCAACCTTTGGAGTGAATAATCGATCCGAACTGGTATAAAATGAGCTGATTTAGTCAAACGATCCACAATCACTCAAACTGAATCCTTCTTGCTAGGTGTAAGGGTAACCCAAAGGATTTAAATCCATCATAATCCTTTCCCACTTCCACTGCGGAATCTTTACCGGCTGCAACAAGCCTGACGGTAACTGATGCTCAGCTTTGACTTGTTGGCATGTCAGACACTTACTCACAAACTCAGTTACTTTTCGCTTAAGACCCGGCCACCAGAACTGTTCCCACAAATCCTGATACATCTTGCTACCTCCAAGGTGCATAGCGTAGGGACTGCTATGTTCCTCCTAAATAATTTGCTATCTCAACTCAACGTTTTTCGGCATACAGACCCTACCTCAGAAACACAATACTCCATCACTGGTCAAGCTGTAACCTTCCAATCCACCACTCTGCACTTGCACCCTCCGAGCACTTAGGACCTCATCCATTAGCTGTATCTCCTTAACCTGACCAACACATGATGGCTTCAAGCGAATTACGCTAAGAGATCGCCGTCATCGCCTGGCCGAGATGAGCAAACATTGCTCTCAAGTCTAAAACTGCCCTACGGCTCAACGCGTCTGCCACCATGTTGGCCTTGCCCGGATGATTCTCAATTGAATAGTCATAGTCCTTCAACAACTCGATCCACCTCCGCTGCTTCGAATTCAAGTCCTTCTGAGCCAAGAGGTACTTCAGACTCTTGTGATCCATGTAAACTATTGACTTCTCCTCGTACAAATAATGCATCCATATCTTCAGGGCAAAAACCACTGTAGCCAATTCCAGATCATGCATCGGATAGTTAACTTTGTGCGGTCTCAGTTGCCGGGATGCATACGCCACTACCTTCCCTTCCTACATCAGCACACACCCCAAACCAGTATTTGACACATTACAATATACCATAAATTCCTTTCCTGTCTCAGGCTGAACCAAGATCGGAGCCTCTGTCAGGATCCTCTTTAGCTTGTCAAAACTTTCCTGCTGTTTGTTTGCCCACACAAATGGAACCCCTTTCATCAGTAACTTGGTCAACGGCGCTGCAATTAAAGAAAACCCCTCCACAAATCTTCTGTAATATCCTGCAAAACCCAGGAAACTCTGAATTTCAACCACTGACTTGGGTGGTTTCCAATCCAACATCGCCTCAATCTTCCGAGGGTCCACTCTAATCCCCTCGACTGACACCACATGACCCAAGAAAGTTACCTCCTCCAACCAGAACTCGCACTTACTAAACTTTGCGAACAACTGCTTCTCCCTTAAAATCTGCAGAACCACACGGAGATGCTCATCATGCTCTTCCTTAGACTTTGAGTACACCAAGATGTCATCTATAAAGACTACTACGAACCAATCCAAGTACAGTTGAAACACCCGATTCATCATTCCATGAATGCTACTAGCGCGTTAGTCAACCCAAACGGCATTACCAAAAATTTGTAGTGCCCATAATGAGTACGAAACGTCATTTTATGAATATCAGCCTCCTTCACCTTGAGCTGGTGATACCCTGACCTTAAATCAATCTTGGAGAAGACTAATTCACCCTTAAGCTGATCGAACAGATCATCTATCCTCGGCAACGGATACTTGTTCTTGACCGTCAACTTGTTCAGCTGGCGATAGTCTATACACATCCACATTGTACCATCCTTCTTTTTAACGAAAAGCACAGGTGCTCCCCAAGGCGAAACACTCGGCCAGATAAAACCTCGATCCAGTAACTCTTGGATCAGTGCCTTCAGTTCTACCAATTCCTTCGGCACCATCCTATATGGGGCAATAAACACTGGCGTGATTCCTGGTAACAGATTTATCCCAAACTCAACCTCGCGATCTAGGGGTAAACCCGGAAGCTCTTCTGGAAACACATCAGAAACATCCTTCACCGTTCGGACCTCCCCCATAGTTAATTCCTGGGCCTCTAACGGACAAACGTGAACCATGAACGCCTCACAGCCCTTCCTCACCATTTTCTAAGCCTTTAGAGCAGATATAACGTTAGATAGATAATCCCTCCTATTACCTATCATTACCAGTTCTTCCCCTTCAGTTGTTCTCACTACCATGCGCTTAGCCGCGTAGTCCAAACTCGCTTGATATTTCACCAGCCAGTCCATCCCAAGGATCAGATCGAACTCCCCGAATGGCAGTTCCATGAGATCAGCCACAAGCACTACCCCTTGAAGTTCTAGGGGTACATCCCTATACAGTTTATTTACTTTTACAGAGTGACCTAGAGGGCTTATTACTGTCAAGTAATCTCAAAGTCTAAGTTCATAGTTTCCACTATGCTACTGGTAACATATGAGTGCGTTAAACCAACATGTATCAAAGTAGTATAAGGTAGTCCAAAAATTAAGAACGTATCGGTTATGATGTCCGGTGTGTCATCCTTCTCCCGACGCCTCGCTGCATATACCAACCCAGGCTGCCTTGCTTCAGTATTACCTGTACCCCTGCCTGGTGCTCCGCAGCATCAACCAGAACCATTACCTCCTTTGACAGAACCTTGACCCCTCTGCGGTTGCTGTCCACCATTCCTGAACTGAGCACGCCCCTGACTCTCAAACTACATCCTGACTAGCTTACGTGGACAATCCCTCACACGATGACCCAATGACCCACACTCAAAGCATCCTCTGCCATCAGTCTAACATTCTCCCCAATGGGATTTCCCACATCGAGCACACTACGCTAGTCCCTGAGTAGCAGCAATAGGCCTCATAGCTTGATTCGACCCACCATACCTAGCCCTTTTTCTAAGAATTTCCAACTGACCCTAACGGCCCAAAACTCCTCTTATGCCTATTCCTGTCCAAATTCTATTTCGTAGACTCTTTCACCCCTTCGGCTATCTTAGCCTTCTCTACTAGCACAGCAAACTCCCTCTCTTGCTGTGGAGCGATCAGCAACCTCAGTTCATCTCTCAGCCCGTCTTTAAACCTGACACAGCGCTCATGTTCCGTAGCCACGATACCCCGAGCGTAACGGCTCAACCTTAAGAATTCTACCTCAAACTCAGATACTGACCTACTCCCATAAATCAGCTGTAGAAACTCCTTCCTCTGAGCATCAATGTAATTGGACCTAATGTATTTCCTCTGATAAGCTACCTTAAAATAGTCCCAAGTGATATCGTCCACCATTGCTCCATCCCTAACCGTGATCCACCACTGATATGATTCATCTCGAAGAAGAGATACTATACCCTTCATCTTCTCCTCATCCGTAAAATCTAGGTCATCCATGATACGTTCTGTCTCCTCCAGCCAATATTCTGTCGTACTAGGAGCCACACCAGATACACCTCTGAATACCTCTGCACCATTAGCCCGGAGTCGTTCGGACACAAATTTTTGAGCTCTCATTCGATGCTTGCTCTTGCGACTCTTTCTAGAACCGTGAAGATCGTCATGACACTCGCCATCACCAAATTGCCCGATCCTAAAATTTTGCGCCCACAACTGGCGGCGGTGATACCTCGTTCTCTGACCATGACCAAACCCCATCGGTTCCGACACTGTCGTCCTACCCCTACCTCGTCCATGTATATTGTGCCCACACCCTCGTGCACTCATAACTGTAAATACGAATTGATCTGATTTAATAGTTTTATGCGTTAGACTTATTCCACTATTTATTAAGCACAGTCTTATGAATAATTTAATACGGGGATTGTTTCGTAAGTTCACACAATCCTACGGTTGAAGGCTCTAAAGTAATTTCCTATTACTACTAGGCATAACATCATCATTACAAACATACTAACACAAATAGGGGTACTTACCTAGGCAGATCGGCGTCGGAGACTTGCTACCATGCTTTTCCAATCGTATTTTTCCCACAAAAACCTTTCATAACCCACTTTAAAACATTTTTGGGCCTCGAGCCCACAACGAGCTTTTGACCCTGGCTCTGATACCAAAAATTGTAACACCCCAAGCCCGGTCAACACACTACAACCAGATTCGGCATGTCACAGGGTGAAAAACATTTGAATAGAACACATTACCGGTTTATTATCGTGAAAAACTACCATTGAAAACATTTTTGCTATCTAAAATTTTTAAATAGAAGGGAAAGACTCTCTTGAGAAACCCATTCGTCGTCTCTCATTACCAGGAAAAAAAATGTTAGGTTTTTAAGAAAACCCATCCTCGCTTAAGTGTGAGGTTGAAAACCATTTTCCATTAGATCTCAGAGTAAAAACTAAATTTTAAGAAGAAATTTGAGTTTGGTTCGTTGTCATCACTTGTTTGTTATTACCTGATAGTAAAGTTGAGAAAACCCGGTAAGATGTGTAAATTTAGAAAAACATTGATTTTACAGGTTTTTTAGACATTCCATGTTACTTAACTTAAACAATGTATGATAAAACTTAACATGATTAAACAACCCAGAAACATTAGTTAGCGGCCTTATTACAAACCCAAATAAAACCAAATTAAAAATAAAGTAACCAAAAGAGTGAACAGACTAAAACCAAACGCAATAAGCATGGCCACTGCGAGTCCTCTCGGCTCCACGTCCGCGATCTACGAGTCATCTGCAAAATGTAAGGGAAGAGGTGAGTCACTGAGACTCAGTGTATAATCCCCCTCCTGATTATAACTACACTCTTGCACAGTTTCATAATCAATAAAGTATGTCATGCAGCCCAACCTAGCCATCCAAAACTCCATTTTCTACCCCGTGTGGTACCAAGCCACTGCTGGTGCCAAACCACTGGTGACCCAAAGTCACGATCAAGTATATACAAATGTGGTACCAAACCAATGGTGGTGCCAAACCACTGGTGACCCAAAGTCACAATTATCCATATGTGGGGCCAACCCACTTTGTAGTACCACACCACTGGTGACAATCCCTTTTAATGTAATGTGGGGGGCCAACCCACTGTGGTACTAAGCCACTGGGACGAGTCACTAAAATATCTAATGTGGTGCCAAACCACTGGAGACCCAAAGTCACAAATATCACTTGTGGCACCAAACCACTGGTGGTGCCAAACCACCGGTGACCCAAAGTCACAAATATCACATCTTCCCCCTCCTCTCATAATACCCATTTCAGTGCACATGCTTATACATACAATACTTACATGCTTTATCAATTAATAACATACTACCACATAGCATATACATATTCATCAGCAATCAAATATTATTTACTATCAGAAATGACTCACCCGAGTCCTCGCTCATACCCATAAGGATAGCATATCGATATCCACATTTATTCTGGCTTTTAACAGTGTTTAAGTTAATAACATAGTGATACATTGATTATGGTGTATGTAAGAGATACACACCTGGTAACGCGTAAAACTACACTTTCTACGTCGGTACTGTCGTTAATCGACACAATCGCGATTTGTCTACTCTCCTGCTCGGATGCTAGTCCACACCCCGGTGGCTAATCACAAACTGCAGACATGGCCTTCCTCTTGAATTTGGGGGCTGGGATCTTAGGTCTGACCCCTTCTACTGTTTGGTTAGCAATAGGGTCCATAAAACCTTTGGTCACTGAATCAGGTTAACACAGAGAATAACTAAGAATTAAGAATTAACCCGAAAGAGTAGATCTCTTACCAAGATTGATCAATAACCGAGCCTTTAGGCTTAATTAGAAGCCAAGAAAATCCCGGGGATCAACGGAATACAGCTACACTCCTTCCTACAATCGACCAAACACAATACCATAGATCCCAAAAGCCATTCGACATTAACATAAAGCCCAAAAAGAATATAACGTGAGAAGATGATCACCCCTCACCTCAACACTTACCAAAATCGATTAAGAGTGGATGGGTGATGACGATCTACTACCAGATGTGGGTTGAGATTTAAATTAGAGATCTAGAGAGGAGAGATTACTTTCGGGACCTAGGTAGACTAAGAGAAAACGCAAGAAGAGAAAAGGAGATGTGAGCACAACTATTCAATTTTGCCAAGAATCAAGAGTGAAAAGAGGATTAGAGAGTTTCGACCCTTATGACACAATTGAGAGAAAAGAACAACTTACCTCAATAAGAAAGCAAGGTTTGGCTCTTCCAAATACTGGAAGAAAAATAAGGAAAAGAATGGTAAGGTGATTCAACTTTAGCAAACAAGAGAAGAAGACTTGTGTATTTCGGCACAAGAAAGGGTTTGAGAGAATAAAAGTAGTCAGTTGAGATGAAGGAGTGTTGATTCGGTTTTAAAACCAATAAACTGAAGAGAAGTAGTGGAAGTAATTCGGTTTCTGGCTATTGAAAAGAGGAGAAACAATGAAGATGATGAGTAAAGGATATGGTAATTTCGGCCAAGCACCAAAAGAAGTAATGAGGAAAGAAAAGAAGAGAAAATGCTTAGAAGAGGTTTCGGTTTCAACATAAAGGCAAAAAGAAAACAAATAAAAGATTTGAGGGAAAAGAAATGGACAAAGAAAGAAAAATAAGTTCTAAACACTCCCCTCACTAACCGAATACACACATACACACTAAGCATATTCGGACACCCCACTCAAGCATCCTCAACCAATTGCTCCCCTAAGACTACTAATGAAATTCGGCACATGCACCTCACCTAGCCCCCAAAACTGAAAGCTCCCCCTTACACCAAGCCATATTCGGTCAACAACCTCCCAACAAGCCATCAAATCCCTTGATTGTCTCCTATATTCACTCTCTTCCCACCATTTGAATCGATTGAATGATTCAAACTCCACCTTTCTCTTATGGCCACCCATTTAAAACAATTTGACTTATTCAACTCCCATACTTTAAGGTCCCAAACCAACTCCATCACCTCCCCATCCCAACGCCAAAATAAACTCCAAAAAGGCAGACTATGCGACTCGAGCCTGCTCCTTCCAACTCCCCTATGGCATCACCTCACCAGGCCTTCAATAACGCCTCTCTTGCCACTTTTCCAAGGCACTTCTTGTGTCAAAACACTCCAATAACATCTCTTAACACCTAACTCCCTTGGCTCCCCCTTTCAAGTACCCAAAAAAAAAATTTTCCATGGCTCAGGCCTACCCCAAGCTCATGCCAGGACCCCCAAAACACCCTACACTAGCACAACAATCATACTAACACATGTAAACAAAAAAAATGTAGAGACCCCATTTTAAGGATGTTACAGAATAATTTGATATCTTCATTTAATCCATCCTCGAACCTCTTACACATGATGGCTACAGAGGACACGCACTCACGAGCGTACTTGCTGAATCTTACAAATTCACGCTCATACTCAGTTACTATCATCTTACCTTGTTTCAGTTCAAGGAATTCCTTTCTTTTCTGATCGATAAATCTTTTGGCTAATATACATTTTCAAAAATTCTTCTTGGAAAACTCTCATGTGATTCTTTCCCTTGGTATGACCGACACAAGGGTATTCCACCACTAATAAGCAGAATACCTCAGAAGAGACACTACACATTTCATGCACTCTTCAGGTGTGCAAGATAATTCATCAAATACCCTAATGGTATTTTCAAGCCAAAATTTTGCTCTTTCTGGATCATTATCTTTACTAGCTCGAAATTCCTAGACCCATTGTTTCCAGATGCTATCGACTGGAGCCTTTTATCTTCTTACCACTTCTACCACTTGGAGAGCTACAGGGGTAGGTTAAGGAATAAGCGGGGGTGGAGGGGGTTGTGCGTTCGGGTTCGTACGAGCGAACTTCGTATATCATGCATTCATCATGTGGAGAAAGGCTTCCCTAGCCTCTTCTCCTCCTCTCTGACTCACGGTCGTAGGTATATTCTCATTTTCATTCGGCACCATCCCTTCAGCGGGAGCCAGCGCGCTACTTTCTACATCATCTGCCACAGCTCTATCCGAATTTGTTTACTATATGAAAACACAATTTAAATCATTAGGAGTCGTCACACTATTATAATGTAAATACTCATGTGTATGTCATGATAGCTAGACTCATGCATACGATACATTAGTTCAAGAATCAACTAAATCGTAGCTATGATACCACTAAATGTAACACCCCTTACCTGTGTCTGACGTCGGGACAAGATACGAGGCATTATCAGGCTTAACTTGCTTAAACATACATTATCGGGCTATAAAATTTCTTTTCAAATTTAAAACTTTTCATTGATATTCATAACATCCTTATTATGGGTCTTCGAGGCCCTAAACATACATACGGGAGGTTTCAAAATTAATTCAAAACTTTTACGCGCTTAGAATAATTTTTGCTACACGCCCGTGTGGGCAAGCCGTGTAATCACACACACCCATATTCCTAGGCCGTGTGGAATTTATTTTTCATTTCGAACCTACAGGGGTTTTGATAAACCGTAAAAGTAACATATTTTAACCTCATATTTAGTATGCTTTTAGGATGATTTAGCCCTAATTTATGTGAAAAGGTGCTTTTAATTTTTTATTTTCATATTTCTACTCAGGAAAGCACCCGAGGACGAAAAGAATAAGAAACGAGCTTAAAACGGGCCAATTTGGGCCAAAGAAGAAAATAGACACGGCCTAAACTTCAAGCCACATGACCGTGCTTTGACAATTAACTAAGACACAGCCATGCCATGATTTACACGACGATGCCCCAATCGATAGAATTGAGACACGGCCGAACCACGATTTACACTGGCGTGTGCCATGGCCGTGCCCCTGTTACGGGAGAGAGCAATTTCATTCGAATTTGGATGCTTATAGCCAAAGAAACACATTCCAAAGCTTATTCAAATGCCGAGTAAGAAGCAGACTAAAATAAGGACACTTAGAGTCCAAGTAAAGCATTCCAAGATCCTATATAACACCCTAAGTGTATCCTGAAAGAGGGCGGCGAGCTAGGCCAAGGAGCCGAGCAAGAAGGATCACATTTGTGGGAATCAGTCGAAGATAGCCAGAAGATCCATCTCGAAGAGCCAAAAATATACTCAAGACGGTAGATTTCTCCTTAAAATCCTCTAGGGGTTTTAGGGATTTCTTATGTTTTGTTTTATCTTTTCTCTTGAGATGTTTTTATTCATTACGAACTAAAACCTTCAGATGCCTGAAGGGGATGAACCGTAGATGAATTTTGTTAATATTTTTGAATTATATGATAAATACTTAGTTTATTCTTAATTATGTTGCTTAATCCAAATCTGATGTGCTTAGGTGGAGGAGATAGACCCTGTTTAAGAGTAGATCTAGCATAATTAAGCGGAGTTGATCGAACGCCTAAAGATAGGGTTACGAGATTTTACCAGATTAGGGTGAAACCTAATATGGGAATCCATTGATAGATTAACTACTATTCTAGGGGGTTATTATAAGCAAATGAGAGTTCCACTAATTAACCTAGGGTTAGACATTATTTTCCTCGGTAGAGGGTTTAATATAGGTTAGGGAGTCCTACGGGTCAAGCTAAGTAAAGAAATCATATGATTTAGTAATAAGTAACAAGTGAAGTCTAGGTGGATTCTTCTTGAAGGTATCATCGTAATCAATTGAGTTTCTTCAAGTTATTTCCCAAATTCATTCTTTTTGTCTTTGCGTCTATAGCTTAGTAGTCGTTAAACTAGATTAAATCAATAAATCACTCCATATTTTTGGCTAAATAATAAAAAGAAAGTAGTATTAGTACTTTTAGTTCCTTTGGTTTCGATAATCTGGTCTTGCCTAAGCTATACTAGTGTTTGATAGGTACACTTGCCTTTCAGTCGTTGTCAGAGTTAGTTTCCAGGTTTGATCATTCTATTTATAAATTTTAAAGCTCTGATTTTAGCAATCAGGTTTTCACACTGCCAGACACACGCCCGTGTCAATGGCCCGTGTCCCTTACACGGCCTGGACACGCCTGTGTGTGAAAACCTTAGCATTCTATTTATGACGTTAGCAACTTCTGAAGGGGCACACTGCCTAGGCACATGCTCGTGTGCTGGCCCGTGTGACGAATCGAATTCTCATAAATATGATGCAGGGGACACACAGCCTAGCAACACACCCAAGGGGTTGACCGCGTGTCACACACGACCTAGACACACGCCCGTGTGTCTACCCTTGTGGACAATTATAAGGCTATTTTGCAAGCCAATTGCCACCCTGAAACATAATCACACTTGTACCATCACAGGAAACACATAACATGGCAATAATGCACTATGAAGAATCATTAATTGTCAATTATACATTTCACATTTTACTCCATTATGTGCATGAACTTTCACTTCATAAAACTCATCATCATTAAAGTATGAAAACTTGACGAATATTGGCCAATTCACAATGGCCATTTACAAAATGAGTATATAACCTTAGTAGCCAACACTTTGGTTTTCAATATGACATAACACAAAATGACCAAGTTCCTATACATGCCATACCAAAAATAAATCAACTTTACTATACCAAAAGAATGATTGATAGTGTTGCCCGAGCTCTTACGTTCTACGATCCCCGAGCTAGGTTGGTGATACTACAAGGTAAGGGGAAAAGAGAGGGGTAAGCATATAGCTTAGTAAGTTTGCATGAATTAATATAGCAATATAAATACTCATAGTAAAATCTATTCATCATGGAACATTAGCAACACAAGTTCTCAAGTACCTTGACATACTTACTCATAATTATTCTTACCCATCATATATCACATTACGAATTTCATAACTCGTATTTTACTCATGGTACCTGTATCACTCCAGCACATAATTTAGCACTTATGCTAACTTGAAATATACTTAAATCATCATGATCCTTAACATAAATGGAACTCATTATCATCCTTGTATAGTTTATCTCTATAACATCTTTGCATACCTAGCTCTTTTGCCCATTGAACTACTCGGAATATCAGAGTATACTCAATCTTATCATACATGTATCATGATGCCAATGCCATATCCCAGATATGGTCTTACACGGGATCTCTTAGCTCGATGTCGATGCCATGTCCCAGACATGGTCTTATACAAGATCGTACATAGATGTTGATCGTTGTTTTGTCGAGTTTTAAAATTTATAAAGAGAAAGATCGAACCTAGAAACTAAATCTGACAAAGATTAAAGGCAAGTGTACCTATCGAATAGTAGTATAGCTTAGGCAAGACTGAATTGTCAAACCCAAAGGAACTAAAAGTACTAATACTCACTTTCTTTTTATTATTTAGCTTAAAATATGAAGTGATTGGCTGATTTAATCTAAATTAACGACTACTAAGCTAAAGGCACAAAGACAGAAAGAACAACTTGGAGAATAACTTGAAGAAAACTCAATTGATCACGATGATTCCCTCAGGAAGAATCCACCTAGACTTCACTTGTTACTTAATACTGAACCATATGATTTATTCACTTAGTTTGATCTGTAAGACTCCTTAACGTATATTAAACCCTCTCTCGAGGCGAATAATGTCTAACCCTAGGTTAATTAGTGGAACTCTTGTTCTCTTATAATAACCCTCTAGAATAGCAGTAAATCTATCTATGGACTCCTACATTAGGTTTCACCCTAATCCGGTAAAATCTCGTCACCCTATCTCTAGGCGTGCGATCAATTTCACTTAATTATGCTAGATTTACTCTTAAGCAGGGTCTATTCCTCCTCCACCTAAGCACATTAGATTTAGATCAAGCATGCATAATTAAGAACAAACTAAGTATTTATCATAAAATTCAAAATTCAATAACAAGATTCATCTAGGTTTCATCCCCTTCAAGTATCTAAAGGGTTTAGTTCATAATGAATAAAGAAAACATCTCAAGAGAAAAGATAAAGCAAAACATAAGAAATCCCTAAAACCCCCTGAAGGAATTGAAAGAGAAATTCGCCATCTTAAGTAGTATTTCGGCTCCTTGAGATGGATCACTGGCTATCTTCAACTAATTCCCACAAATCTGGCCTTTCTAGCTCGGCTCCTTGGCCTAGCTAACCGCCCCGACAAAAGCTCTGGCAGAAGGCTTCTGCCGAACTCCCCCTTAAGTTGCACCATTGGGTGTTTATATAGACTTTGAGATGCCTTACTTGGCCCCTAAGTATCCTAATTAAAGTATAATTCTTACTTAGGTGTTTGTATAGGCTTTGGAATGCTTTTCTTTGCCTCAAAGTATCCTATTCCGAGTAGAATTGCTGTTTTCTGCGGCAGGGTGTTTGAATCGTCTTCAGGCCATGTCTCAATTTTGTCAATTGGGGCACGATCGTGTAAATTGTGACATAGCCATGTCTTAGTTAATTGTCAAGGCACGACCGTGTGGCTTGAAGTCCAGGCCGTGCAGATTTCCTCTTTGGCCCAAATTGGCCCATTTTTAAGCATGTTTCTTATTCTTTTTATCCTCGGGTGCTTCCTAAGTAAATACATGAAAAGAATGGATTAAGAGCACCTTTTTACATAAATCAAGGGCTAAATCATCCAAAAGCATACTAAATGTGGGCCTAAAATATGTTACTTTTACGGTTTATCAAATGTCGACGCCATATCCCAGATATGGTCTTACACGAGTTCTTTTTTGGTGCTGAAGCCATGTCCCAGACATGGTCTTACACGGGACCTTCCTTATTTGATGCCAATGCCATGTCCCAGATATGGTATTATACGGGATCTACATTCAGTGCCGTTTTAATGTCATAGACATAGTCTTATACAGGACCTTCCTTATCTCATGTTCTGACATAGGTATCCTCGTTATTCTGAAATTTCAATCGAGACTTTACTTAGCATATTCTCATTCATTTTCTCATCAAGACATCATTCATAAATTTCATGGAAATGATATACATTACTCAAAATAATAAGTAATTTAAACACAATAGCATATGTAGCCTTAATTTCACACAAACTTACCTCAGTACTCAAAATGCGTGTAGATGTTCAATTTAGTCTAACACTTTGTTCTTACCTCAGTTTCGGTCCAGGCTCCATGTTTCTTGATCTATAATAGCAATTGCACTTGTTTAATACACACATTGACTAAATGAACTCGTGAATCACATTTTGGAAAAATTTACAATTTTGCCCCTAAACTTTCACATAATTACACTTTTTCCCTAAGCTCGTAAAATGATTTTTATTCAACTTTCTTGTATTTCAAGCCTAGCCGAATCATTTTCTTAACTATAACAACCTCTAATTCCCACTATTTCACTCATAAATGACCATTTTTATAACTTTTACAATTTGGTCATTTTATGCATTTTTCATGAAAATCACTTAGAAAATGATGTTTATTCTACATCAAACTTTCATATTCTTCCATAAATCATCAAAATACATGCATTTCATACATGGGTAAATTTTTTAGCATAAACCCTAGCTTAAAATACAGCTAGAAACAGCTAAATCGAGCTATGAGGATTTAAAAAAATACAAAAAACATTAAGAACGGGGCTAGGATGCACTTACTATCAAGCTTGGAAATTGAAAAAACCCTAGCTATGGAGAGCTTGGTATTTTAGGCCCTAGCTTGAAGAAGATGAGCAAATTTTGCTTCATTTTTCCTTTTTAATCTTTTATTAACCAACTGACTAAAATGCCCTTAAGTCCCTTTCTTGAGATTTTTCCTTCTCATGTCCATCTCTTTCCATCTTAACAATAATGGTCTAATTGCTAAAAAGGGAATTCTAATAATTTTTTTGATGCTATTTAATACTTAAATCTTCTAGAATCTCATATTTTCTAATCTTTGCAATATAGTCCTAATGGACAAATTAATCACTAATAAATAAAATTTCCTCATGAAATTTTCACACAATCAAACAAACACATCATAAGTCTCATAAAAATCAGAAAACACATTTTTACTTCGAATTGGTGGTCTCGTACAACTATTCCGACTAGGCCCTAAATTGGGTCGTTAGACGTGTGGTGTGACCGTGTGTGGCACACGACCATGTGAAAGCCTATGTCCCAGGCCATGTGCGCGTAAAATAGCTTCCAAAACAAAGCAAAACTAAACCAATTTCTTAAGTTCCAAGCCAAACCAAAAATAAGCATTCATATACCTTCAAAACACATTCAAACAAACATAAAACATACCAAAACATACAACCTATGTGTCTAACCAATATGCCCTTAATGGCACCACATTTTATACAGTAACCAATTCACATTCAAAGTTGATAAATACTCACTTTATACACATGCTAAACTTACCAATTCATCCCATTCATGATCAATTCTACCATAACCTATTAATTCATAAGTAGCATAAACCAGATGACCAAATAATATACATATTGTAACACCCTACACCCAGCCCGGTCGCCTAATAGGATGCTACACCAACATCACATCATCACACATTACACCACGTCTCATTTGCATACGAACATCATCATAATTAATAAATTATAGGATTGTTAAGTTTAAAACACCCTAGGCAGTGTAAAAATTACTAAACATACATTAAACGACCTTATAATGAGTTAGAAGCCTCCTTAAAGACCACTTAACGTAAAGTTCCAAAAATTCACGTAGGTATCGATACACACTCATTGATATTGATATTTCTCATAATAGGTATCGATACCATTTAGAAAATTGGTAAAATTTAAAACCCAACATTTTATCGATACATATCAAAAGTATCTATATTTTACACCCTGAGTATCGATGCTCAAGAATTGGTATCAATACCAAATGAGCTATTGTTTTCTCACACATTCATTATATCATGGGAGTATCGATACTAAGACCCCGATTGTCAATATCTCTATATAAAATAACAAAAATTACAGCAAAATAGGGCATAATACACACTCAATCATTTACCCCTTCAACATACATTAACTAACACATCATCCAACATCAAAATAACCATAATTATAGCCCCAAATCAACTTCTCAACCTCAAATATACTAACTAAAGCAATACCAATAGAATAATGAAAAACATTCATCAAATCCTAAAAGTCTATAAACATATCAAAATATCAAAGACATAATATGCACATCCAACCAACATTCTAGCCAAAATGCCTTTATTTTCACAGTAAAAAAGAATAATGACATCACCTACTCAATTTACTAAGCATAACTTGGATCATTTCCATGGAATTCCGCAACACTCACACCACAACACTAACTGTCAGCATGTTTTTAAAAGCGTGGGTGAGCTTAAACAAGCTCAGTGAATGCTTGGAAAAACCACCAAATAAACATGATGTCATGTGTTAAAAGAAAATCACCAAAGCATAATTTCTCACATAATTTACTATAATGATATACTGAAAAACTCATATAATATCTACCAACTCATCTTGCTTTTCCATCACATATTCAAGCATACATCACATTTTATAATACTACATCTAATGATAAATTGGCACTTGAGCTATTAAACATAAAAGTGGCTCTATCACTACACATTGGATACTCGGATCTCCAACACAGCACTGACTCGATGAGTCAGACATATCCCAAAAGCATAGCATTTAGCTAACACTCTCCAACACACCAACATATCCCAATGAATAGAGCTGAGCTCACATTCTTTTATCCCTCCAAAACTATCTCGGATCTTAATCCCTAAAAACACAACACAAGGGTGAGCACTCAAAGATCCTATGGCATGCTAACTATGTCCAACAGTCTCAAAGACACAAGGCCAAAATATCAGTAGTTATATACACATTTTTACTTTCTATTTTCTACACACTTTCACTGCATTTTCATATTATAAACACAACTTCATCACTGTCACTCGGCATGTATAACATACCCACAATTAACACATTCACAATAATCATTACAAATATATATCACATGTCACATAATCATATCTTAATACTCAATCCACCTCACCCAACCACATATTTTGCAAATTAAACGAAGAGTATAAGAAAGTACATTCGAAACTTAGGCTAGGGTTTTAGGCTACTCCTAAGCTCCCATTAATAGTATGAATCATGTCTACTAGCAATGATTCCAAACACTCAACGTTCACGATTTCGTCTGGTCGCTGAAAGCTTAAACTAGCTTTTCCTTTTCCTTTCGCCTTGCTCATCGAACTCTCAAAAGATTCCAATTCTTTACCAAAATAAAACACACAGCAAGCACAATTGATATTTAGCCATAGACACACCTAAATCAACCAAAAATGCAAGCCTAAGCTAGTTTCTCCTGGAACTAAAATTTTCGACTAGCAAAATTGAAACCCAAATATCTTAATCTCTACACATTCCTAATGCCTAAAATCAATTCCAATCATCTAAGTACTTACCTAAGAATGATTCCCAAACTTCAAACTACTCTAAACTACACAAAAACTTGGTTTCAAAATTTTGACATACCATGGCCAACTCTCATGAAAACTTAACAAAACCTTAAAAACTTTTAACAAAACTTTAAGGAGAGTTTAGAAACCTTCAAATAACATCAAAACAAGTTGAAAAGCACTTTGAAACATCGATTTCATTCAAAATCTTGAATTTCACCATTAATGCCACAAATTTTGGCATTTACACAAAACATTTGATTCAATAGATAAAAACTTGATTTTAATAGCTAGAGTTTATCAAAACTTTTAGGAAAACAAAAAATTACCTTGATTGAGGGGAAGATAAGAGTTTGATTGAAAATCTGAAAAATCGAGAAGTTGAATGACGAGGAAATTAATGGTGTTCTTTGAACTCTTCTTGGTTTTCAAAGGGGGTTGTAATGCTAGGAAGATAATAGAAAAAAGGGATTGTAGTTTTGAAGATTGAAATTGAAGGATCAAGATTTGAGATTTTTTTCTTCCTAATAGATGACACAAAAGAAAAAGATAAAGGGTGCTTTCTCTTTTTTTAACGTCAAAAATAGGGTGAAAGGGGGGAATTAGGATGATTTTAAGACTTGGTATATTTGCTTTAAAACTAGTCTTAAATTAACCCTTTTACAAAACAATCATATTTTTTAAATTGGAATTCTTATCTACATTATTTTCATAAATTGATTTAATTTCCAAAAAGCCAAGTCGAATACAATTTTGTTTTATCATATGTCAAAATTTTTGAGCTCATTCTGAACCTAAATTCCTAAATTATCCTCGAAACTTCTATGCCTAATTTCGGGATGTGACACATACGGGCCTTTACAAGCAACAAGCCAAAGACATATATACAATTTAGCCAAAATCAAGTTTACGCAGCATCATCAAAGTAAGATGTATCACTAGAAGTAAGTATCCTAGATGTATTCAAGACACACCTATTACATGCCATATAACCCAAAAGTAAACTTATCAAAATCTACCGAAAGATATCTTGATGGTGTGATCTTCAAGTTGATCTGATCGCCTGATTCAACAAAATTCTATTTACAACGAAACAGAAAATGACACGAGTAAGCTTCAATAAAGCTTAATAAGTTCAATAGTTGAAATAATAAAACTTATCGTATAAACATTGTAACGCCTCAAAAGTATAGGTCTTGTAATTTTGCTGAATTGGCTTAAATTCCATGATACGCTTGAATGGATAGGTATTTGACTGTATTTGGGGAATCTTAGGAGGCCTGGGTTCGAGTCTAGGCCTTGGAAAATTTTTAGTTTTTGCTCTTAAGAGGAATGAGTTGTTAGCAGTAAGACTTATGTATAAATGTGTGTGTTTTGCGTCACAAAAAGATCTTGTTAATCGTTTGCCAGAGTCTCAAAAATTTATAAAAAGAATGATCGAACCTGAAAGCTAACTAAGACAACGATGGAGGCAAACATAGTTTAGTGGCAATACTGGATTGTCGAACCCAAAGGAACCAAAAATACTAATACTAACTTTCTTTTTATTATTTAGCCTAAGGATTAAGGGATTTTTTATCTAATCTAAAATTAACTAACTAATAGGCTAAAGATGCGAAGACAAAGAGAAGAAATTGAGGAAAAACTTGAGAGAAAACTAATTGATTTAGACAATACCCGAGGAAGAATCCACCTAGACGTCACTTGTTATCTAACTCTAAACCGGACGATTTACTCACTTGACTTGATCCGTAGGATTCCTTAATTTATATTAATACCTCTCTCGAGGCTAGTAACGTCTAACCCTAGGTTGATTAATTAAAATCTCTTTCTAATTAAAATCCCTAGAATTGTATTAACTCGATCTATGGACTCTCATATTAGGTTTGACCCTAATCCGGCAGATTTTTGTCATCCTATCTCCAGGGTTGCGATGAACTTCGCTTAACCCCATAGGCTTGCCTGAAAAAAAAAATTCAACCACTATAATATGAGATGATACACAAATCAAAAGGTCTTTAACAGGGTTGTAACGGGGCTTAGGTTAAAGGTATGGATAAAGGCTGAATTGGAAGGTTAGAGTCGATATTGACTTGACAAATTACCTAACTTTAGAAAAATAATTGGTCTAATAATCTGAATAATTACATCACATGAAAATACTAATAATACGGATTTCTTCTTCAAGATATCGAAATTAAACATATAAGCTCACTTAATTATAGAACTAATAATGAATATACTTTATTTTTTTTTGTTATTTTTGTTTTTTTTAAAAAATCAATAAATACATAATATAAGAAAGAAACTTATCAGCTAAAACAAAGTATTTAGGTAACTAATTAATTCTCGAAAGAAGGGTAGTCAAAGTAATGGTGATAATAAATACGAGCGGGGTTTTGGGTTAATTTTATTGGGTGAATCAATAAAAAGGGTTGTTAGGATCAAAGGGTCCACTAAGGGTGAAATGTGATGGTAGGCTTTTTAGTGGAGTGAGTGGGTTAAAACCTAGGTGCCTTTATCACCTCAGTATATCAAATAAAAAATGTGGTCTTGACATGTATAATCGAGGCAAGTTCTAGAATAACAATTCAGTGTTGACACACTCATAATCAATAAAGTGAGCACGGAAAAGAATATATGCTCTATAAGGCTCAAAATCTCACAAAAATTTTGGGTGTTTTTGACATCAATCCCTGTAAATTTCAAAATTCAAAGTAATATTCAAATTCAGTTCAACAACCTAGAATATTTTTAATTTTGAAAAATAGACTTATCATGATTGATTCTATAGTATCTTAAATATGACTTACTCAAAAACATATCAATAAGAATCATAAATCATTAGAAATTTCATCCTAATTAGTAATATGAGGAAATTACTTAAGAACTATATAAAATTCGTGGATTTGAGAATAATGCAAAAAGTTAGACACTTTTACCCTCCCACACATAAGATGTACATTGCCCTCAATGTACAAAGATAGATAATATCAAAATAATCATAAGATTGGGAGAGAAGTGAAACTTCCTGAATTTTGGATGAAGTCAATGAAAAGAAACCGGATAAGATTGGAGGTGAACATGGAGGTGAATGTGGGGGAGCGCCTCGAACCTAATTGAATTTGAATCCTCGAAGTAGCCGGCTTGGTTTTATGGTATCCTAAGCTAAATCTTAAATAGCATGAAGAATAAGAAGAAAATAATAAAGAAAATAAAAATAAAGATAAAAATAAAAATAAAAATAAAAATAAAAGTAAAAGTAAAGAATGGAAAATGAAAGTAGAAAGATAATTGGAAAAGAAAAAGTAAGAAAGGGGTTTAAATAGAGATGTGGCCCATGTTTTGGGGAAAATTTTGTCTTGTTTCAATACGTCTACGGTCACGCCCTTTTACCTACTTGTGGTCCCACACGGCCATAGCCACGGCTGTGTGCAAGGCCGTGTGGTCTGGAAATATGCACTTTTGGTTTATTTGACTGCTCAAAAGGGAAAATAAAAATAAAAAAATAAAAATAGGGTTAGTGCTCGGGTTGCCTCCCGAGAAGTGCTCGTTTAAGGTCTTGAGCTAGACTTACCTATTATTTGTATGGTCATGGTGGTTTGAGGAGGTGAAGATCCTTTCTCATGCGATCAACTCGGTTTTTGGTATAAAGTTTAGGTTGAGTAGTGTTTACCTCAAAAGTGTTGAATTTAGGATTGCTTACCTCGACTGTGTAACAACCCCAAACCCGGCCCACGAGCCTTGACCGGATTTGGTATGTCACTGCAGAAAACATTGGAAAATATTTTTACTTAAAAATAAAAGATGAAATTTGTTGTCGTTGGTAAAAACATTTCACATTTAAGATTCCATGTAAAACCTTATTGGTACAAATTATCCGAATTTAAAAACTTTAATATAAGTTGTTATAAAATAAGTTGATTCAAAATATTGCCAATTATTAGCTCAATAATAGGTTAAACTTCAAAACCATAAATAAAGTTGCAAATACTTTAAGTGGCCCTTATTACATCAAATAATTATTCCAAAACTACTTAAAATATAAAGTATGTAAAATTAAGTAAAACATCTTCTGTATGGGCCACCTTTATATCCGCTACGACCTAGTCCAAGCATTACGAATCACCTGCGATGTTGGTAAGAAAATTTGGGTGAGTCAAACAGACTCAGTGCATAGTTATTTCACATGTCTCCACATATGGGCTTGGCCCATATCCACACAGTCCACATACATAAATATGTAGCATGAAGCCCAGCCCAACCTAGTATCCATCCGTTACACACCTACCTTGGCAGACCTGCTGCCCGAAGCAGTGGCTAAGCCACCGATCACCTAAGTGACCCCACATATCAATATCCTCGAGGTGACCCTAGGTCATCCTCAATCCACGGTGATGTACATAGCTATCATCCGCCAGGGTGAGGCACACAGCCAACATCCCACCTTGATGAAGCACATAGCTAACATCAAGCGCCAATGTAGCACAAGGCTAACATCAGACCACGTACATAAATGTACTCCCTATCCTTCAATAGTCACATCCCAAGCCCCATGTATCATGCCACAATATCATTAAAATAAGCATACATCACATACTATCACAATTTCATTCGTATACCATAAGAAACTTATTGTCATTAAGTACTGACCTGTTTAATCGATTACCCACCATGGGTATCCACCTTTTTAGCCATTATTTCGGCTACCATGCACATCATACACATATTTATATATATAACACATACACACAATAAGAGAATAGTGCGATAACTATGCACCTATTTTGGCACACTCGACTAAATCCTAAAATATTTGCTTGCTCCTGAAGATGTCAAGATCTCTACTTAACCATTGTTAGAATCGGCCCTATACCATAAATCCATGAAGATAGCCTTTGGCCGAACTACATATCACTTACCACTTTACCCTGAATAGTCGAATCTAAGAGGATCCTTACCGTTGGCTACACAAAAGAAACACAATATTATGACTCTTCAAACATTCAACCATCCCTTAGAAACCAAGGCCAACCATTGGTTTCGGCATACTAAATGAAGAAGAAGAGAATTCGATTGCTAAGAAAATACTTACTATACTCGAAATCGATTGAAAGATTGGTGAAAAGGAATGTCGACACCTCCCCCTCTAAAGGCTCTAAAAGATTTGGCAAGAACTCCCAAATGGAGATGGGATAATCGGCTATCACAAAAATAGCTATAGAATCGAGGTTGAGAATAAGAAAAGAAGTGTAGATGAAAGTTAGGAGAATTCGACAATGAAGAACAAAGGTGGAGAGGTTTCGACTTTGTTGCAAATGAGAGGATGGGTTTTGATTTTTAGGAAGTGAATGGAACGAAAATAAGTTAAAAAGAAAAGAAAAAGAAAGATGCAAAATGACTTCCAACTTTGACTTTTGGTCAAGAAATAGGGTGCAAATTTCAGCAATGGCAAGGGTGAAAAGAAAGTTTTGAAAGAGAATACTAAAGAAAGAAAAGAGAATCGAAAAAGAACTTCTAGACCTCTTATAGGAAATTCGGCTATTCCCCCCACTCATGATCGAAAATTATCACCCAAAAGAGACCCACATTCGGCCTCCACACTCAAAATTATTCTTGCCATCAATTCAAACTAATTTTGAATTAAACTCACTCCTAAATTTCTCCTTATTTCCTCTTAATCACATTCAGAATTAAGCCAACCCCCTAGTCTACTATACCGTCTACATTCATGGTCAAAAGGCCATAGAAAAGTTTCCAAAACAACACTCCATACTTCAAGCCTTATGTCCCCTTATCCTACCAAAATTCCTTGATACCATACCATAAATAAGCACTTGCCTTATTCCTTAGTCTACTAACCATAAAAGACAATAGTCCAACCTTACCTTAATTAGAGATTGACCAACACATGCCATATAAATGCAAAAATAAAAGTCACATTAAGTCTATCCATGGGATTCGAACCTAAGCCCCCTTTCAATGCTTGTGGTGTCACCTTCCAAAGCCCTAAGTGGTGCCTCCTTGCCACTTTGCCAACTAGTTACTTGTGTTATATACTCCCCCACAAATTTCCTTAAAGCCTCCTTAACTTAGCTCCCCCTTAACTAACACTTAAAAACAAAATTTCCCTAAAGCACTCTCCTATACCCTAGGGTTTTAGGAACCCCTAAAACTCATCCAACCATACACTGAGGCATGTTATCACTTGAATTATGCATTAAAAGCATAACCCCTAAATCTAGGATATTACAGACTGTCTCGTATAGGAAGACATTAAGTACTTTAAAGGTGATTTCTTCATTTGTTTTGATGTCTAAAATGGTGATTCGAGGGTCTTCCTTATTCATCAATACCTGATCTCCTATTTTGAAGTGATTTGTTGTTCCTATCAGCTCGTCTGGGGTTTCCTTCAGTTTCACTTTGTGTATTCCTAGTTTCTCTTTAAAGTGTGTTTTCCACTCATCTAGTTTATCGATCCAAAGCCTTCGTTCCTCATGAATTTCCTCTTTATTGACATGAGGACTAGGATCTAGCATCTACAAAAGAGCTTCAAGAAATGGTAAGTTAATATGAAATTTCTTTCGAAGTTTAAGAGACTCACCAAATTCTTCCTCTGTGTGGTCTTTCTTTGTCGCGTTGGGGTATGGCGCGCGAGCTTTATATTCTGTAATTACCTAGTTTAGTAAATCCTGGTTTACCTCAACCTTACCTTCACTTACCACAGGCTCTTTCTTTGGGTTTGGTACGTCTAACCCTTCACTATCGTAAATGGCTTGATTTTGCTCTCTCGGGTTAGTTTTAGTATTGCTTGGCAAGCTTCCTTGTGGGAGTTTTAAGATCAGCTTAGCAAGTTGTCCAACTGAATTAGTAATTTCCCCAACTGACTTAGTAAGTTCAGCAACTTGGTTCTTGATCCCTTCAATCAATGTTTTTTGATTCTTAAGGGTGGTCTCAATGTCTTGGAGATGGGTATCTATGGCTGCCATGAATTTTGTCAGTATCTCGTCAAGGTTCAGCTCCTTCTCTTGTGGGTAGGGTTGCTGTTGGAAGCCTGGGAGGGGTTGTTGTCTCTGATTTCCTTGACCACCCCATGAGATGTTGGGATGGTACCTCCAACCTGTATTATAAGTGTTACTGTAAAGATTATTTTGAGGTCTAGAATAGTTACCCATGTAGTTAACTTGTTAGTCTTCTATGCTAGGGTTGTAGGATAGATATTCTGTGTTGTTCACCCCTCCTCCATTTGTATCGTACTGTATTACTGGATGTACTTGTGTAGAATCATACCAATCATCAAATTTTTTATTTAAACGCTCTACTTGGTTAGATAACATGGTGACAGTGTCAATGTTGAAAATATCGGCTATTTTTGTTGGCGTTGTCCTCATAACTTGCCATCGATAGTTATTTAGTGCCATCTCCTCTATAAACTAAAATTATTTGTCAAAAGCAAATAAAAGAAAAATTATCAAAATTAAAAATAAAATAAAATAAAATAAATTGCAAAAAAATAAAAATAATGGCTAAAGTAATAAAAATAGGGCTTTCTTAATATTTTAAGTCCCCGGCAATGTCGCCAAAAACTTGATCGTTGTTTTGTCGAGTTTTAAAATTTATAAAAAGAATGATCGAACTTGGAAACTAACTCTGACAACGACTTAAGGCAAGTGCACCTATCAAACAGTAGTATAGCTTAGGCAAGACCAGGTTGTCGAACCCAAAGGAACTAAAAGTACTAATACTATCCTTCTTTTTATTATTTAGCCTAAATATTAAGTGATTGGTTGTTTAATCTAAAACCAACTAACTAATAAGCTAAAGATGCAAAGACAAAAAGAATGAATTGGGGAAATACTATTGGGAAAACTCAATTGATTAAGACGATACCGTTAGGAAGAAACCACCTAGGCTTCACTTGTGATCTAACACTGAACCAGACGAGTTATTCACTTGACTTGATCCGTAAGATTCCCTAAGTTATATTAAACCCTCTCTCAAGGCGAATAATGTCTAACCCTAGGTTGATTAATTAAAATATCATTCTAATTAAAACCCCTAGAATCACATTAACTCGATCTATGGACTCCCATTTTAGGTTTCACCCTAATCCGATAAAATCTCATCACCCTATCTCTAGGCACGTGATCAACTCCGCTTAATTATGCTAGATATACTTTTAAGCAAGGACTTTTGCTCCACCACCTAACCACATTCAACTTGAATCAATATCCCGGATATATCAACACAAGAATTAAGTACACATAATTAAGAACAAATCAAGTATTTATCATATAGTTCAGAAAACAATAACAAGATTCGTCTTAGGTTTCATCCCCTTCCGGTACTGAAGGGTTTAGTTCATAATAAAAGAAAACATCTCAGAAGAAAAGATAAAACAAAACATAAAAAATCTCTAAAACCTCCTAAAGGAATTAAAGAGAGATCCGCCGTCTTGAGTATAATGTCGGCTTCTTGTGATGGATCAACTGGCTATCTTCAAGTGATTCCCACAAATCTGACCTTTTCAGCTCGGCTCCTTGCCCTAGCTGCCAAAAGCCCTGGCAGAAGGTTTCTGCCAAGCTACCCACTTAAGTTGCCCCTTAAGGTGTTTATATAGACTTTTAGATGCTTTACTTGGCCCTTACATATCCTAATTCAAGTAGAATTCCTGCTAGGGTGTTTGAATAGGTTTCGAAATGTGTTTCTTTTCCTCTAAGTATCCAAATCTGAATAGAATTGCTCTTTCTGTAGTAGGGACACGCCCTAGAGCACAAGCCCGTGTGTTTCGATGACCAGGCCGTGTGCGAGCATGTTGATGAGGTACGGTCGTGTGAATCATTGTCAGGCCATATTCAAACTTCTCTTAAGAGGCATGATCGTGTGGGCTTAAGTCCAGGCCGTGGTGATTTCGTGATATGGCCCATTTGGTCTATTTTAGGCCCGTTTCTCATTCTTTTCATCCCTAGGTGCTTTCCTAAGTATAAAACATTAAAAGAAAGGATTAATAGCACCTTTTTACACAATTTAGGGAATAAATCATCCAAAAGTATGCTAAATGTGGGATTAAAATATGTTACTTTTACGGTTTATCAACGAGTTATAGGATCTAGCTCTATAGTATAGTTCCTTGGTGTTTCCTGAAAAGAAAGTTTAATCAAATAATTATCGATAGAATTTACGTCCTCACCTTTCTCACTAGATGGCTTAGCTGAGTTGAGAGCTTGAAGACTGATTGATTCGACATCTACACGAAGTATGAGTTCACCTGTACCAACATCAATTTTAGATCTGGCAGTTTCTAGAAAAGGTGTTCCTAAAATTAAGGGATACTATTCTCTTTATTCATATCTAAAATAATGAAGTCTATAGGGAATATGAATTTCTCAATTTTAACTAGTACATCTTCAATTATACCCTTAGGAATTTGAATAGTCTTATGAGCTAGTTGAATACTCATCCTAGTTTGCTTGGGTTTCCCTAGACCTAGCTGTTTAAACATTTTAGATGGCATAACATTGATGTCTGCCCCTAAATCAGCTAAAGCATTATCCATAGATAAACAACCAATTAAACATGGAATTGTAAAACTCCCTGGATCTTTTAATTTTCATTGTAGTCTATTCTATAACATTGCTGAGCATATTGCGTTTAATTCCACATGCGACTCCTCATCTAACTTTTGTTTGTTCATTAAGAGCTCTTTTAAAATTTCCTTGAATCTGGCATCTGCAAAAGAGCTTCAAGAAACGGTAAGTTAATATGTAATTTCTTTAAGAGTTTAACCAAACTGTTCTTCTGTGTCGTCTTTCTTTATCGCATTGGGGTAAGGTATACGAGGTTTGTATTCTTTAATTACCAATTTTGGCTTTTCTTGGATTTCCTCAACCTTACCTTCACTTACCACAGGTTCTTTCCTTAGCTCAGATTCAGATTCTACTAACCCTTCACTATTTTATGCGGTTATGGCTTGAAGTTTCTCTTTTGGGTTAGTCTTAGTGCTACGCGACAAGCTACCTTATGGTCATTCAGAGATCAGTTTAGCGAGTTGCCCTAACTGGTTCTCGATTCCTTTAATTGATGCTTTTTGATTTTAAGTGTTGTTTCGGTGTTTTAGAAATGAGTTTCTGACACCGCTATGAATTTTGTCTGCATCTCTTCAAGGTTTGACTTCTTTTCCTATGGGTATGGCCATTGTTGGAAGTTTGGAGGGGGATGTTATCTCTGATTTCCTTGACCACCCCATGAGAAATTAGGGTGGTTCCTCTATCCTGGATTATAAGTATTACTATAAAGGTTATTTTGAGATAAAAAATTGTTACCCATATAGTTCATCTATTTGCTTTCCGTGCTCGGATTGTAGGGTGGGTACTCAGGATTTGCCATGCCTTCTAGATTCGATTCACATTGCATTACTAGGTGTACCTGCTAGAGACCATAAAAACCATTAATCTTTTTATTCATCATCTCTACCTGATTTGATAGCATGGTGAATGCATCGAGGTTGAAAACTCTAGTTGATTTAGTTGGCTTTATCCTTGTAACTTGCCACTGATAGTTATTCAGTGACATCTCCTCTATAAACTCGTAAGCCGCTTCAGGAGTTTTGTTATTTAGGGTTCTGCCGGTGAATCAATCAACTGTCTGGTTGAAAGATTCTCACCATTGTAAAAAGTTTGGACTTGTAGCCACAAGGGTAAACCATAGTGTAGGCACCTTCTCAACATATCCTTGTATCTCTGCCATGCATCGTATAATGTTTCTAAATCCATCTGCACAAAAAAAAGACATATCATTCCTCAGATTGGCTGTTTTGGCCGGCAGAAAATATTTTAATAAAAATTTTTCGGTTATTTGGTCCCATGTAGTGATTGATCCTCGTGGAAGAGAATGTAACCACTGTTTGGCTTTATTTCTCAAAGAAAAGGGAAATAACCGAAGACGAATGGCATCATCAAACTGAACAAACTGTTGAATCATTTGAATAGTGTTAGGTTTTAGTTCAAAATTATTAGCGGCCATAGCAGGCCTAACAATGCTTGATTCAACTCCTATTAAATTAGGTTTAGCATAATCATACATAGTTCGAGGGGCATGATGTTCGGCCATATCTTGATGTGGCAGATTATTCTCAGCCATTACTTCGATAGTACTAGTTTCGTCTTCTAGCTCTTCTTGTATGTAATTCAAGCCTCGCCTTACTTCTCTACAATTTCTGTGTATGATACCTTCAATATCACTATCGTAAAGTAGTGGTCCTGTCGGGTTCCTTCTAGTCATAAACTAGAGGTACCTGCTAGGAAAAGGGAAAAATAAAGAAATTCAGAAAAGTTAAAAATAAAATTTAATTGTAAGAATAAAAATATGGCTAAAGTAATAAAAATTAAGCGTTCTTAATATTTTAGTTCGCCAGCAACGGCGCCAAAAACTTGATCGTGTGTTAGAGTTTTAAAAATTAAAAAAAAAACATGATCGAACCTCGAAACTAACTAAGACAACGATGGAGGCAAGCGCACCTATGGAACAGTAGTATAGTTTAGTGGCAAGACCGGATTGTCGAACCTAAAGGAACCAAAAGTACTAATATTAACTTTCTTTTCATTATTTAGCCTAAGGATTAAGTGATTTTTTATCAAATCTAAAATTAACTAACTAATAGGCTAAAGATACGAAGACAAAGAGAAGAAATTAAGGAAAAACTTGAGAGAAAACTGATTGATTTAGACAATACTCGAGGATAAATCCACCTAGCATTCACTTGTTATCTAACTCTAAACTAGACAATTTATTCACTTGGCTTGATACGTAGGATTCCCTAATGTATATTAGTACCTCTCTCGAGGCTACTAACGTCAAACCCTAGGTTGATTAATTGAAATCCCTTTCTAATTAAAATCCCTAGAATTGCATTAGCTTGATCTATGGACTCCCATATTAGGTTTGACCCTAATCTGACAGATTTTCGTCATCTTATCTCTAGGGTTGCGATCAACTTCACTTAACTATGCTAGATCTACTCTTAAACAGGGTCTATTCATCCTCTGCCTAAGAGCATAAATGCTTGAATCAATATCTTGGAAATATGATCGTCTAATTGTCGAGTTTTAACATTTATAAAGAGAATGATCAAACCTAGAAACTAACTCTGACAATGACTTAAGGCAAGTGCACCTATCGAATAGTAGTATAGTTTAGTCAAGAATGAATTGTCGAACCTAAAGGAACTAAAAGTACTAATACTCAACTTCTTTCTATTATTTAGCCTAAATATGAAGTGATTGGTTGATTAAATAAAAAACTAACTAATTACTAAACTAAGACGCAAAGACAAAAAGAACAAATTGAAGAAATAACTTTTAGAAAAACTCAGTTGATTGATACCCTTAGGAAGAATCCACCTAAACTTCACTTTTTATCTAACATTGAACCAGACAATTTATTCACTTAGCTTGATCCGTAGGACTCCCTAATTTATATTAAGCCCTCTCTCGTGGCGAATAACATCTAACCCTAGGTTAATTAATTGAAATCTCTTTCTAATTAAAACCCCTAGAATTGCATTAACTCGATCTATGGACTCCCATATTAGGTCCCACCCTAATCCGATAAAATCTCATCACCCTATCTCTAGGCGGGCGATCAACTCCACTTAATTATGATTTATCTACTTTTAGGTAGGGACTTTTGCTCCACCACCTAAGCACATCACACTTGAATTAATATCCCGGAAATATCAACACAAGAATTTAGCACACATAATTAAGAACAAACTAAGTATTTCTCATACAACTCAGAAAGCAATAACAAGATTCATTTAGGTTTCATCCCCTCTAAGTATCTGAAGGGTTTAGTTCATAATGATAAAATAAAACATCTCAAGAGAAAAGATAAAACAAAACATAAGAAATCCCTAAAACCCCTGAGGGAATTGAAGGAGAGATTCGCCGTCTTGAGTAGAATTTCGGCTTCTTGAGATGGATCAATTGGCTATCTTCGAGTGATTCAAACAAATCTATCCTTCTTGCTTGGCTCATTCACCTAGCTGACTACCTAACTGACCATCCTCTTTTAGGTTACACTTAGGGTCTTTATATAGGCTCTTGGAATGTGTTTCTTTCTCCCTAAGTATCCTTTCTCGAGTGAAATTCCTCTTTTCCATGACAGGGACACGGCCATCGCACATGCCCGTGTGAATCAACTTTAGGCCGTGTTCGGGTCTGTTGATGGAGGCACGACCATGTGAATCATGGTTAGGTTGTGTTTTAGTTAATTTTCGAGGTACGATAGTGTAGCTTGAAGTCTAGGATGTGTCGATTTCCACTTTGGCCCAAATTGGCCCATTTTAAGCCCGTTTCTTGTTCTTTTCATCCTCGGGTGCTTTCCTGAGTATAAAACATGAAAAGAAATGATTAAGAGAACCTTTTTACATAAATCAAGGGCTCAATCATTCGAAAGTATGCTAAATGTGGGATTAAAAAATGTTACTTTTACAGTTTATCAAATACCCCAGACTTAAGCGTTTGCTTGTCCTCAAGCAAAATTCTCAACTTACAATTAAAACAAACATTCCATAATTCATAATTCCTATCAATAATGTCTCATCATAATTCATAGGCAATTCATACATGGATAATTAAACTCAAAGACTCCTAAAAATTCAAACAATTCTAAGTCATATATTTGTAGCATGAAAACATAGGTGTCTCTCCTTATGTAAATAATTACCTTTAATTTGAAATCGACAAGGATTGACATCCTCACTAAAGATTCACTCAAAGCACTCAAAGTTTTTAAGGTTCAAGAATAAGCACTCATAAGTCGAACCTGAAAAGTTAATCCCATTGGCTTGTCTAAAAATAAATTCTCCACCACTGTAATATGAGATGTTACACAAATCAAAAGGTCTTTAACAGGGTTGTAACGGGGCTTAGGTTAAAGGTTTGGATAAAGGCTGAATTGGAAGGTTAAAATCGAGATTGAATTGACAATTTACCTAACTTTAGAAACAAATGAACTAGTAATCTGAATAATTATATCACATGAAAATACTAATAATACGAGCTTCTTCTTCAAGATATTGAAATTAAACATATAAGCTCACTTAATTACTGAACTAAAAATGAAAATACTTCAATTTATTATTATTATTATTAAGAAAAAATCAAGTAAATACATATTATAAGAAAGAACTCTATCAACTAAAATAAAGTACTTGGGCAACTGATCAAATCAATTCTTGATAGAAGGGTAGTCAAAGGGATGGTGATAACAAATAGGTGCGGGGGTTTGTGTTAATGTTAGTTGGTGAATCAATAAAAAGGGTTATTAGGTTCAAAGGGTTCACTAAGGGTTAATTTGTGAAGGTAGGCTTTTTAGTGGAGTGAGTGGGTTAAAACCTAGGTGCCTTTATCATCTCAGTATATCAAATAAAAAATGTGGTCTTGACATATATAATCGAGGCAAGTTCTAGAATAACGATTTAGTGTTGACACACTCATAATCAATAAAGTGAGCATGAAAAAGAATATATGCTCTATAAGGTTCAAATATCACAAAAATTATGGGTATTTTTTACATCAATCCCTGTAAATTTCAAACTTCAAGGTAATATTCAAATTCAGTTGAACAACCTAGGAAATTTTTTTTCTAGAAAAATAGACTTATCATGCTTGATTCTCTAGTATATTAAAGCATAAATCATCAATTCATAATTAATTATGATTTAATCTTAAACATATCAATAAAAATCATAAATCATCAGAAATTTCATCCTAATTAGTAATATGAGGAAATTATTTAAGAACTAGATATAATTCAGGGATTTTAGAATAATGCAAAAAGTTAGGCACTTTAACCCCTCCCCCACACACTTAAGGTGTGCATTGCCTTCAATGTGTAAAGATAGATGATATCATGTAATACTTAAATCAAAAGAGAAGGGGAGAAGTGTCACTTCCTGAATTTTTTCTGGGATTACTATTCCAGGTCCGATTTGGAGGAGGAGGCGGTAGTGTTGTGGTGGATGCCAAGAGTCACTGTGCTAGATGAAGAAATTAGGAAACTCGTGATAGATTAGCCAAGAATTATTAAGACATATTTAAAATAAACTAATTATATATTTAAGGACAAGAAAATTAAAGGGAAAGAAAACAGAAAGTAAGATAAATTTAACATAAAAGATGGATGGACTGAGGAGTACTTATTGTTGGATGGTTCGCGAGGTGGGTGTGACTTCTAAGGCTGTGGAGGTGCTGGCAGTGACGAAAGTGGTGTGATTCCCAAGCAGCCTAAAGAACCTAAAACTAAGAAACTAAAGTCAAATAAACTAAGTTACTCAGAAGAGAAGTAAAGAAAAGGAAATTGAAGAAAAAGAAAAAAGAAAAATAGAATCGAAAAGGTCTTAAAAACCCTTGGCTTGTTGAGTAGCTGAAGCGGCCGGCATGAATTTATGTAGATCAGTCTACCTTGAGGAGACTTGTGGTTGGCCTCTTACGCTTCTTTGACATGATGTAGCTTAATGGTCTATAGAATTGGTAAGGAGAAGAGAGAAATCTGGTAGACGAGAGGAGAAGGGAAGAAAAAGAGGTAGAAAGTAGATGAGAGGAATGGACATGGGGCTGGCTTTAAATAGAGTCTTGAAATCTGATGCTTTTCCACACCTGTGGATCGAGGGCATGTTGATTCACATGGCCGCCTCCCACGGCCATGTTGTGGGTCTTATTGCCCATGCGGGATAAGTCAGGGTCGACCACGACCGCGTCGCACGGCTTTGGATGAAGCATATCATATTTCCCATGCCCATGTTTAGTTTGCCACAGCCGTGTCTGAACTCTCAGTGTCGGCCACGGTAGCATCACACAGCCATGGCATGGTGGTTGGGTCCATGACTTTGAAAATTAATTCTGTCTGATTCGTACCTCTCTGCCATGTCAGTACAAAGTTTCGATGCACCCACACGGCCACAGCCACGGCCGTGTACAAGGCGTGTGGTCTGGAAATCTGCATGTTTGGTTAATTTCATACTACGTGTTTAAGATGAAGAGGAGAAAAAAACTAAAATGAAAACGAATGTGTAAATAAATATGGTTAGTGCTTGGGTTACCTCCCGAGAAGCACTCATTTAAAGTTTTAAGTTAGACTTTCCTTGTATTCACAAAAATAAGGGTGGTTTAAAAGTTTGAATGTCCTCCCTCATGCTGTCGGTTTTATTTTCATGATAAAGTTTAAGTCGAGAAGCATTTACCTTAAAAGTGCCAAATGTGGGATTGCTTACCATGACTGTTCCGTATGGGAAGATATTACGTACCTCGAGAGGGATTTCGTCTTTTATATTTAGGTCTGACGTGGTGATGCGTGGATCTTCTTTCTTTAACAGTACCTTATCTCCTATTTTGAAGTGGTTTAACGTTCCTACGAGCTCTTCTGGAGGCTCATTTGCTTTTACTTCGTGTGGTTTTGATTCTTCTTTAAAGTGTGTTGTCAACTTTTCTAATTTGTCGATCTTAAGGCTTCATTCCTTATATAGTTCTTTATTTGCACGAGGTTTATGATCCAACTCAGGTATGCGGCTTTGCGGTGGATCCTGTGGTGAAAGGTGAACAAAATGGTCATCAACGGAATTTACTTTCTCACCTTCATCACTCGTTGTCCTAACTGAGTCAAGAGCTTGTAGACTGATTGATTCATCACCTACACGTAGAATGAGTTTTCCTGTACCAACATCAATATTAGTTCTGGCAGTTGCTAAAAAGGGTTGATCGTCTGAATTGTCGAGTTTTAAAATTTATAAAGAGAATGATCGAACCTGGAAACTAACCCTAACAATGAATTAAGGCAAGTGCACCTATCGAACAATAGTATAGTTAAGGCAAGACCGAATTGTCGAACCCAAAGTAACTAAAAGTACTAATACTAACCTTCTTTCTATTATTTAGCCTAAATATTAAGTGATTGGTTGTTTAATCTAAAACTAACTGACTACTAAGTTAAAGATGCAAAGAAAAACAGAATGAATTGGGGAAATAGCTTTAGGAAAACTCAGTTGATTAAGACGATACCCTTATGAAGAATCCACCTAGACTTCACTTGTTATCTAACACTGAACCAGACGATTTATTCACTTGACTTGATCCGTAAGATTCCCTATTTTATATTAAACCTTCTATCGAGGTGAATAACGTCTAACCCTAGGTTGATTAACTGAAATATCTTTCTAATTAAAACCCCTAGAATTGCATTAACTCTATCTATGGACTCCCATATTAGGTTCCACCCTAATCCGACAAAATCTTATCACCCTATCTCTAGGCGGGTGATCAACTCCGCTTAATTATGATTTATCTACTTTTAGGCAGGGACTTTTGCTCCACCACCTAAGCACATCACACTTGAATTAATATCCCGGAAATATCAACAAAAGAATTTAGCACACATAATTAAGAACAAACTAAGTATTTATCATACAACTCAGAAAGAAATAACAAGATTCATTTATGTTTCATCCCCTCTAGGTATCTGAAGGGTTTAGTTCATAATGATAAAATAAAACATCTCAAGAGAAAAGATAAAACAAAACATAAGAAATCCCTGAAACCCCCTGAGGGAATTAAAGGAGAGATTCGCCGTCTTGAGTAGAATTTTGACTTCTTGAGATGGATCAACTGGCTATATTCGAGTGATTCAAACAAATCTGTTCTTCTTGCTCGGCTCATTCGCCTAGCTGACTGCCTAACTGACCATCCTCTTTCAGGTTACACTTAGGGTCTTTATATAGGCTCTTGGAATGTGTTTCTTTCTCCCTAAGAATCCTTTTCCGAGTGAAATTCCTCTTTTCCATGATAGGGACACGGCCATCGCACATGCTCGTGTGAATCGACTTTAGGCCGTGTTTGGGTCTGTTGATGGAGGCACGGCCATGTGAATCATGGTTAGGCTGTGTTTTAGTTAATTTTTGAGGTACGGTAGTGTGGCTTGAAGTCCAGGATGTGTCGATTTCCACTTTGGCCCAAATTGGCCCATTTTAAGCCTATTTCTTGTTCTTTTCATCCTCGGTGCTTTCCTGAGTATAAAACATGAAAAGAAATGATTAAGAGCACCTTTTTACATAAATCAAAGGCTCAATCATTCGAAAGTATGCTAAATGTGGGATTAAAAAATGTTACTTTTACAGTTTATCAAATACCCCCAGACTTAAGCGTTTACTTGTCCTCAAGCAAAATTCTCAACTTACAATTAAAACGAATTTTCCATAATTAATAATTCCTATCAATAATGTCTCTTCATAATTCATAGGCAATTCATACATGGATAATTAAACTCAAAGACTCCTAAAAATTCAAACAATTCTAAGTCATATATTTGTAGCATGAAAACATAGGTGTCTCCCCTTATGTAAATAATTACCTTTTATTTGAAATCGACAAGGATTGACATCCTCAATAAAGATTCACTCAAAGCACTCAAAGTGTGTAAGGTTCAAGAATAAGCACTCAAAGTGTTTAAGGTTCAAGAATAAGAACACATAATTAAGAACAAATCAAGTGTTTATCATATAGTTTATAAAACAATAACAGGATCCATCTTAGGTTTCATCCCCTTCAGGTATATGAAGGGTTTAGTTCATAATAATAAAATAAAACATCCGAGAAGAAGAGATAAAACAAAACATAAGAAATCTCTAAAACTCCCTGAAGGAATTGAAGGAGAAATCCACCGTTCTGAGTAGAATTTTGGCTTCTTGAGATGGATCAACTGGCTATCTTCGAGTGATTCCCATGAATTTGGCCTTCTGGCTCGGCTCCTTAGCCTAGCTGACTGCCTAACTGACCACCCTCTTTTATGTTACACTTAGGGTCTTTATATAGGCTATTGGAATGAGTTTCTTTCTCCCTAAGTATCCTTTTCTGAGTGAAATTTCTCTTTTCCACGATAGGGGCACGGCCATGGCACATGCCCGTGTGAATCGACTTCAAGCCGTGTTTAGGTCTGGTGATGGAGGCACGGCCATGTGGCTTGAAGTATAGGCCGTGTCGATTTCCACTTTGGCCCAAATTGGCCCGTTTTAAGCCCGTTTCTTGGTGTTTTTGTCTCTAAGTTCTTTCCTGAGTATAAAACATGAAAAGAAAGGATTAAGAGCACCTTTTTACATAATTCAGGGAATAAATCATCCAAAATTGTGCTAAATGTAGGATTAAAATAAGTTACTTTTATGTTTTATCAAACACCCCCACACTTAAGCTTTTGCTTGTCCTCAAGCAAAATTCTCAACTTACAATTAAAATGAACTTTCCATAATTCATAATCCTCATCAACACTGCCTCATCATAATTCATAGATAATTCATACATGGATAATTTAACTCAAATACTCATAAGATTCAAACAATTCTAAGTCATATATTTGTAGCATGAAAACATAGGTGTCTCCCCTTATATAAATAATTACCTTTAATTCAAAACTGACAAGGATTGACACCCTCACTAAAGATTCACTCAAAGCACTCGAAGTGTTTAAGGTTAAAGAATAAGCACTCATAAGTCGATCCTGAAAAGTTAATCCCATAGGCTTGCCTGAAAGTCAAATCTCCACCACTGTAATATGAGATGATACACAAATCAAAAGGTGTTTAACAGGGTTGTAATGGGGATTAGGTTAAAGGTGTGGATAAATGCTAAATTAGAAGGGCTAGAATAACTAAAAACAACGAACTAAAAAATAAATGATTACATCAATTGAAACTTTGAAACTATTAATAAGAGCTTTTTCTACGATAATTGAAATTTAAATGTACAACTAACTTTTTATATTACTAATACTGAATATACTTCAATTTTTTCATTTTTTTTAAGAACAAACTAAGTAAATACATAATAAAAAAGAACTTTATCCACTGAAATAAACTAATTAGGCAACTGGTCAAATCAATTCTCGATAGAAGGGTAGTCAAAAGAATGGTGATAACAATTACAAAGGGTTTTTGGTTAATATTAGTGGGTGAATCAATAAAAAGGGTTGTTAGGATCAACGGGTTCACTAGGGGTTAATTATGTAGGTAGGCTTTTTAGTGGAGTGAGTGGGTTAAAACCTAAGTGACTTTATCATCTCAATATATCAAATCAATAATGCGGTCTTGACATGTATAATCGAGGAAGTTCTAGAATAACAATTCAGTGTTGACACACTCATAATCAAAAAGTGAGCATGAAATAGAATGTATGCTCTATAAGGCTAACATCTCACAAAAAGCCCATCCCAAACCTAAGAGTCCATCCTCTACACACCCCTGTACCAACCATCACACCGTGGGGATTTTTACAATCAACCCTCCATCCGCTACACACCACGTCGACAGCTGTGCTGCCTGTCATAAAGACCAATCACCATGTGACCTATGTGGCAAAGCCACCGATCGCTTATGTGAACCTTAAAAAATACATTATAGTATTTCGACAGCTATGCTGCCTGTCATAAAGATCGATCACTGTATGACCTATGTGGCAAAGCCACCGATCGCCTCGCGACCTGCTCCTCTTCCATAAATCAATCAATCCTATCCCATTCATACATACATGCAAGAATCAAAATAAGCCATTTAAACCGATAACAAACTTTCACATACATCGATACACATAGAAGTTTCTATGATTACGTACCTGGCATCCCTTGCCTACCCTTTTTGGGAATTACGACTGTTCATACAGCTTCCTTTTCTGGCTTTTAGCCCATATCATACACATATATTACAACAATACTTATGTGTTAAGGATCTACACACCTGATTACGGTTGAGACGACACTGTCTGTGTTGACACTATCAAAAGCCGCTACGACTGCTAACAGTCTAAGAATTTTTCTAAAGTCGGTCTACAACTCGGTGGTAAATACCGCACTGCTGACACCGCTCGCTTCTTAAACTTAAGGATTGGTTTAACAGATCCAATCCTCTCTTTGCCTGATCCATATTTGATTCCATCAAGAGTCCTTGTCAGAACTACTATAATGACATAGGGTTGTTAAACCATATCATATGATTAAGATCTTAAGTACGATAATGAATCTAACGGAAATCTAATGAAAACCCTTTACCTTGAAATCCCGAAATAGATAGGATACTTAAAGATTAACGGTTTTTGGGTTTTTGAGATTTGGATGATTTGATCTACTCTGATTTCCCGAAGTCTCGCAAAAAAGAACATGAGATTAGTGGAAAAGTCAAACTAAAGATGGCCTATCAACCAACTAGCCATTCGGCTATAGTCTCAAAAAAAAAAACCAAAGAGAAGGGAAAAAGAATAGAAGAAATCAACACTCACCTTAACACAAAGAATTTGGCAACTCCTAGGGAATTTTGGCCTTTGAGAAGATCAGTAAGAAAAGATGATCTCAAGATATCTATGAAGATTCGGCTTTGATGAAGAAATCAACAGAAGAGAATAGGAGGTATTCGGCTATGGAGATGAGAAGAAAGTTCAGAGTTTTGGCCTTTGAATGAAAGTGAAGATTTAGAGATTTTGACTTTTGAAGTAATGAAAAGAAAAGAAATTGCAGAGAATGACTGAGAGTTTCGGCACAAAGAATAAGAAAAAGAATAGGGTTCAAATGCCAGAATTGAAGTGTAATATCCCGATTAGGGCTTATGCACTATGGCTAAAATTACATGAAATAGTATGCCTTTTGTGTTGTGAATGTGTTGTGTGCATTTTAGAAACCTTGGAAATGTAAGGAAATGCTTTAGAAAATATTAAGTGTTAAGAGGAAGCTAGGAAATGTAAGGAAATGTAATGCTTTAGAAAATATTAAGTCTTAAGAGGAAGCTTGGAAATGCAAGGAAATGTAAGGAAATGTAAGGAAATGCTTTAGAAAATATTAAGTCTTAAGAGGAATCTTGGAAATGTAAGGAAATGTAAGGAAATGTAAGGAAGTGTAAGGAAATGCTTTAGAAAATATTAAGTCTTAAGAGGAAGCTTGGAAATGTAAGGAAATGTAAGGAAATGCTTTAGAAAATATTAAGTCTTAAGAGGAAGCTTGGAAATGTAAGGAAATGTAAGGAAATGTAAGAAAATGCTTTAGAAAATATTAAGTCTTAAGAGGAAGCTTGGAAATGTAAGGAAATGTAAGGAAATGTAAGGAAATGCTTTAGAAAATATTAAGTCTTAAGAGGAAGCTTGGAAATGTAAGGAAATGTAAGGAAATGTAAGGAAATGTAAGGAAATGTAAGGAAATGCATTAGAAAATATTAAGTCTTAAGAGGAAGCTTGGAAATGTAAGGAAATGTAAGGAAATGTAAGGAAATGTAAGGAAATGCTTTAGAAAATATTAAGTCTTAAGAGGAAGCTTGGAAATGTAAAGAAATGTAAGGAAATGTAAGGAACCTTGGAAATGTGACAAAATTGGGCTTGGAAAAATGCCCCGGAGATGCCACTTAAGGCTCTGGAAATGACGCCATATGCTAGGATAACTTGGGCCTAGTATGGCCACATAAAGCCCAAAATAATGGGTTAAAATTCGGTACTCCTAAGGTAAGGAGATGGACGGCATAGGGAGACTATGGTAGGAGTTTAAGTTGAAGTCAAATTCTTTTAGAATTTTAGCTAAGCTAGGAAAATAAAGATATGAGAGTGTTGGCCAAGAAAGGGGACTCTCTAGGCTTAGTAATTTCGGCAAAAGGAGGAAAATTAAGGCCATTCAACATTCTTTCTTCTCTTTTTTAAATCTCTGCCGAATTCTCTCTGCCATTATTCTTCTTTTTTCTTTTCAATTCTCCACAAAGCCGAAAACAAAATCCCCTAGTCTTGCCGAATTTCTCTAAGTTCTATATCTTCCTTTTCTTTCCTTGTAAAACTGAAATACCCTGTGCTTCCCATCATCAATTCTTCTTCCTTTGCAAAACCAATCAAAAGCCAAAGATAACTTTCAAGCCTATAGCCAAATCTCTCTAGGCCTCAAAGCCGAATCTACAAGGGTGTTTTAGTTTCTCAAGGTGCACCATAGGCGCATGTTCTTTAGTGATTCGGTAAGTTTGGATTTCTTTTCCTCATGATTTCTTCCTCTCTTCCCATCAAGATCTAACCCAATCAATTGTGTATGCCTATCAATTTCTCTTCTTTAGCCCTAGTTTAATCTCGCTTTATAATAAGCTAGAAGTGCCGATTTTGGAAAAGCCAAGGTGAGTAATTAATGGTAGGTGGTAGAATGGCCCTTTTCTATTCTTTTCTTTTGGCCGAATACCATATGGGCTAAGATAATTGAGAATTTTGATTTGTTGAATAAGTGGAGGATTGCCGAATGTAGGTAAAATATTAGGTGACTTTGGTTTTTAGGAAGAAGGCGACAGAAGTAAGCTGAGGTTTCCGGGAATTTAGATTCATAAAGGTAAGTGAATCTAACATTCGGCCAAGGCCCTATTGTGGTATTTAGATCTAATTCTTATTTGTTTAAAAAGTTGAAACTAACTAGTTCAATGATTAAGGGCATAGCCGATTGCAATAAAGAAGCATCACAAAGTTTCGGGATTTAATTTTTAATCCAATCGGCACCAAGGTAAGAATTTGATTACAACAATCCTACTAGGATTGGGATTTATAATAGAATGGCTTTTTACTTAACATGTTAGGGTTTGCGAATATAGGAATTAAAGATCTAAAGCGATAGAACGAGTTTTTGGGATTTCAGTAAATTTGATAAATATATCAGGTGTGTACCCCACACTAAATCTCGATAGATTTACGGCTTTAATTTATTATATGTGCTAATATAAAACTGTAAAATTATGGTTAAGGTACCATGTAATGGTATTAAGTACTCAGGTACGTTTTCCTACTCCTACTATGAGTATGATAAGTTTTGCTATGGCATATACATGAAATTATAAGAATGTGAATAAGGAATACGATATAGTTAATGCATATTTGTATGGCATGGGGCATATGGGTGATATGTAAAGGGGAAGTGAATGTAGACCTAAGACCACGATATCTGAATATGGTGTCTCATGACACAAAGTATGTATCTGGTGGCTATGCCACGAACTTTATAAGGCGATGAGCACGTCATTGCAATGATTGCCTTCGATGGTGTGTAGCGGATGGAGGGTTGACTTAGTAGTCCCCACGGTGTGATGGTTGGTACGGGTGACGTGTAATGGATGGATAGCTAGGCTTGGGTCCGTGATTGCATCATTTTATTTAATGTTATATGATTATGTATGATTTGATATGCCTGAATTTGTTTGAGTTTGGTGTTGGTTGTACACATTGAGTCTGTTTGACTCACCCTTGTGGGACTATTTTTGGTGATGATCGGTGATGGACCGGCCGGCAGGAGCTCGAGGGTGGCCATGCAAAGCTCAAGGATTAATTTATTTTTATTTATGTTTAAGTTTTGAATTATTTGGGCTTTTTATTTGATGTAATAAGGCCAAAGTATTGAATCGTTTATGCATGCTTTTAAATTACTTAGTATGATATGATTATCATCGAATTTAAAGTTTAAAAGTTAAATTATTCTTAAGTATAATTATTAAATTGTTTTTAACACCTTATCAACATGGGTTCTTAATTCGAGCCCAACCCAAATCAAAGACTATTCAAAAATATACAAGTTTTTACCAAAGTTTCAAACAAGATTTGTATGGATTTTCTTTATAAGCATGCCAGATCCGGTCGGGGCTCGTGGGCCAGGTTTGGGGTGTTTCAGTTTGGTATCAGAGCCCAGTTTTAAACTCTCGACCTTGGGGTTAAGGCCCAAAACGTTTTCAAAGTTAAGCCCAAAAGGAATTTTGTGAATTAAGTAGATTTTTTCTGGCATGGCCCACTAAGTCTTCGACCCGAAGTCCACCAGGTAAGTACTCCGATCTCTTGGGTGATCTATATTATGATTTGTAGAAGGGTAGAAATGGAACATAGAATAGAGATTTAGTACTTGAACCCTAGGGCTAGTTACCCCAACAATTACATAAGACTTAAATGCCTAATTGAACAAACACGTGGTTAAGTCACCGAAGTTAGGTGTGGCAACCATGGTGCGCATGTCTAGGATTGGTTTCAGTGGGAGCTTGGTATTTAAGCGATCACGTGACTCACCTCCTCTCCACTTGAATCCTACAGTGCGTAGCTTCGGTTCACCCTAACTAAGAGGACTCGACCACAGTGAACCTAATAATTAAAACCCGAAAGGGACTAACCACATTTTTATGGAAACCCTAGTTTTAAAAAGTTAACAAACTACCCTTTTGAAATTATGGAAATTATTATTTTGGAAAAACTTTCTAAGAATTTTTAATTTTTAAATTACCTAAATACTCTTAGTGGTAAAATTACTAAAATGCCATTGGTTCTAAAATTTCCATATTACCATTGATTCCAATACAATTTCTCTACTTTACAAATGTATCCACGAAACCCTAACTTGTGAAAATTCAAGATACCCTAGTTTGAGAAATTTACAAAATTACCCCTGATTTGTAAAATGACCAAATTACCCCTAACCTTGCACAAATGACCAAAATACCCTCAGTAAGGAAAATCAACGAAGCACTCTCAATTTAGAAACCTATAAAGATACCCTTGTTTTGAAAGTCACTAGGAACCATATTTTGTGAAAAAAATTACCGAAATCACCATAGCTTGTAAAATTACAAAAATACCCCCAGTAAATAAAATTACCATTTTACCCTTGAAATTTTCCCAGTAAGTATTTTAATTTTGTAAAATATCAACAATCGCTACTTTGCAACATTTTCAAAATACCCTAATTTGGAAAAATTACCAAAATACACCTATAGGACGAATGATGAAATTACCCCTGGGTTGGGAAAGAATAAGATGGCCATGGTAGCATGGTGAGTGTTGTGGATGAAAGGATGTGTCCCTATGGATGAATAAATGTGCCTCTATTGAGGAATGAATGTGATTCTCTGAATTAGAGTAGTGAACTTGAACTGAAACTTTGTTTGATCGAAATAACTACTTCTAAATACTTTATTTTATAAAATTTTTCGCGGTTAATAAGTGGAACAAAATTTTGATGCATAAAACTTCTTAATCGGACTAAAAATTGCGGCGTTAGAAATGAGTTCTAGGGGACGTGAACCTAGAGATTGTGCCTAGGAAGTATGATGATTCTATTAAGATCAGAGTGCGCAGCATAAGTGTGGTGCAGTGAGTAGGATTGCCAGTGGTTAGTTAGTAAGTAATTTCGAGGACGAAATTATTTTTAAGGAAGGTAGAACTGTAATATCCCAAATTAGGGCTTATGCACTATGGCTAAAATTACATGAAATAGTATGCCTTATGTGTTATGAATGTGTTGTGTGCATTTTAGGAACCTTGGAAATGTAAGGAAATGCTTTAGAAAATATTAAGTCTTAAGAGGAAGCTAGAAATGTAAGGAAATGTAAGGAAATGCTTTAGAAAATATTAAGTCTTAAGAGGAAGCTTGGAAATGTAAGGAAATGTAAGGAAATGTAAGGAAATGCTTTAGAAAATATTAAGTCTTAGGAGAAAGCTTGGAAATGTAAGGAAATGTAAGGAAATGCTTTAGAAAATATTAAGTCTTAAGAGGAAGCTTGGAAATGTAAGGAAATGTAAGGAAATGTAAGGAAATGCTTTAGAAAATATTAAGTCTTAAGAGGAAGCTTGGAAATGTAAGCAAATGTAAGGAAATGCTTTAGAAAATATTAAGTCTTAAGAGGAAGCTTGGAAATGTAAGGAAATGTAAGGAGCCTTAGAAATGTGACAAAATCGGGCTTGGAGAAATGGCCCGAAGACGCCACTTAGGGCTCTGGAAATGACGCCATATGCTTGGATAACTTGGGCCTAGTATGGCCACATGAAGCCCAAAATAATGGGTTAAAATTCGGCACTCCTAAGGTAAGGAGATGGACGGCATAGGGAGACTAAGGAAGGAGTTTAAGTTGAAGTCAAATTCTTTTAGAATTTCAGCTAAGCTAGGAAAATAAAGATATGAGAGTGTTGGCCAAGAAAGGGGACTCTCTAGGCTTAGTAATTTCGGCAAAAGGAGGAAAACTAAGGCCATTCAACATTCTTTCTTCTCTTTTTTAAATCTTTGCCGAATTCTCTCTGCCATTATTATTCTTTTTTCTTTTCAATTCTCCACAAAGCCGAAAACAAAATCCCCTAGTCTTGCCGAATTTCTCTAAGTTCTATATCTTCCTTTTCTTTCCTTGTAAAACTGAAATACCCTGTGCTTCCCATCATCAATTCTTTTTCCTTTGCAAAACCAATCAAAAGTCGAAGATAAGTTTCAAGCCTATAGCTGAATCTCTCTAAGCATCAAATCCAAATCTACAAGGGTGTTTTAGTTTCCCGAAGGTGCACCATAGGTCGTATGTTCTTTAGTGATTTGGTAAGTTTCGAGATTTCTTTTCCTCACGATTTCTTCCTCTCTTCTCATCAAGATCTAACTCGAATCAATTGCCTATGCCTATCAATTTCTCTTCTTTAGCCCTAGAAGCGAATCTCGCTTATAATAAGCGAAGTGTCGATTTTGGAAAAGCCAAGGTGAGTAATTAATGGTAGGTGGTCGAATGGCCCTTTTCTATTCTTTTCTTTTTGGCCGAATACCATATGGGCTAAGATAATTGAGAATTTTGGTTTGTTGAATAAGTGGAGGATTGCCGAATGTAGGTAAAAAATTAGGTGACTTTGGTTTTTAGGAGGAAGGCGACAGAAGTAAGCCAAGGTTTCTGGGAATTTATATTCATAAAGGTAAGTGAATCTGACATTCGGCCAAGGCCCTATTGTGGTATTTAGATCTAATTCTTATTTGTTTAAAAAGCTGAAACTAACTAGTTCAATGATTAAGGGTATAGCCAATTGCAATAAAGAAGCATCACAAAGTTTCGGGATTTAATTTTTAATCCAATCGGCACCAAGGTAAGAATTTGATTACAACAATCCTACTAGGATTGGGATTTATAGCCGAATGGCTTTTTACTAACATGTTAGGGTTGGCCAAATATAGGAATTAAAGATCTAAAGCGATAGAATGAGTTTTCGGGATTTCAGTAAATTCGATAAGTATATCAGGTGTGTACCCCACACTAAATCTCAATATATTTATGGCTTTAATTTATTATATGTGCTAATATAAAAGTGTAAGATTATGGTTAAGGTACCATGTAATGGTACTAAGTACTCAGGTACGTTTTCCTACTCCTACTATGAGTATGATAAGTTTTCCTATGGCATATACATGAAATTATAAGAATGTGAATAAGGAATATGATATAGTTAATGCATATTTGTATGACATAGGGCATATGGGTGATGTGCAAAGGGGAAGTGAATGTGGTGACCTAAGACCACGATATCTAAATGTGGTGACCTAAGACCACGATATCTGAATGTGTTGACCTAAGACCACGATATCTGAATATGGTGTCTCATGACACAAAGTATGTATCTGGTGGCTATGCCATGAACTTTATAAGGACGATGAGCACGTCGACTGTAGCGACTGCCTTCGATGGTGTGTAGCGGATGGAGGGTTGACTTAGTAGTCCCCACGGTGTGATGGTTGGTACGGGTGACATGTAGCGGATGGATAACTAGGCTTGGGTCTGGGATTGTATCATTTTATTTAATGCTATATGATTATGTATGATTTGATATGCCTGAATTTATTTGAGTTTGGTGTTGGTTGTACACATTGAGTCTGTTTGACTCACCCCTTGTGGGACTATTTTTCAGGTGATGATCAGTGATGGACCGGGTCGGCAGGAGCTCAAGGGTGGCCATGCAAAGCTCAAGGATTAATTTATTTTTATTTATGTTTAAGTTTTGAATTATTTGGGTTTTTATTTGATGTAATAAGGCCAAAGTATTGAATCGTTTATGCATGCTTTTAAATTACTTAGTATGATACGATTATCATCGAATTTAAAGTTTAAAAGTTAAATTTTTCTTAAGTATAATTATTAAATTGTTTTTAACACCTTATCAACACGGGTTCTTAATTTGAGCCCAACCCAAATCAAATACTATTCAAAAATATACAAGTTTTTACCAAAGTTTCAAACAAGATTTGTATGGATTTTTCTTTAGAAGCATGCCAGATCCGGTCAGGGCTCGTGGGCCGAGTTCGGGGTGTTTCATGAAGAGATTCCACCCCTATTTATAGAGAATTTTCGGCACTTACTTATCAAAACCCGAAAGTGCCCTTCTTGATAACTAACAATTAATCAAATAGTAGGGGAAATTTCGGCACCCCTTTGCCATAAAGAAACTGATTTCTTTCCCCCTCTAGGAGATGGAATTTTGGCCAACACTGCACTCAAAGATATAACTCCTATTTTTCTTCTTTATCTTAATCTATTCATACCTTTAGAAGAGGCCTAAATAATACCACCTCTTCCTACTATTATCGGCACAATATCCACATTATCCAAACAGATAAATCTTCCTATTTTAAAGCATGCTAGCCGCCCCCACTCTCCTCTCCTTTGACGCCAAAAACAATTAAAATAAGTAGGTAATGCGACTGAAACCTTGGATCCCCTTACTACTTTTCACGCCACTGTCCACTGGACTACTAGCCCATTTTTATGTTTTAATACACGGATAATATCTTTTAATCCCGGACCTATCTAGCTTTCCACTAAAGTACCCAAGCCTAAAATTTGATTAAGGCCTTAGCCCAAACCTGAGCCCAATCTTAACCCCTTAAACACTCTAATTATCATATTGAACGTAACACACATCAAATACAAAGGCCCATTAATTCAGGATGTTATAGTTCTAGCCCCCTTAAAGAAATTTCTTCCTCAAAATTACCTGATCCGAATAGATGCGAGTATTATTATCGCATCGCTTCCTCCGATTCCCACGTAGCCTCCTCAGAGCTATGATTCTGCCATATAACCTTAACCAATGAAACTTTCTTTCTTCGTAACACTTTATCATCACGATCCAAGGATAGGTCAGGTCTCACTTGATTTCTTCCACAGGCACTACATGGGATAGATCCGAACGATATCGTCTCAACATAGAGACATGAAACACATTGTGAATCTGGCTTAGCTCAGAAGATAGCTCTAACTGATACGCTACTGGTCCAACTCGTTTCAACACCTGATAAGGTCTGATAAATTTGGGACTTAATTTACCCTTCCATCCGAACCTCAGTACTTTATTCCATGGCGATACCTTTAAGAACACCTTGTCACCCACTGCAAACTCTATGTCCTTACGCTTCAAGTCAGCATAGGACTTCTATCTATCCGATGCTTCCTTTAGTAGAGCTCGAATTAACTCAACATTCTCTTCTGTCTCTGTAACCAACTCTGCACCCAAAATCTGATGTTCCCCTAATTTCGTCCAACAAGTAGGAGTACGACACATCCACCCGTACAATACTTCATAAGGCGCTGTCTGAATACTAGACTGGTAACTATTATTGTACGCAAACTCCACCAATGGTAAAAACTCCTCCCAACTTCCTCTGAAATCAATGACACAACCCCTTAACATGTCCTCCAAAATCTGAATTACCCGCTCAGATTTTCCATCGGTCTGAGGATGGAACGCCGTACTAAAATCCAACTTCGTACCCAATGCTTGATGCAACGCCTTCCAAAATCATGATGTAAACCTAGGGCCTCTGTCTGATATGATCGATATCGGTACAACATGCAACTCACCACCTCCTCTATGTATAGTTTAGCCAATTTCTGTAAAGAGTAATCGACTGGTACCGGTAGGAAATGTGCAGACTTTGTCAAGCTATCAACAATCACCCGAACTGAATCTTCTTAGTAGGCTGAGAGGTAGCCCAAAACAAAGTCCATTTTGATCCTTTCCCACTTTCATTGTGGAATCTTTACCGGCTGCAACATCCCTAATGGTAACTGATGTCCTGCCTTTACCTGCTGACAGGTCAAACACTTCCCCACTAATTCGGTCACCTCTCGTTTTAAGCCTGGCCACCAAAACTGTTCTCGTAAATCCCGATACATCTTACTCCTCCAGGTGCATAGCGTATGGACTACCATGCGCTTCTTGCAAAATCCTATGCCTTAATTCAAGATCATTCGGCATGCACACTCTCCCTTGAAAACATAATAGCCTTTCCTCATTCACACTAAATCCCGCTGAGTCATCACTGGCTCCAACCGAAAACTTCTCTTTTAGCAATTCATCAGTCTGCTGCTTGTCCTTAACCTGACTGACCCATGTAGGCTTTACTTGAAGTTCAACCAATAAGCTCCCATCATCATACAAACTAAGGTGAGCAAACATTGCTCTCAAGTCAGTGATTACCTTACGACTTAGAGCATCCGCCACCACATTAGCCTTACCCAGATGATACTCGATCGAGCAATCATAATCCTTTAACAGCTCGATCCACCTTCTCTGCCTTAAATTCAACTCCTTCTGGGTCAAATGGTATTTTAGACTTTGGTCGGTATAAATGATAGATTTCTCCCCGTACAGCTAGTGTCTCTAAATCTTCAAAGGAAAAGCCACCGCCGCCAACTCCAAGTCATGGGTGGGATAGTTTGCTTCGTGCGACCTTAACTGTCGAGACGCGTACGCAACAACCTTTCCATCTTCCATAAACATGCATCCTAGTCTCGTGTGTGATGCATCACAGTAAATCACGAATTCCTTCCCAGCCTTCGGTTGAATCAATACCGGAGCCTCCGTCAAAATCCTTTTCAACCTTTTGAAACTTCCTTGCTGCTTGTTGGACCAAACAAACAGAACCCCTTTCCTTAATAACTTAGTCAGTGATGCCGCAATCGAAGAAAATCCTTCAACAAACCTTGGGTAATACCCGGTTAGACCAAGAAAACTCCAAATTTTTGCTACCAATCTAGGCGGCTTCCAATCCAACACCACTTCAATTTTTTGAAGGTCCACCCTAATCCCCTCTGCTGACACAATGTGACTTAGAAAAGTAACTTCCCTTAGCCAGAATTTGCACTTGTTGAATTTGGCATAAAGCTGCTTCTCCCTCAGAATCCGCAAAACCACTCGCAGATGTGAATCATGCTCCTCCTTTGACCTTGAGTAAACCAAGATGTCATCAATAAAAACCACGACAAACCGATCCAAGTAGGGTCGGAACACACGGTTCATCATAGCCATAAATGCTGTTGGTGAGTTAGTCAACCAAAATGGCATCACCATGAACTCGTAATGACCATAGCGAGTTCTGAATGCCATATTATAAACATCCGCCTCCTTGACCTTAAGCTGATGATACCCTGACCTTAGATCTACCTTCGAAAAGACTGAGGCCCCCTTCAACTGATCGAACAAGTCATCAATCCTCAATAATGGGTACTTGCTCTTGATTGTTAGCTTATTCTATTGGCGATAGTCAATGCACATATACATTGAACCATTATTCTTCTTAACAAATAACACTAGGTGCTCCCCAAGGTGACACACTTGGTTGAATAAACCCATTATCCAACAACTCTTGGATTTGTGCTTTAAATTCCACCAACTCCTTTGGCGCCATTCTATATGGAGCAATAGATACCGACGCTGTTCCCAGAAGAAGATCAATTCCAAACTCCACTTCTCGATCCGGAGGTAATCCTAGAAGCTCTTCTGGAAAACATCAGGAAATTCTTTCACCGTCCTAACGTCCTCAACAATTAGGTCCTTGACTTCCAAAGCCCGTGCAAACATTAAAACTACCTCGCAACCTTTTCTCACCATTCTTTCCGCTCTTAGGGCAGTCACTACATCCGACAGACAATTCCCCCTTTCTCCCATCACCAACACTTCACCTCCCTTGGGGGTTCCTAACACTATACGCTTAGTTGCACAATATAAATTAGCTTGGTACTTCACCAACAAGTCCATACCTAATATTAAGTCAAACTCCCCGAACAGTAACTCCATCAGATCCGTCAGGAAAAGTATTCCCTGAACTTCTAAGGGTACCTCCCGATAAAGTTTATCACCTACCACAGATTGTCCTAAATGGCTAATTACTATCATCGCCCTAGGGGTAATTTCTGAATCTAAAGTTAAAGCTCCAGACACACTACTAGCAACATATGAATGCGTCGACCCAATGTCAATCAATACAGTGTAAGGTAATCCAAATATTAAAAACGTACCGGTTATAACATCTGGTGCATTAGCCTCCTCTCGATGTCCGGCAAGATAGACCAACCCCGACCGTCTTGCCACAAGAGTTTCTGCCCTCGGCCGGTGCTCCACTACCGACCAAATCGTTACCACCTCCGCCGACCACGACCTCTCGCCATCTGCGACCTCCTCTACCCTACCGAGCATTTCCACGCCTGCAGTCCCTACCTCATCCCGTGGTGAGGATGCTCTCTTATCTGATGATCCATAGATCCACACCTAAAGCACTTCCCACTGCCTGCCTAACACTCACCTACATGGAACTTACCACATCGAGCACACTTCCGTGTTTGGCTAGCAGCAACGGGTTTTTTGGTTTAACTTTTCCATCCGTTTCACTTCCTCAGCTATCTTAGCTTTTTCCACAAGCATAGTAAATTCCCGCTCTCGTTATAGAACTATCAACATACGTAGATCGTCCTTCAGGCCATCTTCAAAATGAACACATCGCTCATGTTCTGTGGCCACTATCCCTCGAGCATAATGACTAAGGTGTAAGAATTCTGCTTCATAAGCTGCCACCGACCTACATCCCTGAACCAGATTCAAGAATGCTCTGCGCTGCGCATCCACATAGCTCGTCCCAATGTACCTACTTTGGAACACCGTTCAAAAGTAATCCCAGGTGATACGGTCAGCCATGGTACCATCCTTAACCGTAAGCCACCATTGATAAGCTTCATCTCGGAGAAGAGACACCACTCCCTTCAGCTTCTCCTCTTCTGTGAAGTCAAGATCATCCATTATATGCTCCATTGCTTCCAACTAATACTCTGTTGTGCTAGGATTTACACCAGAAATTCCCTCAAACACCTCTGCCCCATTGGCTCTATGTCGCTCCGGCACAGACTTCCGGGCTCCTGTGCCCATGCCTACTCCCACAACTCTATCTAAAACTCGTAACATTGCATGAGATACAGCATCATCTCCGGCCGTCTGATCTTGAAATTTTTCCTCCACAGCTGGTGGCACTAGTACCTCATTCCCTGACTCGTGACCAGACCCTACGGGTTTTGACACAGCAATCCTGCCTCTACCTCAGCCACATACACAACATCCCCTAGTGCCCATTCTACCGTTCGTAATTTATCTGATTAGAAATTTTATGAATAATAATTCTTTCTTCCGCTGATTCATAAAGGACAGTCTAATGGAAAGTAGTTTTAATAGTAATTCTTTTGAATTCAAATTCTATCTACAACGTTCAATTCTCAAGTTTGTATTTCCTAAATTCACATTCAATCAACATCAAACAGAGCACTACATACATGCATCAAACACACAAGTAAACATCCATGAACTCACACTCATCACCTATGGGTATTTTCGTCATTTCACTACCCAGGGGTATTTTTGTAATTTTATCCTATAGAGGTATTTTCGTAATTTTCCAAAATAGGGTATCTTGGTGATTTTACAAAATAGGGGTATTTTAGTAATTTTGAAATCTAGGGGTATTTCGATAATTTTGTAAACCAGGGGTATTTTGGGAAATTTTTACAAATCAAAGGTATTTAGGTAATTTTCTCAAACTTAGGGTATTCTGGGTAATTTACAAAATTAGGGGTATATAAGCAATTTTATAAAGACAGGGTAATGGTCCCTTTCGGGTTTTAGTTATAAATTTTGGCCCATCAACAAGTCCCCGTGGCTAAGGTGAACAGTCACTACGCACTAGGTAGGATTCCAATGAAAAGGTGGTGAGCCGCTAGGGCCACTTAAATACCAAGCTCTCCTTGGATCCAATCCTAGACATGCGTATGCATGTTACCACACCCTAACCCTGTGACTTGTTCACAAACATGTTTTATTAGAAATTAAGTTTTATTAGATTTGAAGAATTGTTTATACTAAACCTAAAGTCCATCAAGCTCTAATCATACTAGCCTATGTCCCTATGGAGCCCAACAAGCCCAACATGTATATCACATAATGAGTTTAGGATACTTACCTGCGTGGATCAGGTGTCGGTAGACTCGAAGGCCATATCTCAACAAAAACTTTTCTCAAGTACATTTCAATTTTACAAACCACTACTGGACCCATTTCATAGCCCGAGTTTTGAACTGGGCTCTGATACCAAAAAGTAACACCCCAAACCCAGCCCATGTGTCATGATCAATCTGGTATGCTACGGGTTGAATCTTGAAAACTTACTCTGAAGGGTTTTGGGAAAACTTAGTTTATTATAGCCGAATAATCAATTAAATGTTAAATATTCGAAATAACTTTAATATTTACGTTGATTGAGTTTCAAAAGCCCATTTATCATTTTATTTTATATTTAAGACTTTGAAAAAAAAAACATAAGTTTCAAAAAAAAACAAGCATAACAAAAAAAAAAATAAATCGAAACCTAAGTTATGGAGGCCTTATTACAAAAATGTTCCCAAAAATTAAAACTTAAATGAAAGCAAAACTAAAAATAGTCTATGTAGATAATAGTCTTAATGGCCCCTCGAGTCCGCCTCGGCTCCCATGTCCACAAACTACTGATCATCTGAAAAGTGGGAAAAATAAAAGGGTGAGTCACAAAGACTCAGTGTGCAAATCTCGAAATCACATGAAAGCCTTGAGCCCACAAACACATTATGGCCCTTGGCCCATACACAATGGTAACAAAATATTTCATGCAACATGGCCCATCCCAAACCTAAGAGTCCATCCTCTACACACCCCCGTACCAACCATCACACCATGGGGATTTCTACAATCAACCCTCCATCCGCTACATACCACGTCGACAGCTATGCTGCCTATCATAAAGACCAATCACTATGTGACCTATGTGGAAAAGCCATCGATCGCTTATGCGAACCTCAGAAAATACATTATAGTATTTTGACAGCTATGCTGCCTTTCATAAAGACCGATCACTGTGTGACCTATTTGGCAAAGCCACCAATCGCCTTGTGACCTGCTCCCCTTCCATAAATCAATCAATACTATCCCATGCATACATACATGCAAGAATCAAAACATTTAGCCATTTAAACCAATCACAGACTTTCACATACATCGATACACATAGAGAAGTTTCTATGATTACGTACCTTGTATCCCTTGCCTACCCTTTTTGGGTATTATAACTGTTCATACAGCGTCTCTTTCCGGCTTTTAGCCCATATCATACACATATATTACAATAATACTTATGTGTTAAGGATCTACACACCTGGTTACGGTTAAGATGACATGCGTGCGTGTTGGCACTATCGAAGCCGCCACGATCGCTAATCTATGATTTTGTTCTGAAGCCAGTCTACAACCCGGTGGCCAATCCCGCACTGCTGACACCGCTCACTTCTTAAACTTAGGGTTGGTTTAATAGATCCAATCCTCTTCTTTGTCTGATCCATATTTGATTCAATCAAGAGTCCTTGTCAGAACTACTATAACGACATAGTGTTGTCAAACCATATCATATGATTAAGATCTTAAGTACGATAACAAATTTAACGTAAATCTAATGAAAACCCCTTACCTTGAAATCCCGAAATAGATAGGATACTTAGAGATTAACGGTTTCTGGCTTTTAAGATCTGGATGATTCGATCTACTCCGATTTCTCGAAGTGCCACCCAAAAGAACATGAGATTAGTGGAAAAGTCAAACTAAAGATGGCCTATCAACCAACTAGCCATTCGGCTATGGTCCCAAAGAAACCAAAAGAGAAGGGAAAAAGAATAGAAGAAATTAGCACTCACCTTAACACAGAGAATTCGGTAACTCCTAGGAAATTTTAGCTTTTGAGAAGATCAAAAAGAAAGGATAATCTCAAGAGATCTATGAAGATTCAGCTTTGATGAAGAAATCAACAGAAGAGAATAGGAGGTATTCGGCTATGGAGATGAGAAGAAAGTTCATAGTTTTGGACTTTGAATGAAAGTGAAGATTTAGAGATTTCGGCTTTGAAGTAATGAAAAGAAAAGAAATTACAGAGAATGATTGAGAGTTTCGGCACAGAGAATAAGAAAAAGAAAAGGGTTCAAATGCCGAAATTGAAGAGATACCACCCCTATTTATAGAGAATTTTTGGCACTTACTTATCAAAACCCGTAAGTGCCCTTCCTAATAACTAACAATTAATCAAATAGTAGGGGAAATTTTGGCACCCCTTTGCCATAAAGAAACCAATTTCTTTCCCCCTCTAGGAGATGGAATTTTGGCCAACACTGCACTCAGCATATAACTCCTATCTTTTCTTCTTTATCTTAATCTATTCATACCTTTAGAAGAGGCCTAAATAACACCACCTCTCCCTACTATTATCGGCACAATATCCATATTATCCAAACAGATAAATCTTCTTATTTTAACGCATCCTAGCCGCCCCCACTCTCCTCTCCTTTGACACCAAAAATAATTAAAAATAAGTAGGTAATGCGACTCGAACCTTGGAACCCCTTACTACTTTTCACGCCACTGTCCACAGGGCCACTAGCCCATTTTTGTGTTTTAATACGCGGATAATATCTTTTAATCCTGGACCTATCTAGCTTTCCACTAAAGTAACCAAGGCAAAAATTTGGTTAAGGCATCAACCCAAACCTGAGCCCAATCTGAACCCCTTAAACACTCTAATTATCACATTGAATGTAACATACATCAAATGAAAAGGCCCATTAATTCAGGATGTTACATTTACCCCCACACTTAAGATGTACATTACCCTCAATGTACGAAGATAGATAAACAATCATGTAATAATGAAATCAAAAAAGAAGGGGAGAACACTTCCTGATTTTTTCTCTGGGATCACTATTCCCGACCTTACTTGGAGGAGGAGGTGGTGGTGCTGTGGTGGATGCCAACAATCATTGTGCTAGATGAAGAAATTGGGAAACTCGTGACGTATTAGCCACAAACTAATAAGAAAAATTCAAAATAAACTAATTATGTATTTAAGGAAAAGAAAAATAAAGAGAAGGAAACTAAGAAGAAAAATAAAAGTAAAGGAAATGATTAATGGACTAAAAAGTCCTTATTGTTGGATGACTCGCGAGGTGGGTGTGATTTCTAAGGCTGTGTTGAGCCGGTGGTCGTGGTTCAGATGTGATTCCCTAGTAGCCTGAAGAACCTAATAACAACGAATGAGAATAAAATAAACTAAATTAAGCATAAGATAGTCAAAGGAAAGGAAAATAAAAGAGATGAGAGAAGAAAAATAAAACTGAAAAGGTCTCAAAGACCCTTGACGTGTTGGAGGGTTGAAGCGGCCGACATGAACTTATGTAGATCAATCTCCCACAAGGAGATTGAGATTAAATCCTTCCACTTCTTTGGCATCGTTAAGGTGTCTCAAGAGTTGTAAGAATGATAGGAGAGAAAGAGAGAAATCTAAGGGAAAGAAGGTATGGATAAAGGTCAATGGGTGAAATAGGAAGGGGTGGGGTGGTTTAAATAGGGTTTTGGATCCTGACACCATCCCACGCTCCTGTACCATGGGCGTGTCCAGGCATACGGCCACCTCACATGGCCGTGTTGTAGATCGTATCGCCCATGTGTGATAAGTTAGTGTCGACCACGATCGCATCGCACGACCGTGGTTTGGGGCATATTGTTTTTCCCACGCCCATGTGTAGTTTTCCACGGTCGTGTATGAACTCTCAGTGTCGGCCCCGGCCGCATCGCATGGCCGTGGCGTGGTGGTCGGTTCTGTGACTTCGAAATATTGATTCGTTTTGACTTGTACCATCCCTGCCATGTCAGTATGGCAATTCAAAGTACCCACATGGCCATGGCCACGGCCGTGTGCTATGTCGTGTGGTCTGGGAATCTGTACTTTTGATTCATTAAAATTCTAGAGAAGGAGAAAAATAAAATAGAAAAGAAATAACCAAAAATAGAAATAAAGAGATAGTGTTAGTGTTCGGGTTGCCTCCCAAGAAGCGCTTGTTTAAAGTCTTAAGCTAGACTTTCCTCATGTTCGAAAAATCAGGGTGGTTTAAATGTTTGAATATCCTTCCTCATGTTATCAGTTTTATTTTCATGATAAATTTTAAGTCGGAAAGCATTTACCTTAAGATTGCCGAATATGGGATTACTTACCTCGACTGTTCCATATGGGAAGATATTTCATACCTCAAAAGGGATTTCTGCATTTGAATTTAGGTTTGGTGAGGTGATGTGAGGATCTGCTTTATCTAACTGTACCTGATCTCTTATTTTGAAGTGATTCAATGTCTCTACGAGCTCGTCTGGTAGTTCTTTCGATTTTTCTTTGTGTGGTTCTAGTTCCTCTTTAAAGTGGGTCTTCCACTCCCTTTGTTTGTCAACCTCAAGCTTAGTTCCTCATGTATTTCTTCTTTGTTGGGATGAGGTTATGATCCAGCTCAGGTTTGTAGCTTTTGCTTTTTCCTGTGGTGAAATTTGAATAGATTTATTATCAACTAAATTTACTTTCTCACCTTCATCATTCAATGTGCTAGCCGAGTTAAGAGCTTATAATCTGATTGACTCATCACCTACACTGAGTATGAGTTCTCCTGCACCAACATCTATTTTAGTTTTGGCGGTTTCTAAAAAGGGTCTTCCTAAAATTAAAGGAATCGAATTGTCCTCATCCATGTCTAAGACAACAAAATCTACTGGGAAAATGAATTTATCAATTTTTACAAGAACATCTTTGATAATACCTCTAGGAATTCTAATAGTTTTATCAGCCAATTGAAAACTCATCCTAGTTTGTTTGGGTTTCCCTAGACCTAGCTGTTTAAACATTTTATAAAGCATGAAATTTATGCTTGCCCCTAAATCAGCTAATGCATTATCAATTGTTAGTCTACCAATTAAACATGGAATTGTAAAACTCCCTGGATCTTTTAGCTTTCGTGGTAGTTTATTTTGCAACATTGCTGAGCATACTACGTCCAGTTCCACATGTGGTTCCTTGTCTAACTTACGCTTGTTCGTCAAGAGTTGTTTTAAAAATTTTCTTGAATCTGGCATCTGTGAAAGAGCTTCAAGAAGTGGTAATTTAATATGTAGTTTCTTTAAGAGTTTAAGAAACTTATCGAACTGTTCCTCTGTATCATCTCTCTTTAATGCTTTGAGATAAGGTATGCGAGGTTGGTACTCTTTGATTACCGACTTTGGCTTTTCTTGTGTTACCTAAACTTTACCTCGTTCTTATTTGTTTTCTCATGTTGAGATGGGTTCATCTAACCCTGTACCCTCCTAAGCTGTTATAGCTTGGATTTGTTCTTTTGGGTTAATTTTAATATTGCTTGGTAGACGCCTTTGTGGTTGTTCGGACATTAACTTTGCAAGTTGTCCAATTGACGCTGTAACTTCCCTGACTGACTTAGTAAGTTCCCCAACTTTGTTCTTGATCCCTTCCATTGATGTTTGTTGGTTTTTAAGTGTCGCCTCAGTGTCTTGGTGATGGTTTTATGTGCTGGCCATGAATTTTGTCAACATCTCTTCGAGGTTCAACCTCTTTTTCTGTAGATAACTAATTTTGGAAATTCTGAGGAGGTTGTTGTCTCTGATTTCCTTGATTTCCTTGACCTCCCCACGAAAAATTTGGGTGGTTCCTCCAACCTGAATTATAAGTATTACTATAAGGGTTATTATTAGATCTGAAATTGTTACCTATATAGTTCATCTGTTCACTCTCTGTGCCTAGTTGGTAGGGTGGGTACTCAGGATTCGCCACAGTTCCACATGCATCGCATTGCTTTACTGGATGTACTTACGAAGAACACAAACTATCAAGCTTTTTATTCATCAGCTCTACCTGTGTTGATAGCATGGTTACTGCGTCGAGGTTGAAAACTTCGGCCGATTTCGTTGGTTTTGTCCTTGTAACTTGCCACTGATAGTTGTTCAGCGACATCTCTTCGATGAATTCGTAGGCTGCTTTAGGAGTTTTGTTATTCAGAGTTCCACCAGCGGCTGAATCTATTAGTTGTCTCGTTGAGGGATTTACACCATTGTAAAAAGTTTAGACTTGTAGCCAAATGGCTATCAGTGATGTGGACATCTTCTCAAAAGATCCTTGTATCTCCCCCGTGCTTTGTATAATGTCTCTAAATCCATCTGCACAAAAGAAGAAATATCATTTCGTAATTTGGCTGTTATGGCCGGTGGGAAATATTTTAATAAAAATTTCTCGGTCATTTGATCCCATGTGGTTATTGACCCTCATGGTAACGAGTTTAACCAATGTTTAGCTTTATTCCTTAATGAAAAGAGAAATAATCAAGCCGTATGGCATCATTAGAAACGCCATTTATTTTGAAGGTATAACATAACTCTAAAAATTTAGCTATATGAGTATTCGGGTCTTCGTCCTGCAAACCACCAAATGGAACAAATTGTTGAATCATTTGTATAGTGTTAGGCTTTAATTCAAAATTATTAGCAGCTATAACAGGCCTAAAAATACTAGATTATGCTCCTGTTAAATTAGGTTTAGCATAATCATACATAGTACGCGGACCACCTGCCACATCTCTTGGTGTTTTATTTTCATCTATCCCTTAAGTAGGGTTGGATTCACCTTGTTGCTGTTCTTTTCATAATTTAAGGCTCGTTGATCATTCAAATAGTCGAGTTTTAAAATTTATAAAAAGAATGATTGAACCTGTAGACTAACTATGACAACGATAGAGGCAAGTGCACCTATCGAATAGTAGTATAGTTTAGGCAAGAATATCTTATCGAACCCAATGAAACCTAAAAGTACTACTACTCACTTTCTTCCTATTGTTTAGCCTGAAATATGGAGTGATTGGTTTATGAAACTAATGAAAAACTAAACTAGATGCAAAGACAAAAGAATGAAATGGAGAAAGACTTTAGGAAAACTCAGTTGATGAAGACGATATCCTCAGGAAGAATCCGCCTATGACATCACTTATTATTTATTCCCCAAACCCTATGATTTCTTTACTTAGCTTGATCTGTGAGACTTCCTAACCTATATTAAACCCTCTCTCGAGGCGAATAACGTCTAACCTTAGGTTAATTAGTGGAACTCCCATTCTTTTATAATAACCCCCTATGGAAGCAGTAAATCGATCAATGGATTCCCATATTGGGTTTCACCCTAATCTGGTAAAATCTTGTAACCCAATCTCTAGGCGCTCGATCAACTCTGCTCAATTATGCTAAATCTACTCTTAGGTAGGGTCTATTCCTCCTCCACCTAAGCACATCAGATTAAATTAAGCAACATAATTAAGAACAAACTAAGTACTTATCATATAATTTAGAAATCAAATAACAAAATCCATCATAGGTTTCATCCCTTTCAGGTATCTGAAGGGTTTAGTTCATAACAAAATAAGAAAACATCTTAAGAGAAAAGATAAAAAAAAAACATAAGAAATCCTTAAAACCCCCTGAACGAATTGAAGATGAGATCCTCTGTCTTGAGTAGAACTCCGACTTCTTGGGATGGATCAACTGGCTATCTTCGGGTAATTCCCTAAATAAAAGCTCTGGTAGAAAACTCTACCTCCTATTTCGGCTTCTACGGAACTCCCCCTTTAGTTGCTACCTTGGGTGTTTACATAGGCTTTGAATCCCATGACAAGCAAAAAGTGGATTTTATTTTATGATTTTATGATGCAAGAGGTAGAGTTCGGATTAAACTCTGCAGAGGAGGTTAAAGACTTGGTCAACAATTTTGAATGGGAGGCTGTGAGCAATTCAAAGAGGATTTGGTGGAGAGTTTGAAGGATTTAGGGAGTGTAGGAGTCTTAGCCAAATTTGGGAAGAGATGAGTAAGGGAATTTCGGCTAGAGGGTTCTCAAATGCGTAATTTTTACAATTTGGGTGAGTGAGGAAGCTGAATTTTCTCTTTGGTTTTTTTAACTTTTCCTTTTGCTTCATTTCAGGATTTATTCTTGTTAGTGGCATCTTGTGCAAACTTTTACCATTCGGGTCTTATCGTTCTTTCTTCTTCTCATCATTATTTTCCTATTGTTGCTTACTTTCTGCCGAATTACCTTTTTCTTCTTCAATTTCTCCTTTGGCCGAACACAACTCTTCTTTTCCCTCTTGTTATTCTTTTTTTCTCTCTGCAAGATAGCTGAACAATTTCTTTCTTCTTGTGTCAGCCGAATCTACTAGGGCCTAAGTATCTTCTTCTCTTCGTTACTTACTATTTTCGAACCTCTTCGATTGGTTGGTCAATGGTGACTATAGTCGAATCCAGGTTGGCTTTTTCTCCTTATTCAATTTTGTTCTCTTGCGTCAAAAGGCTTTTCTCCCCTGTTTTCGTGGAAATATATATTACTAACACTTTCTTTCTCGTTGAATGTTGCTAGGGACTCAATTTCCTTAACCATGGGGTAGGTCGATTATTTTTTCACTACAAAGGATCTTTCGTTTCATGGTAAGTAAAGTTAGTTTGATTAAAGCAATTCAATACTATGGTTTAACAAGGGTTTGTGACTAACTAATGGGCAGTTGTTATCATAGGTGTCTTGGAAGCACTTCAAACTACAACTTGTAATAGGTGTGTAATCGTACAACCAATACCGAACTCTCTAAACATTAGATAAAGGTGTTCTCATACCCTTGTGCTACTGTGAATCAAAAAAGCTAAAAAGTCAAACTTTCGCGTTTGAGGGCCCTCAAACGTACGGACGCTCGTAAGGATAAATCGAGCCACAATTGTTATCGTTAGGCCGTAGAGGCCGTCACGGATGCTTTCGTGGGCTTAGGTCGTAACAAATATCAAAATACCCTTGATGGGTAAAGTTACCGAACTACCCTTGATGGGTAAAATTACAAAAATACACTCGATGGGTGAAATTATCAAAATACCCTCGGTGGGTACAATTGCTGAAATACCCTCTATAGGTAAAATTATCGTTTTACCCCTAACCGATAAATGACAGTTATACCCCTAGTGGTACTGTAAGTGATGTATGTGTGATATTTGTATGACTGATTATGATTATGACATACTGCATGCACGAATTATTTATGACAAGGCATTTTGCATTAGGGTTGGGAATTGTAATTGGAGGAAGTATTATACTAGTGGCTCTGCCACATCTTACTGATCTAATAGCTTCGCTACGTATTTTGATTTTAGTGGCTTGGCCCACGTTTACTGTCACTAGCAGTTATGTTGCGATATTGGTGTTGGCTGGTCGGGTCGACTTGGTCCCCACATGGTGTGTTGGTTGGTACGGGTGGTGTGTTGGCTGGATTGGGTTAGGTTGCATTACTTTTCTGTTCTGTGATCATTTGGGCTTTAGGCCCACATTACTACTGAATATGGCTAAAGCCCAGACTAAACTGATACTGGATAGGGCTCAGGCCCAGACTATTATTGCATGATTAGGGATTAAGCACTGAGTTCTCGTGACTCACCCTTTTGTTTAACTGTGCAGGTAATCCCCAGCCTTAGATGATTTGGAGTTGCGAGGGACTCGGAGGTGGCTACACCTCGATATGTTTTAATATTAGACTTAGTTATTTTATTTTTTATGTTTTGGGTTAATAATCATGTAATAAGGCCATTTGGGGTTTTAATTTTTGTTGGTGGTTCTCTTCATTTCAACCTGTTAGTCTAGGAAACACGGTTTTTTTAAAAATAACAATCATTTTCTTAAAATCACATTTTCAAATCTTAAAGTTTACAACTAGAAAAGGCTTCTGCGATTTTATTCGGGATTAATAAGCTTATAACAATTGATACGGCCTATAATTGGGCAACAAGGTTTACAACACAAACATTTTTAAAACAATTGTTAAATAGGATTTATAATTTAGTAACGAACTCTTATCGACAAACATGGTTTTTAAACGACACTTTGATGTGACACATCAAATTCAATCATAACGTCTAGGCCTTGTTTGGGGTGCCACACCTAGTGGTATTAGAGCTTGGTTGCAAAACTCGGATGTGGAATGGGTTCTTGAATTTTTTTCTAAAAGATGGTTTTGGAAAGAAAATCAGAAGGTTGTTACTGAAAGTGTGGCACACCGAGTCTCTGACGCTAAATCTATAAGTTCTCTGACACTGTTTACTTCTATAAACTGAAATGTTATACTGAGAAACTACTATAGATAGTAGTACTTTGCTAAAACTCTTTTGGTTATGGTAAATTTAAATATAGAAGACTGAAAACTAAAGTGAGGTCTCGATCTGCAAGAACAACCTTAATTACTGCTTATTATAAAATATCCATTATTAATTATTGGAATTCTAAGCTGATGCATAAAACTCTTAAATCAGATAAATACGCTACATCGATATGAGCACAAGAGGTCGCAGTAGGGGTACATGTGGCCGCGGTAGAGGCCGAGGCACTAGGGATGGATCTTCAACATTGGGACACATGCTGGCTAGGGAGGCACCAGCCTCACCACTAACTGAGACAGGGTCTCATGACCGAGCGATTGGGGATGATGCCCTATCCCAAGCGATGTTACATTTTCTTGAAAGGGTTGTTGGAGCAAGTACTAGGTCAGTCGACCGAGGGTAAATTTCTGAGTGACTCCGGTCTAATGGAGCGAAAATCTTTAGGGGCATTTCTGATGTAGCCTCGAACGTGGCAGAATATTGGTTGGAGGCTATCGAGCGGATAAAGATGACCTCATCTGTATGGTGGAACAAAAATTAAGAGAGTAGTGTCCTTACTGTGAGACGAGGCATACCAATGGTGGCTCATTATGAGAGAGGGTACACAGGCCGATCATTTGACGTGGGAATTCTTCAAAACAGCCTACCAAGTTATGTGGATGCCTGGAGGAAGGAATTTCTGAGTCTGGTCCAGGGGAATAGGTCTGTAGCAGAGTATGAGGTAGAGTTCCTACAGTTGAGTCGGTATGCTTGGGGCATAGTTGCGACTGAGTATGAACGCTGTGTGCGGTTCGAGGATGGCATCCGAGATGAGTTAGAGTGCTGATAGCTCCGCAGGGGGAAAGAGAGGCAAAAATGGTCGAGGATGTGAAACAATCGTGATAAAGATAGTGGTAGAAGTAAGAGGGATTTTGGGCCCTCAAGTTCTTTTGGTGGGACTAAAAAGAGGCATAGATTTGATGGGCCAGTCTGAGTTAGGGTCCCTATTATTGCTGCTATACCGTTGTCTTGAGGGGATTGTGGTAGATATCACCAAGGTGAGTGCTGGAAAAGAACAGGGGCGTGCTTTGGATGTGTGTTCGAGGATCATAAGGTTAAGAACTGTACTTAGAGGCCTGTTCTAATGCAAGCCATATGTCAAGGCTATGTTCAACCAGGGAGAGGTGGTCAGTAGCCACCGATAGGCTGTGGTAGGCTGGAAGGGGAAATGGTTTAGGTAGAGGTCGTGGAGCACCGGGCAGAGGTGTTGGTAACACTGAGGCTAGACAACCAGCTTTGGTCTATGTTGCTCGGCGCCAAGAGGACGGCAACGTTCCTCATTTATAATGTACCATACACTACTTTCATTGGCATTGGGTCTACACACTCGTATGTTGCATGCACTATGTCTGGGACGCTAGGTTTCTAGTTTGAAATTACGGATAGAGAGATGACTGTGTTGAGTCCACTAGGACAGTCGGTTAGGGTGAACAAGTTGTTCAGGGACGTGCCCTTAGAGATCAAAGGGGTTGTCTTTCGGCTATTTTAATTGAACTACCATTTGGCGAATTCGATCTTATTTTGGGCATGGATTGGCAAGTGAAACACCGTCCAAATTTGGATTGCGCTGCTAAGCGTATAGTATTGAAGTCTTCTGAGGTGGAGGAGGTGTTGGTGAGAGGAGAGCGAATGGATTATATGTCTCATGTAATCTCAGCATTAAGGGCTAAGAAACTGGTCCACAAGGGTTGCGAGACGTTCTTGGCATTTGTCAGCATGTCTAACTCTAAAGGTCCTTCTGTTTGGGATGTTAGAACTGTGAAGGAGTTTTCAGATGTATTTCCCGAAGAGCTTCCTGGATTGCCTCCAAACAGTGATGTCAAATTCAGTATTGAGCTCTTACCTGGAATAGCTCTGGTGTCCATTGCCCCTTATAGGATGGCACCGAAGGAGCTGGTGGAATTAAAGGCTCAAATTCAAGAGCTACTGGATCGAGGATTCATTCAGCCGAGTGTGTCTCCATAGGGAGCATCGGTGTTGTTCATGAAGAAGAAGGATGGGTCCATGCGCATGTGCATCGATTATTGTCAACTGAACAAATTGACGATTAAAAATAAGTACCCTTTACCTAGAATAGATGATCTGTTTTACCAGCTGCGAGGAGCCTCGGTTTTCTCCAAAATAGATATTCGATCTGGGTACCATCAACTAAGGGTTAAGGACGCAGATGTGTTCAAGACCGCGTTCAGGACTTGTTATGGGCATTACGAGTTTCTAGTTTTATCATTTGGGTTGACAAATGCACCAACTGCTTTCATGGATATGATGAACCAGGTATTCCAGCACTATTTGGATCGGTTCATAGTGGTGTTTATAGATGACATTTAGGTGTATTCAAGAACCGATGGGGATCATGATGCACATCTTCGAATAGTTTTACAAATCCTGATGGAAAAGCAGCTTTATGCAAAGTTTAGCAAGTGTGATTTCTGGTTGCGGGAAGTGACATTTCTGGGTTACGTGGTGTCTGCCAAGGAGATTAGGGTTGATCCTCGAAAAATTGAGGCCGTATTGGATTGGAAACCATAGAACTGTATCTGAGATTTGAAGTTTTTGGGTCTAGTTGGGTATTATAGACATTTTGTTGAGGGTTCCTCCGATTGCTGCACCTTTAACTAAGTTACTACGTAAAGGGGTACTTTTCAACTGGACAGATAAACAACATGAGAGTTTTGAGAAACTGAAGAATTTTCTGACTGAAGCCCTGGTAATCGCTGAAATCAGAGCTTTAAAATTTATAAATAGAATGATCAAACCTGGAAACTAACTCGGACAATGACTTAAAGGCAAATGTACCTATCGAATAGTTGTATAGCTTAGGCAAGACTAGATTATCAAACCCAGAGGAACTAAAAGTACTAATACTCACTTTCTTTTTATTTTTAGCCTAAAATATGGAGTGATTGGTTAATTTAATCTAGTTTAATGACAACTAACCTAAAGATGCAAAGACAAAAAGAACAAATTGGGAAATAACTTGAAGAAACTCAATTGATCACGATGATACCCTCATGAATAGTCCACCTAGACTTCACTTGTTACTTATTACTTAATCATATGATTTCTTTACTTAGCCTGATCCGTAGGACTCCCTAACCTATATTAAACCCTCTCTTGAGGCGAATAACGTCTAATCCTAGGTTAATTACTGGAACTCTCGTTTGCTTATAATAACCCCCAAAAATAGCAATAAATCGATCAATGGATTCCCATATTAGGTTTCACCCTAATCCGGCTTGAAGTCCAGGCCGTGTCAATTTTTCTTTGGCCCAAATTGACCCATTTTAAGCCCATTTCTTGTTCTTTTCATCCTCGGGTGCTTTTCTGAGTAAAAACATGAAAAGAAAAGATGAAAAGCACATTTTTACATAAATCAGGGCTAAATAATCCTAAAAGCATACTAAATACGGGGTTACAATATGTTACTTTTACAGTTTATCAAATACCCCCACACTTAGGCTTTTGCTTGTCCTCAAGCAAAATTCTCAACTTACAATTAAAACAAACTTTTAGTAATTCAAAATTCTTATTAACAATGCTTCATCATAATTCACATACAATTTATACATGGATAATTTAACTCAAAGAGTCTTAAAGATTCAAACAATACAAGTCATGAATTTTGTAGTACGAAAACATGGGTGTCTCCCGTTATCTAAATGATTAACTTTTAAACTGAAACCGACGAGGATTGACATCCTCACTAAGTATTCACTCAAAGCACTCGAAGTGTTTAAGTTTCAAGAAAAAGCACTCATAAGTCGAACCTGAAAAGTAAATCCCATAGGCTTGCCTAAAAATCAAATCTCCACCACTGTAATATGAGATGATACACAAATCAAAAGGTCTTTGATAGGGTTGTAACGGGGCTTGGGTTAAAGGTGTGGATAAAGGCTGAATTAGAGGGTTTAGAGTTGAGATTGACCTGACCAATTACTTAACTAAAAATAAGAAATGATTATATCAATTGAAAATTTGAAACTAATAATACTTCTATTGATAATACTTTTGATACGAGCTCTTCTTCAGCAATTGGAATTTAAATGCATAAGCTCCTTTAATCATATACTAATACTTGAATATACTTTGGTTTTTTTTAAGAATAAACTAGAAACATAATAGAGAGAACTTTAATAATTGAAATAAACTAATTCAGCAACTGATCAACTTACTCCTCGATAGAAGGGTAGTCAAAAGAATGGTGATAATAAATACAAAGGGTTTTGGGTTAATATTAAGTGGGTAATTTTATAAAAAGGGATTAGGATCAAAGAGGTTCACTAAGGGTTATGTAGGTAAGCTTTTTAGTGGAGTGAATGGGTTAAAACCTAGGTGCCTTTATCATCTCAATATATCAAATCATTAATGTGGTCTCGACATGTATAATCGTGGCAAGTTTTAGAATAACCATTCAGTGTTGACACCCTCATAATTAATAAAGTGAGCATGAAAAAGAATATATGCTCTATAAGGCTCAAATCTCACAAAAATTTATGGGTATTTGACATCAATCTTGTAAATTTCAAGCATCAAGGTAATATTCAAATTCAGCTTAACAGCCTAGGAAATTTTTGATTCTTGAAAAATAGACTTATCATTCTTGATTCTCTATTATTCTTCACGTATAAATCATCAATGCAAAATTATCAATGACTTATTCAAAAACATGTCAATAACAATCATAACTCATTAGAAATTTCACCCTAATTAATAATATGCGAAGCTTACTTAGGGACAAGACTAAAATTTAAGATTGGAGAATTATGCAAAAAGTTAGGTACTTTTACCCCCATACTTAAGATGTACATTGCCCTCAATGTACAAAGATAGATAAATAATTATATGATAAAAAGAAGAGGGGAGAAGTAACACTTCTTGAATTTTGGATGATTCCGGGAGTTGGCGCCTCTTGTGGTAGAAAGTAGGTGGAAGAGGTGGTGTTGGAATTTTTATGGGCCCGGTGGGTGTCTATGATGATCTTTGTGCTAGATAAAGAAATTGGGTAGCCTGCAAAGATATAGCCAAGAGATCTAAAGAAACAATAATAATATACTAATACTATAATTAAAGACAAAGGAAATAAAGAGAAGGAGACTAAGAAGAAAACTGAAATTGAAGGAAAAGACTAATGGACTAAGGAGTCCTTATTGTTGGATGGTTCGTGAGGTGGGTGTGACCTCTAAGGCTATGGTGCGTGATTTCCAAGTAGCCTTTAGAACCTAAAACCAAGAAACTAAAAAACTTTGGAATATATTAAGAAGAAGAGAATTATAGATAAGTAGGATGAAGGGGAAAATAAACATAAAGAAGAATTTAAATGGTCTAAAAGACCATTGTCTTGGTGTTTGGATGAAGTGGCCGACATGAACTCATTTGTTGAGGTCTCCTTTGAGGAGACAATGCTTGCCTTCTTACGCTTCTTCGACATGATTTTAGTGTAGCTCAAGAGTCTAATACCTATTCTAAGATAAGAAATAGAGAGAAGAAGGAAAAAGTATAAGGTAAGAGGATGGGATAAGGGGAAAGGCTGTGGTGTTTAAATAGAGTTTTGCCTTCTGTTGGTGTGCCACGCCTGCGTATGGAGGGTGTGTTTGTTTACACGGCTGTGGTCAAGTTACCATGCCCGTGTTCGATAAGTCAATGTCTTTGCACGGTCACATCGCACGGTCGTGTTGTAAGAGTGTTTGGTATGCCACGCCGTGTCTATAATGGCAGTGTTGTCCCATGGCCGCCTCGCACGATCATGGTGGGGTAGGTGAGCCCGTGACTTCTGCAGTTGGTTGTGGTGGCAAATAACTTAGAAGGCTCTTAGTTGTGTGTTTGTGTATGTGGAGTGTGTAATTTATTCTACAAAGTCGGTTGGTTAATATTCTTGTAATAAATATGTGAATACGGAATCGTGAATGGTTAGATAGCCAATTTTAAAGGGTTGCAATAATAGAAGGTCAAAAATAACACCATATAAAATAAAGATAAACATAAAAATAAAATGAAAATAAAAGAAAATAGAGATAAATAGCTTAAGATGACTCAGAGGTCCTCATCATTGGTCGGGTCCGGTGGTGGTACTTGTGATGATATATGAAGATGTTGGTATATTTCTTGAAGAGTCTCCTTTAGTCTATCAAAGTACCGAGTGTTTTCAGTGAAATAGAACTCGAACTGGTCAAGTCATGCAGAGATGTCCGATAATGATGGTGATGCTTGTTGCTGATGCTGGTTCAGATTTTATGCCTCCTCTAATTGTGGTGGGTCCTCATCAGGGATGTCCTCATCCTTCCTTTCGTTTTTAGGTGTCTTTAGTTGGTACTGAGGGGGTCGGTTCCTCGACGTTTTTTGATCATCCTCATGTGTAACATCGTCTGGATGCCTTGAGGTGCCATGTTACCTATCAGTGTGAGGGTGGTGATTTGATCGTCGTTGTTGAGGAGATTGTAGTATCGAGCCAGCCTCGTAATGTATGGCCCCATGTATAAGATCTCCTTCCTATGTGGTTCAATCTGATGTTAAATCGCGCATGCGATAAAATATGCCAAGTCGAAAACATGTCATTCAGCCATGCATGCTAGGAAGTAAACGTGTTACTTGTTTACAACTCCGGTGTTTTCTCTGCGACCTGTGATGGTGCGTACAAGAATGGTGTGAATATACCTTAGAGCTGGTGGAAGTGCCGTCGCTTTAGAGCGGCTGGGGTCGTATGTACTTGTAGTGGGGCAGAGTTTGCGCCAGCATTCACACGGAGTGTAGTGGAGTTCATGGTTTAGTTCGAATAGTGGGTTTTCTTCTATGAATTCTGGCATATAAAGTCCGAGAGCTGCTCCGAATTGTGGTACACTTACTTCACGCACTGAGCCCCCTAAATAGAATTGGATAGCACCTGGGTCGTCGTACTGAGTCGTCACTATTTGTAGTGTGAAGGTGGTGCAGAATTCTAATGTAAGCTCCAAGTATGTGGGCTCATTAATTGAGAACAAGTCTTCCCATGGTTCGGTTGAGAGAAGGCTCGAATATCGGTTGTGAGCCCAACTTGTTTTACTGCATTCCAGTCAATGCGCCTACTGGTGCCTAGTGGTCTGTCCCGGATTGCTTTGTACCATTCTTCCTGAGTTCCTTGAGGAAATCTGAGGAATTGGTGTCGAATTTTGGTAGAGGGACTTGCAGAGGATGATCCGGGCCCCTTGCTTTTCTTGCTGGGGGCTGATCGTTTGGTTTGGGATGTTGCCATGGTCCCTGCAAAATAATCAAGTATACAGCCAGTTTCTCAACAATAATATAGCCAAAACTAAATCTATCATAATCTAAGAAGTTAGAATATTAATCGACAAGAATTATTTGACAGTAGTGAGCAAAGAAATGCATCAAACTTATTAGTTCTAAAATCCAAGAATTTATTCCTACAATTAAAATGAATCATGAAGAATCAACCAACAATTATTCATGGGGCTAAACTTTTGAGGAAATTTTCCTAAATAAAATGATTACTTCCATACTAAAACTAAACAAGATATGAAAATAAAGTAGAGTGGTATAATTTTTATTAAGTTATAGGTTAAGAACAAGGAACCAGTGGCGTGTGAAATGTTCGAGCACGGGAGGAGCATGGCGGTGTTGTGAGTTGCAGCACAGTTGTGGTGTAGGCATTGTAGGATGAGCACAGGAAAAGCAGGGGCATGGGGTTTATGTCACATGACGGTGTTTCGGGCGTGTTGGGGTGTTTGTTCAATTTTTGATGAAAAAAATGGTGGTTTAGGTGAGAGTGTGGCCGAAATTTTTAAAAAGGGGCTAAAAATTATTTTTATGGTTAAATGGAGAGTAATTTCGATTAATTTGTTTAAATAGCAGTAGGGGCATGGGCAGGTGCCGCGGCCGTGCTATTTTTTCAGTTGCCCGTGTAATTCAGGATTTTGAATTTTTAGGCGCGATTGGTTTTTTTAGCACGGGCGTGTGTTCCTTGTGTGTGATATGTCAGTATGCCCCCAAGGTCAGGACGCACAGTCGTGCGTGTCCTGTGCTTTAGAAGTCAGTATTTAAGCACGATTACTCAACACGGGCATGTCTTGCCATTATTCGATAAAAGAATTTTCTCTGGTTGCGCATGACTATTGGCATGCCCGTGGCTCATCCCATGGCTCTCACATGGCCATAGGCACGCCTGTGTGTAGAGCCGTGTTACCTCAACCCGCTATTTTTTTGTGGGTTAGTAACAAAGTAGAAAGTGTCAATAAGTTAGCGGTCGGGTTGCCTCCCGAGAAACGCTCGTTTATAGTCTTAAACTAGACTTTCCCTATTTTCATTAAACGAAGGTTCACTGGTTGAAGCTCCTCTCTCATGTCCCTAAAATCTGCACCATTATAAACTTTTAGTCGGTGGCCATTTACCTTGAATGTGCCCTTCGTGGGGTGAGTTACCTCGATTGTACCATATGGAAAAATTGTTTTGATTATAAATGGTCCTGACCATCTTGATTTCAACTTCCCAGGGAATAATTTGAGCCTTGTGTTGTACAATAAAACCAAGTCCCTTACCTCGAATTGTTTTGACCCCTTCAGACGAGAGTCGTGGCGTCGCTTTGTTGCCTCTTTGTATTGTTTCGAGTTCTCGTAGGCCTTAGCCTCCACTCTTCCAGTTCGTTCATCTGCATCATTCTTTTCTTTCTTGCAGTTCTAATATCAAAATTTAAAAACTTTATGGCCTAAAAAGCTTTGTGTTCTATCACAAATGGTAGATGACAGCTTTTTTGTATACGAGTTTGTATGGGGATGTCGCTAGAGGTGTTTTAATAGCTGTTCTATATGCCCACAGGGCATCATCTACTTTTAATGCCCAATCTTTTCTATTTGATTCAGCCGTTTTTTCTATTATGTGCTTAAGTTCTCGGTTTGTGACTTCAACTTGCCCACTTGTTTGAAGATGATATGGGGTGGCTGTCCTATGGTGTACTGCATATTTCTTTAGAACTTTTTCAAATTGAGTATTACAAAAGTATGTACCCCTATCACTAATAATAGCTCTAGGTGTCCCAAATATAGAAAGTAATTTCTTAAGAAATTTAACTACTACCCTAGCATCATTGGTTGGTAAAGCTTTCGCTTCTACCCGTTTCAACATGTAATCAACTGCCACTAGGATGTATTTATTTCCAAATGAACTAGGGAATGGTCCCATAAAATCAATACCCCATACATCAAATAATTCAAATGATAACATATATGTTTGAGGCATTTCATCATGTTTAGAAATATTACCTGTTCTTTGGCATTTATCACACGAGGTAACATACTTGTTGGCATCTTTGAATAGATTTGGCCAATAAAAACCTGATTCAAGTATTTTGTGTGTTGTCTTTATACCACTGTAGTGTCCTTCTGAGGGTCCTGAATGATAATGTTCTAGAATTTTGCTTGCTTCTGCTTTTGTAACGCACCTTCTGATGACCTGATCTGCACATATGCGGAAAAGAAATGGATCTTCCTAGAAATATTTTTTCACATCAGCAAAGAATCATTTCTTTTGTTGATGTGTTAGTCTTTTCGGTAAGATGTTAGCTGCTAAATAATTCGCAATGTTTGCAAACCATGGTACCTCAGAATGTTTTGTAGAAAAAAGTTGTTCTTAGGGAAATAAATCGTTTATCTCATTTTTATCAAGCTTTGTAATATGTGGGTTCTCAAGTCTGGAGAGATGATCTGCTACAAGATTCTCAGCTCCCTTCTTATCTTGTATTTCTAAGTCAAATTCCTGTAAAAGTAAAATCCATCGTATGAGTCGAGGTTTTGCATCAGGTTTGTTTAAGAGATAGCGAAGAGCTGAATGATCAGTGTAAATGACAACTTTGGACAATATTAAATACTGCCTAAATTTGTCAAAAGCAAAAAGTATAGCTAGCAATTCTTTCCCTGTGGTGGTGTAATTATCTTGTGCAGGTGTAAATGTTCTTCTAGCATAGTAAATTGGCTGAAAATACTTGTCTCTTCATTGTCCCAAAACTGCACCTACTGCAAAATCACTTGCATCACACATTAGCTCAAAGGGTATGTTACAATTAGGTGCAATCATAATCGGTGCATTTATTAATTTATCCTTAAGAATATTAAAAGCATCTAAACATTCATGATTGAGATTGAAAGGAACATCTTTTTCTATTAATTTTGTCAAAACATAGCTATTTTAGAAAAATATTTAATAAATCTTCAATAGAACCCTGTATGTCCTAAAAAGCTTTTAATAGCCTTAACTGAACTAGGGGGAGGTAATTTTTCTATGTTTCAACCATTGCTTTATCTACCTCAATTCCTTTACTAGAAATCTTATGTCCTAATACAATTCCCTCTCTAACCATAAAGTGACATTTTTCCCAATTCAACACAAGGTTGGTTTCCTCACATGTCATCAGAACTCGTTTTAAATTTTTAAGGCATAGATTGAAAGAATTATCAATACCGAGAAGTCATCCATGAATACCTCCATGATATCTTCCACGAGTTCGTCAAAAATTGCCAACATGCAAAATTGAAAAGTAGTAGGAGCATTACATAATCCAAAAGGCATTATACGATAAGCAAACGTACTGTATGGACATGTAAATGTGGTCTTCTCTTGGTCTTTAGGAGCTATGGGAATTTGGAAGTATCTAGAGAGTCCATCCAAAAAATAGTAGTACATATGCCCGGATAGTCTTTCTAACATTTGATCTATGAAGGGTAGAGGGAAGTGATCTTTTCTGGTGGCATCATTGAGCTTTTTATAGTCTATACAGACTCTCCATCATGTGACTGTTCTTGTGGGGATTAATTCATTCTTCTCATTGGACACCACCATCATGCCTCCTTTCTTTGGGACTACCTGCACAGGACTTACCCAAGTGCTGTCAAAAATAGGATAAATTATTCCTACATCTAGAAGTTTAATTACATCAGCTTTGACTACGTCTTTCATGATGGGATTTAGCCATTTCTGGGGTTGCACACACAGTTTGTATTCTTCTTCCATTAAAATTTTATGGGTGCAGAACGAGGGACTTATACCCTTTATATCAGATATTTTCCAAGCTATGGCTTTTTTATGTTCTCTTAGTCCTTTTATCAACTCCTTATTTTCCTTAGGTTCTAGTTCGGAAGAGATAATTACCGGTAGCATAGAATTGTCTCCGAGGAATGCATATTCTAAATGTTTTAGTAATTGTTTTAATTCTAAACTGGGTGGATCATCAATGGAGGATTTCTATTTTAGTTCATCATTGTTTTCAATGCTTTCTTCTTTCACTTGCCTGAATGATGATGTATTCAAATTCATCTCATCGTCTTCACCTTCTTCCCTCTCTTCTTAAATTAGGAAAGTTCCATTGTGTCGTCATGTCTAATTTCCTGCAATAAATTTTGAATGATATGATCAGTAGTATCAATAAAATAACAGGAATCATCTTGCTCTTTGGAATATCGCATGGCATCATAGATTTGAAACATAATTTCTTCATCACCTATCCTTCATGCAATTTTACTATCACCTACATCAATAACGGCCCTAGCAGTGGCTAAAAAAAGGCGTCCTAGAATTAAAGGAACATTAATATATTCTTCAATGTCTAACACAACAAAATCAACAGGGAAAATGAATTTATCAATTTTTACTAAAACTTCTTCAATAATTCCTCTAGGATATTTAATAGATCTATCGGCCAATTGAATACTCATCATAGTGGGTTTTGGTTCCCCAAGATCTAATTGTTTAAACAATTTGTAAGGCATTAGATTAATACTGGCACCTAGATCGGCTAATTCTTTCTTAATATTTAGGCTACCAATCAAGCAAGGAATAGTAGAGCTTCTTAGGTCTTTTAATTTGGTTGGTAACTTGTTCTGGAGAATGGCTGAGCATTCTTCATTAAGTTCCACCGTCGGTACTTATTCAAGATTTCTTTTATTCGTCAGGATTTCCTTTAAGAAATTTGCATATTTAGGCATTTGTGAAATAGTTTCAACAAAAGGTAAGTTAATATGTATTTGTTTAAAAAGTTCAAGGAACTTACTATATTGGACATCTAGTCGTTCCTTCTTTAGCCTTACTAGATATGGGATTGGTGGTTTACTTTCTTTGCATATTGGATTTTTATTCTCTACTCCTTCATCTCTTGTTTTGTTATCTTCGTGTGGGATTTGTTTCTTTGGTTCCACTAATTCCTTTCCACTTATTAGTGTAACTGCTTTTACTTCTTCTATTTCTTTAGAAAAAATTTCTGCCCATATTTCACAGATCATCTTAGTAAGCGGTCCAATCGACTTAGTGAGCTCTTCAAATGACTCAGTAAGTTTTTCAACTGATGCTTGTTGATCTTATGTTCTCTTCGTATCTTGGAAGCGTTTTTCTATGTCTGACGTAAATTTTGTCAGCATCTCTTAGAGGGTTGGCTTCCTCTCTTGTGGATAAGGCTGAGTTTGGAAGTTTTGAGGAGGTTGCTGCCTTTGATTTCCTTCACCTCCCCATGAAAAAATTGGGTGGTTCCTGCAACCTGGATTATAAGTATTTCTATAAGGATTATTATTGGATCTGAAATTATTACCTATATAGTTTGTCTGTTTGTTCTCTGCTCCTAGTTGGTAGGGTGGGTACTCAGGATTCACCACAGTTCCACTTGTGTCGCATTGCATGACTGGGTGTACCTGCGAAGAACATAAACTGTCAAGCTTTTTATTCATCATCTCTACCTGATTTGATAGCATTGCTATTGCATCAATGTTGTAGAATCCGGCTGATTTTGTCTGTTTTGTCCTTGTAACCTACCACTGATAATTATTTAACGACATCTCTTCAATGAACTCGTAAGCTGCTTCAAGAGTTTTATTATTCAAGGTTCCACCGGCGCCTGAATCAATTAATTGTCTCGTTGAGGGATTTACACCATTGTAGAAGGTTTGGACTTGAAGCCGTAATGGTAGTCCATGGTGTGGACATCTCCTCAAGAGATCTTTGTATCTCACCCATACATCGTATAATTTCTCTAAATCCATCTGTACAAAAGAAGAAATATCATTCCGTAATTTAGTTGTTTTAGCTAGTGGAAAATATTTTAATAAAAATTTTTCGGTCATTTTTTCCCATGTAGAGATTGACCATCGTGGTAACGAGTTCAACCACTGCTTGGCTTTATTCCTTAAGGAAAAGGGAAATAACCGAAGACGAATGGCATCATCAGAAGTGCCATTTATTTTGAAAGTATCGTAGAACTCTAAAAAATTTACTATATGAGTGTTCGGGTCTTCGTCCTGGAAGCCATCAAATTGTTGAATCATTTGTATTGTATTAGGATTTAATTCAAAATTATTAGCAGCTATAGCAGCCCTAACAATACTAGATTCTGCTCCTGTCAAATTGGGTTTAGCATAATCATACATAGTGCGCGGAGCATCTGCCACATCTCGTGGTGGGTTATTCTTGTCCATCCCTTCAGTAGGATTGGTTCTGTCTTCTCGCTTTTCTTCTAAGTAATTTAGAACTGAGTAATTTAGAACTCGCCTAATTTCTCTGGAATTTCTCCAAGCGGTAGCTTCACTTTCGCTGTCGTATACTAGAGGTCCTGTCGGGTTCCTTCTAGTCAAAAACTAGAGGTACCTACTAGTAAGAAGAAATAAAATTAACAAAAACAATAAAATAAAATAAATTGTGAAATAAATAAAAATAATGGCTAAAGTAATAAAAATATAGTTTTCTTAATATTTTAGTTACCCGGCAACGGCGCCAAAAACTTGATTGCTGAAGTCAGAGCTTTAAAATTTATAAATAGAATGGTCAAACCTGGAAACTAACTTTGACAATGACTTAAAGGCAAGTGTACCTATCGAACAGTAGTATAGCTTAGGCAAGACTGGATTATCGAACCCAAAGGAACTAAAAGTACTAATACTCACATTCTTTTTATTATTTAGCATAAAATATGGAGTGATTGGTTAATTTAATCTAGTTTTAATGACTACTAAGTTGAAGACGCAAAGACAAAAAGAACGAATTGCAAAATAACTTGAAGAAACTCAATTGATTACGATGATACCCTCAGGAAGAATCCACCTAGACTTCACTTGTTACTTATTACTGAATCATATGATTTCTTTACTTAGCATGATCTGCAAGACTCCTAAACCTATATTAAACCCTCTCTCATGGTGAACAATGTCTAATCTTAGGTTAATTAGTGGAACTCTCATTCACATATAATAACCCCCTAGAATAGCAGTAAATCGATCAATGGATTCCCATATTAGGTTTCACCCTAATCCGGCAAAATCTTGTAACCCTATCTCTAGGTGTTCGATCAACTCCGCTTAACTATGCTAGATCTACTCTTAAGCGGGGTCTATTCCTCCTCCACCTAAGCACATCAGATTTAGATTAAGCCGGCATAATTAAGAACAAAATAAGTATTATCATATAATTCAGAAAATAATAACAAAATTCATCTAGGTTTCATCCCCTTTAGGTATCTGAAGGATTTAGTTCATAACTTTAAAATAAAACATCTCAAGAGAAAAGATAAAACTCCTTAAAACCCCCTGAAGGAATTGAAGGAGAAATTTGTCGTCTTGAGTAGAATTTTGGCTTCTTGAGATGGATCAACTGGCTATCTCCGAATGATTCCCACAAATGTGATCTTTCTGGCTCGGCTCATTGGCCTAGCTAACCGCCCTCTCTCAGGAAGCACTTAGGGTGTTTATATAGGCTTTTAGAATCCTTTACTTGGTCCCTAAGTGTCCTAAATTAATTTTGCTTCCTACTTGGTGTTTGAAAAGGCTTTTGAAAGTGTTTCTTTGGCTCTAAGTATCTAAATCTAAGTGAAATTGCTCTCTCTCGTAACAGGGGCACGGCCATGGCACAACCGTGTAAATCATGATTGGGTCGTGCCTTGATTCTGCTAATTGGGGCACGGCCGTGGAAATCGTGGCATGGCCGTGTCTTAGTTAATTGTCAAGGCACGATGTGTGGCTTGAAGTCCAGGCCATGTCGATTTCTTCTTTGGCCCAAATTGGCCCATTTTAAGCTCGTTTCTTGTTCTCTTCATCCTCGAGTGCTTTCCTGAGTAAAAACATGAAAAGAAAAGATTAAAAGCACCTTTTTACATAAATCAGGGCTAAATCATCCTAAAAGCATACTAAATATGTCACTAGAATATGTTACTTTTACAATTTATCACCCAATCTTAATTTAGCGAGAGTCCGGGAAGAAATTCATTATCTACTGTGATGCATCGCACACTGGATTGGGTTGTGTGTTGATGCAAGAAGGAAAGGTGGTTGCTTATGTGTGTCACCAGCTTAAGCCTCACAAGGCAAATTACCCCACTCCCAACTTGGAGTTAGCTGCGGTGGTATTCGCACTGAAGATTTGGAGACATTATTTATTTGGAGAGAAGTCTATTATTTTAACCGACCATAAAAGCCTCAAGTACCTTTTTTCTTAGAAGGAGTTGAATCTTAGGCAACAAAGATGGACAGAGTTGCTTCAGGATTATGATTGCTCGATTGGGTACCATCCGGGTAAGGCTAACGTAGTAGTGGATGCACTGAGCTGTAAGGTTGTACTAGATCTGAAAGCAATGCTTACTTGTCTCAGCCTATTTGGGTATGGTAGCCTATTGGTTGAACTTCAAGTGAGACCGACCTGGATGGTTCAAATTAAAAAGAAGTAGTTGCTAAATGAATCGTTGGTCCCTTATTTTTGACAAGTTGAGAAGAGGGAGACTGTAGATTTTGAGCTGAATAGTGAGTGAGTGCTATGCTTTCATGGGAGAGTCTGTGTACTGAGGGATTCTGAGTTAAGGCAGTCTATACTGCGAAAGGCGCATAGTGGCCCATACGCTATGCATCCTGGAGGAAACAAGTTATACCGAGGTTTGTGTGAACTATACTGATGGCCAGGGCTTAAGCTCGAGGTTACTGAGTTCGTGGGTAAGTGTCTAGCATGCTAGCAAGTTAAGGCTATATCAATTGCCTTCTGGATTACTGTAACCCGTTAAAATTCCACTCTAGAAGTGGGAGAGGGTAACCTTGGACTTTGTTAGTGGGCTACCCATGTCGCTTACTAAGAAGGATTCGCTATGGGTTATTGTTGACCGGCTGACTAAATCTGCCCACTTCATACCGTTCTGCACTGATTATTCACTGCAGAAGTTGGTTAAGTTATACGTGGCTGAGATTGTGAGACTGCATGGAGTACCAGTGTCTATCATTTCGAATAGAGATCCTAGATTCACATCTCGATTTTGGAAGAAGCTACACGAGGCATTGGGTACAAGATTAGATTTTAGTACTGCATTCCACCCTTAGACAGATGGGCAGTCGGAGAGGGTGATCCAGATATTGGAAGACATGCTAAGAGGCTGTGTAATTGATTTTAAAGCCAGTTGGGAAGACTACTTGCCTCTAGCGGAGTTTACGTATAACAACAGTTACCAATCCAGTATACAGATGGCACCGTACGAGGCATTATATGGTCGTAGGTGTCGTACCCCTACTTGTTGAAAGAACTGGGTAAGCAACGAGTTTTAGGGCTAGAGTTTGTTTCTAAAACCGAAGAGAAAGTAAAGTTGATCTGAGACCGATTAAAGGAAACATCTGATAGACAGAAGTCATATGCTGATTTAAAGTGTAATGAGATAGAGTACTCTGTGGGGATTACGTTTTCTTGAAGGTCTCACCATGGAAGAAGATTTTGAGATTTGGGTGGAAAGGCAAGCTGAGCCATAGATTCATTGGACCTTATTAGATATTAAAGCGGGTGGGACCAGTCGCCTATCAACTAAAGCTACCTCCTGAGTTAAACCGGATACATGATGTGTTCCACGTCTTTATGTTAAGGTGATACCGCTCTGATCCCTGACATATAGTGCCAGTGGAGGGGATTTAGGTTAGACTTGATCTGACTTTTAATGGAGAACCGGTGCAGATACTGGATCGTGATGTTAAGGTATTAAGGAGGAAATCTATTGCGTTAGTCAAGGTGCTTTGGCATAATCACAGTTCAGAGGAAGCCATGTGGGAGCCTGAGGAGACGATGCGACAAAAATACCCTTACCTCTTCTTAACAAGTAAATTTTGAGGCCAAAATTTCTGTAAGAGGGGTAGAGTTCTAACGCCCCAAAAGTGTAGGGCTTATAATTTTGCTATTTTGGCTTAAATTCCATGATGTGCTTGAATTTCTATGTATTTGAGTGTATTTGGGGGTTCTTAGGGGGCCTGGGTTCGATTCTGGGACGTGGAAAATTTTTAGTTTTTGCTCTTAAGAGGAATGGGCTATTTGCAGTAAGACTTATGTATAAATGTATGTGTTTTGTGTCACAAAAAGAGTTTGTGACTTGGTGGCTGTGGCGTCACTGAGATGGCAAGGAGGTGGGGTTCGAATCCCATGACAAGCAAATAGGGGATTTTATTTTATGATTTGATGGTGCAAGAGGTAGAGTTTGTATCAAACTCTGCAGAGGAGGTTGAAGACTTGGTCAACAATTTTGAATAGGAGGCTGTTACCAATTCAAGGAGGATTTGGTGGAGAGTTTGAGGGAGATGGGGACCGTAGGAGTCTTAGCCGAAATTGGGAAGAGATGAGTAAGGGAATTTTGGCTAGAGGGTTCTCAATTGTGCAATTTCGACAATTTGGGTGAGTGAGGAAGCTGAATTTTCTCTTTAGTTTTTTTAAGTTTTCTTTTTGTTGCATTTCAAGATTTATTCTTGTTGGTGGCATCTCGTGCAAACTTTTGCCATTCGGGTCATATCGTTCTTTCTTCTTCTCATTGTTATTTCTCTATTGCTTCCTACTTTCTACCAAATTACCTTTTTCTTCTTTGGTTTCTCCTTTGGTCGAACACAACTCTTCTTTTCCCTCTTGTTATTCTTTTCTTTTCTCTGCATGATAGCTGAACACTTTCTTTCTTCTTATGTCAGCCGAATCTTCTAGGGTCTAAGTATCTTCTTCTCTTCGTTACTAACTATTTTTGAACCTCTTTGATTGGTTGGTAAGTGGTGACTATAGCTGAATCTAGGTTGGCTTTTTCTCCTTATTCGATTTTGTTTTCTTGGGCCAAAAGGCTTTTCTCCCCTGTTACCGTGGAAATTTATATTGCTAACACTTTTTTCCCGTCAAATGTTGCTAGGGACTCGATTTCTTTAACCAAGGGGTAGGCCAATTATTGTTTCACTTCAAGGGATCTTTCGTTTCGTGGTAAGTAAAGTTACTTTGATTAAAGCGTTTCAATATTATGGTTGAACAAGGGTTTGTGACTAATTAATGGGCGATTGTTATCATAGGTGTCTTGGAAGCGCTTCAAACTACAACTCGTAATAGGTGTATAATTAGTACACCAAATACCGAACTATCTAAACGTTGGATAAAGGTGTTCTCATACCCTTGTGCTACTATGAATCGGCAAAAGCCGAAAAGCCAAACTTTCAGTGTTTGAAGGCCCACGAGCGTGCGAATGCTCGTAGGGATAAATCAAGCCACAATTGTTGGCGTTAGACCGTAAAGGCCGTCACGGACATTTTTGTGGGCTTAGGTCGTAAAAATTATTGAACTGCCCTCGATGGGTAAAATTACCAAAATACCCTCGATGGGTAAAATTACTAAAATACCATTGATGGGTAAAATTACTGAAATGCCCTCGATGGGTAAAATTATCGAAATACGCTCGATGGGTAAGGTTACCAAAATATCCTCGATGGGTAAAATTACTGAAATACCCTCGATGGGTAAGATTATCAAAATACCCTCGATGTGTAAAATTATCAAAATACCCTCGATGGGTGAAGTTACTGAAATACCCTCGATGGGTAAAGTTACCAAAATACCCTCGATGGGTAAAACTATCGAAATACCCTCAATGGGTAAAATTATTAAAATACCCTCGATGGGGGAAATTGTCAAAATACCCTCGATGGGTAAAATTATCGAAATACCCTCGATGGGTGAAATTATTGTTTTACCCCTAACCAACAAATGATCGTTATACCCCTAGTGGCTGTGTAAGTGATGTATGTGTGATATTTGTATGACTTGTTATGATTGTGACATAATGCATACACGAATTATTTATGACACGACATTTTGCATTAGGGTTGGGAGTTGTAACTGGAGGAAGTACTATACTAGTGGCTCTGCCACGTCTTACCGATCTAGTGACTTCGCCACGTATCCTAATTTTTGTGGCTTGGCTGCGTTTACTGTCACTAGCACTTTAGCTACGTTACTACTAGCAACTATGTTGCGATATTGGTGTGTTGGCTGTATGGGTCGACTTGGTCCCCACATGGTGTGTTGGTTGGTACGGGTGGTGTGTTGGCTGGATTGGGTTGGGTTGCATTACTACTCTGTTCTGTGATCATTTGGGCTTAGGCCCACACTGCTACTGAATAGGGCTAGAACCCAGAATGAACTGATACTAGATAGGGCTCAGGCCCATACTATTATTGCATGATTAGGGATTACACACTGAGTTCTCATAACTCACCCTTTTCTTTAACTGTGCAGGTAGTCCCCAGCCTTAAATGATTTGGAGCTGCGAGGGACTCGGAGGTGGCCACACGCTTGAAATGTTTTAATCTTAGACTTAGTTATTTTATTTTTAATGTTTTGGGTTAATAATCACGTAATAAGGCCATTTGGGGTTTTAATTTTTGTTGGTGGTTCTTTTTATTTCAACCTGCTAGTCTAGGAAACACGGGTTTTTTTAAAAAAAGCCATTTTCTTAGAATCACGATTTCAAATCTTAAAGTTTACGACTAGAAAAGGCTTCCGCAGTTTGATTCCAAATTAATAAGCTTATAACAATTGATACGGCCTATCAATTGGACAACAAGGTTTACAACACTAACATTTTCAAAATAATTGTTAAGTGGGATTTAGAATTTAGTAATGAACTCTTATTGAGAAACTTGGTTTTCAAATGACACTTCGATGTGACACATCAAATTCCGGTCGTAATGTCCAGGCTGGGTTTGGGGTGTTACAAACATAGCAATCATACATTAACAAGGTACTAAACAATAGTCCTGTCAACCATAGTCATTTAACAAGTGAGTTTATATATGTATCTACGAGTTGCATATTCTATTCAATCATAAGAGATCATTCATTATAAAGTCACGATAATATCAAAAAATCATGCAAAAATATATATAATTTAATAACAAGTCATCCAACCATTAGAAATTTTCCCAGTGAACTATATATCAGATACAAACACATGGTTATTGATAACTCTTGAAAAAGGTTATATTTCATGCCTTTAGACCTAGCTAATTATTTGTACATAAGTACATTTTGTTGCATTTTAGGACATTTCAGTTAACATTTTTAATATTATATTAGGACTTGGGCTGTGTTGGACTTAGGTTCTTTTAATGCCTTGCGGTGGAGTTTTTTGTGTGATAGGAATAGGGTTGGAATGAGGAAATAAAGGAGTGAAGTTTTGTCAGGGAAAAGTGCAGACAGTTTGCCAGCACGGATGCAGTGGAAATGCTAGGAATACCAACTTAACATTTTCCACATAGTAGTCCCAGTTCAAATTCAAACTTGTACCAGATAAATCCCTTAAAAGAGGAAAAGATAATCACGAGTTGTTAGCCGACCCTAGCCTAATCTATCCATAAAAGCCGATGAAGGGGACCTCACAAAGGGAAGAAAAACCAGTGAGAGAGATCTTTAGGCATGAATAAGGGTCTAGTTGCGCAAAGGATAGGAAGTCAAAGGCAGTATTTCTTAGCCATCACATGACGTTGTCCTCCCAAAGTGTGGATTGGGCAAGCGAAAGCTATTTCTCGAAGTTCTTTTATTAATTTCATTAGTGTTCCTTTGAAATGTGGGATTAAATTATGTTCATATTACAGTTTATCAAATACCCCCACACTTAAGCTTTTGCTTGCCCTCAAGCAAAATTCTCAACTCACAATTAAAACGAACTTCCTCAATTCATAATATTCATCAAAAGCGTGTCATCATAATTCATGGATAATTCATACATGGATAATTTAACTCAAAGAGTCCTAAATATTCAAACAATCAAAGTCATAATTTTTAGTACAAAAAATATAGGTGTTTCCCCTTATCTAAATAATTACCTTTAATTCAAAATTAACAAGAGTTGACATCCTTACTAAAGATTCACTCAAATCACTCAAGGTGTTTAAGGTTCAAAATTAAGTTCTCAAAAGGCAAACATGAAAAGTTAATCCCATAGGCTTGCATGAAAATCAAATCTCCACTACTATAAAAATGAGATGATATACAAATCAAAAGGTCTTTGAAAAGGCTTGTAATGGGGCTTAGGTTAAAGGTATGGGTAAAGGCTAAATTAGAGGGTTAGAATCGAGATTGAATTGAAAAATTACCTAACTAGAAACAATGAACTGATAATGAATAATTACATCAATTGAAAACTTGTAATACTAATAATACGAGCTTCTTCTTCAAGATGTGGAATTTAAAACGTATAAGCTCACTTAATCACAGAACTAATAATGAATATACCTAAATTTTTTTAAGAAAAAATCAAAATAAGTACATTATATAGGATGAATTCAACTACTAAATAAAATAATTAGGCAACTGATCAAATCAAGTCTCGATAGAAGGGTAGTCAAAAGGAATGGTGATAACAATTACAAGATGGGTTTTGGGTTAATATTAGTAAGTGAATCAATAAAAGGGTTGTTAGGATCAACAGGGTTTACTAGGGGTTAATTACGAAAGTAGGCTTTTATGGAGTGAGTGGGTTAAATTCTAAATGCCTTTATTATCTCAGTATATCAAATCAATGGTGTGGTCTCGACATGTATAGTCAAAGCAAGTTCTAGAATAACAAATCAATGTTGACACACTCATAGTAAAGTGAGCATGAAAAGAATGTATGCTCTAAAAGGATCAAAATCTCACAAAAATTATGGGTTTTTGATGAAAACCTTGTAAATTTTAAACTTCAGGGTAATAATCAAATTTAGGCCAACAACCTAGCAAATTTTTAATTCTAAAAAATGGACTTATCATGCTTGATTCTCTAGTATCTTAAATTTTAAATCATCAATGCACAATCAACTATGACTTAATCCAAAACATATCAATAAAAATCATAAATCAAAAGGAATTTCATTCTAATTAGTGATATGAGAAAATTACTTAAGAATAAGGCATAATTTAGGGATTTGAGAATAATGCAAAAAATTAGGCACTTTTTTCTAAATAATTTTCACCCCCCACTCTTAAGATGTACATTGCCCTCAATGTACAAAGAAAACATTATATTAGAAAATCAAAAGAGAGGGAGAGAAGTGAAACTTCCTAAATTTTTGGATGGATTCCTTAAGTTGGAAGTGTGGAAACTTGATTCGGAGGTGAAGGATGAGTTGGGGGGGCGCCTCTAATTCATGCGCTAGATGAAGAAATTGGGAATAACGTGACGAGTTAGCCAGAAAATAACAGGAATAATTCTATATATACTAATTATATATTTAAATAAAAGAAAATTAAAAAGAAAGAGTGTAAAAAGTGAAATAAGACTAAAAGAATCGATTAATGGACTGAAAGGTTCTTATTGTTAGATGGTTCGTGAGGTGGGTGTGATTTCTAAGGCCGTGGTGTGTGATTCACAAGCAACCTTTAGAAACTAAAACCAAGAAACTAAAATGAAATAAACCAAATTTAGTATAAGAAATATAAATATAAGCAAATTAAAAGAGACAAGAAAAGAAAAAGAGAAAATAAATGGACTCAAAGGTCCTTTTCCTATCGAGTTAATGAAGCAATCGGCATGAACTTATGTAGATTGGTTTCGCTCAGGGAGACTTGGATAGAATCCTTCCGCTTCTTTGACATGGGTATGGTTAGATATTGGGTTAGGGAAATGAAGAGCAAATGGAAATGAAAATGAAAAGGAATGTAAGGGGTGTGGAAGATAAAGGAGTTCGGAGTAGGTGAGAAGGGGAGAGGGGTGTTTTAAATAGAAATTCAGATCTGATACATCCCACGCCCGTGTACTGTGGGTGTGTCGAATCACACGATCGTGTCTCATGGCCGTGTTATGCTTCCTTCATTTCTTCCATGCCCATGTTAGGTTGCCACGCCCGCGCTTCTAAAATAGTGTCGGCCACGACCACATCGCACGGCCGTGGTGGTTAGTTGGAGCCCATGACATGAAGATATTTCTCCGTCCTTTTTCATACTCTCTCTACCATGCCTATACTAGAATCTATAGTGTCCACAAGGCCATGGCCATGTCTATGTGCAAGGCCGTGTGGTCCAGGAAAATGTGCGTCATTAACTTGGTTAGTTTGTAGTTAGGTACTTAAAGAAAGAAAATAAATATAAATGGGGTTAGTGCTCGGGCTGCCTCCCGATAAGTGCTTGTTTAAAGTCTTAAGATAGACTTACCTCACATTCGCACATTCATGGTGGTTTGAGGAGTGAAAAGTCCTTTCTCATGCTATTTATTTTATTATTGTTATATAATTTGAGTCGAGTAGCGTTTACTTTGAAAGTACCGAATGTAGAATTACTTACCTCGATTGTTCCGTAAGGGAAAATATTGATTACCTTAAAAGGGATCTCTTTGTTTGTATTGAGGTCTGAAGTGGCAGTTTGAGGGTTGTTTTCTCTAATAGTACCTGATCTCCTATTTTAAAATGATTTGATGTTCTTATAAGTTCGTATAGGGATTCATTCGGTTTCACTTCGTGTAGTTTCGATTCCTCCTTGAAGTGTGCTTTCCACTCGTCTAGTTCATCAGTCTAAAGCCTTCATTCCTCATAATATATTTCTTTGTTGGTATGAGGTATAGGATCAGGTTTAGGGGTGTAATTCCATGGTGCTTCCAATAAAGAAGGTTTAACCGAAGGTTTATTAATAGAATTTACGTTATTACCTTTTTCGCTTGATGTCCTAGATGAGTCGAGAGCTTGAAGACTAACTGATTCATCACCTACACGAAGTATGAGCTCACCTGTACTAACATCAATTTTAGATCTGGCAATTGCTAAAAAGAGCCTCCCTAAAATTAAAGGAACTATATTATCCTCATCCATATCTAAAACAAAAAAGTCCACTAGGAATATGAATTTGTCGATTTTAACTAGTACATCTTCAATTATACCCCTAGGAATTCTAATAGTTTTATCAGCTAATTGAATACTCATCCTAGTTTGTTTGGGTTTCCCTAGACCTAGCTGTTTAAACAGTTTAGAAGGCATAACATTGATGCTTGCCCCTAAATCAGCTAATACATTATCAATAGATAAACTATCAATTAAACATGGAATTGTAAAACTCCTTGGATCTTTTAATTTTCATGGTAGCCTGTTTTGTAACATTGATGAGCATACTGCATTTAATTCCACATGCGATGCCTCGTCTAACCTCCGCTTGTTTGTCAAAAGCTCTTTTAAAAATTTCCTTGAATTTGGCATCTGCAAAGAGCTTCAAGAAATGGTAAGTTAATATGTAATTTCTTTAAAAGTTTAAGAAACTTATCGAACAGGTCATCTGTGTCATATTTCTTCATCGCATTGGGGTTTCGTATTCGAGGTTGGTATTCTTTAATTATCGGTTTTGTCTTTTCTTGGCTTACCTCGACCTTACCTTCACTTTCCACCGATTCTTGCCTTGGCTCAGATTCAGATTCTACTAACCCTTCACTATTTTGATCGGTTATGGCTTGAAGTCGCTCTTTTGGGTTAGTCTCAGTGTTACTTGGCAAGCTAGCTTGTGGTCGTTCGGAGATCAGCTTAGCGAGTTGCCCTAACTGGTTCACGATTCTTTTAATCGATGCTTGTTGATTTTTAAGTGTTGTTTCGGTATTTTGGAAACGAGTTTCTAACACTGCTATGAATTTTGTCAGCATCTCCTCAAGGTTCCGCTTCTTTTCCTGTGGGTAGGGCTATTGTTAGAAGTTTGGAGGGGGTTGTTGTCTATGGTTTCCTTGACCACCCCATGAGAAATTGGGGTGGTTCCTCCAACCTGGATTATACATATTACTATAGGGGTTATTTTGAGATCTAAAATTGTTACCTGTATAGTTTATCTGTTCATTTTCCATGCCCGGATTGTAGGGTGGGTATTCAAGATTCGCCACACCTCCTAGATTTGAATGACATTGCATTACTGGGTCTACCTGATTTGATAGAATGGTGACTGCGTCGAGATTGAAAACTCCGACTGTTTTTGTTGGCCTTGTCCTTGTAACTTGTCACTGATAGTTGTTTAGTGACATCTCCTCTATAAACACATAGGCTACCTTAGGAGTTTTGGTATTTAACATTCTGTCGGCTGCTGAATCAATTAGTTGTCTCGTTGAAGGATTCATACCCTTGTAAAAGGTTTGGACCTGAAGCCACAAGGGTAATCCATAGTGTGGGCACCTTCTTAATAGATCTTTGTATCTCTCCCATGCATCGTATAGCGTTTCTAAATCCATCTACACAAAAGAAGAGATATCATTCCTTAATTTGGCCATTTTGGCCAATGAAAAATATTTTAATAAAAATTTTTCGGTTATTCGTTCCCATGTAGTGATTGATCATCGTGGAAGAGAATTCAGCCACTATTTAGCTTTATTCCTCAAAGAGAAGGGAAATAATTGAAGACGGATGGCATCATTAGAAACACCATTAATTTTGTAAGTATCACAAAATTCTAGGAAATTTTCCAAGTGATTATTTGGATCTTCATCCTACAAATTATCAAATTAAACAAATTGTTGTATCATCTGTATAGTGTTAGGTTTCAGTTCAAAATTATTAGCAGCTATAGCAGGTCTAACAATACTTGACTCAATTCCTATTAAATTAGGTTTAGCATAATTATAAATAGTTCGAGGATCATGGTGTTCGGCCACCTCTTGAGGTAGCGGATTATTCTCAGCCATCTCTTCGGCAGTGTTAATTTCGTTCTCTTGCTCTTCTTGTATGTATTTTCAGCTTCACCTTATTTCTCTGAGATTTCAACGAACTGTTCCTTCGATATCACTATCATAAATCAAGGGTCCTATCAGGTTCCTTCTAGTCATAAACTAGAGGTACCTACTAGGAAAAGATAATAGAAAAAGAAAATTAGAAAGTAAAAAAAAAAAAAAAATTTAATTGCAAGATAAAATAAAATAAAATATGGCTAAAGTAAAAAAAAAATTAAGATTTCTTAATATTTTAGTTCCCCAGCAACGACGCCAAAAACTTGATCGTGTGTCAGAGTCTTAAAAATTTATATAATTAATGATCTAGCCTAAAAACTAACTGTGACAATGATTAAGGCAAGCACACCTATCGAGCAGTAGTATAGTTCAGTGGCAAGACCGGATTGTCGAACTCAAAGGAACCAAAAGTAATAGTACTAACTTTCTTTTTATTATTTAGCCTAAGAATTAAGATAATTGTTATCTAATCTAAAATTAACTAACTACTAAGTTAAAGATGCAAAGACAAAGAGAAGGAATTGGCGAAACTACTTGATTAAGATAATACCCGAGGAAGAATCCACCTAGACTTCACTTGTTATTTAACTCTGAACCAGACGATTTATTCACTTGACTTGATCCATAGGATTCCCTAATTAATATTAATACCTCTTTCAAGGCTACTAACGTCTAACCCTAGGTTGATTAATTGAAATCTATTTCTAATTAAAACCCCTAGAATTGCATTAACTCGATCTATGGACTCCCATATTAGGTTTGACCCTAATCCAACAGATTTTAGTCATACTATTTCTAGGGTTACGATCAACTCTACTTAACTATGCTAGATCTACTCTTAAACAGGGACTTTTTCTCCACTGCCTAAGCACATCAATACTTGAATCAATATCTTGAAATATTAAAGCAAGAATTAAGAACACATAATTATAAACAAATCAAGTATTTATCATACAGCTTAGAAAATAATAACAAGATTCATCTTAGGTTTCATCCCCCTTTCAGGTATTTGAGAGATTTAGTTCATAATTATAAAAGAAAACATCTCAGAAGAAAATATGAAACAAAACATAAGAAAACCCTAAAACCCCTTGAAGGAATTGAAGGAGAGATCCTCAGTCTTGAGTATGATTCTGACTTCTTGAGATGAATTGATTGGCTTTTTTCGAGTGGATCCCATAATTCTAGCCCCTCTAGCTTGGTTCCTTGGCCTAGCTGAATGCCCCCTTTGAAGGCTGGCCTCTAGGGTGTTTATATTGGCTTTTGGAATGGCTTTCTTTGCCTCTAAGAACCCTATTCCGAATAGAACTCTAATAAGTCACATCAGGGACACGGCCATGGCACACGCCCATGGCACACGCCCGTGTAAGTCGAGGCTAAGCCGTGTTTGGGTCTGTTAATGAGGCACGGCCGTGTGATTCGGGTTCCAGGCCATGTGCAATTTGTGTTGGGCCCATTTTCTCTATTTTTGGCCTGTTTCGTTCTTTTCATCCTCCGGTGCTTTCCTAAGTATAAAACATGAAAACAAAGGATTAAGAGCACCAAATTCCATAATTAAAGGGATAAATCATTCAAGAGTATGCTAAATGTTGGATTAAAATATGTTCGTATTACGATTTATCACACTGTGTGTGCGATACCAATATATGTTTTGGTATTGTAATTTAGCACTAAGTGTGCAAAAACGACTATGTTTCGGTTATGTAATTTAGCACTAAGTGTACAAATATCTCAAAGGAATAACAAAGGTTGGATGTGATGTAATATTGAGCTATGGAGTAACTTAAATGTGACTAACTATGTGTGGATTAAGGTATGTTGAACCTATGTGGTTGATGATAATCTTAGAAGTCGAATGAATAGATACTTGAGCACATGGTTGAGTTTGATGATGTGCCTAATAGTGCATTTATCTATATGATGGTTTACTTATGTACTAATGTGGAATATTTGGGTAATAAGTATTGTATTTCGAACTTACTAAGCTTTTGAAAGCTTACTGTGTGATTGTGTCTCTGTTTTACAGTGTCATTAAAGCTATCTCGGATCTTGGGATCGTCAGCATCTCAATCACACTATTGGCAATCTATTTTGGGTACTTTTGGAAAGATGTACATAGTTGAAATATGGCATGTATAGGCTAGTTATTTGATTCATGTTCGAAATATATAAATAGCCATGTGATGTGGCTAGATATGTGTTAGTTTTAAGCATGAATGGTATTGATATATGCTGCATGTTTTAGCAAGATTTATGAGTAAAGAAAATGACTTATGAATGGTAAACTTTGTGTTGATATGATGCTAGTATGAAATAGAGAATTTGGAAATGAATCATATTGGTATTGAATGTGTTCATGTGGTGCAATTTAGTGTATTAGTTAACATGGTTGTGAATGATATTGTATGAGATAATATGTTTTCACTTGACATGAATTTGGATGCAAAATTGTGTGTGTAATCATGCTAAAAATGCTTGTAGGTTTAACCCTTGTATGGGTGGCAAATTGGCCTTGCATATGGCCTATTTTGTCACACGGTTGTGGCACACAGGTGTGCCTAGTGACCATGGGGCTAAGTCAGTAGCTAGCTTAAGGACACACGGCCATGGTACATGGGCGTGCCTAGTAGCCGTGTGAATAAGTTAATATATGGCCTAAGAGCACACGGCCATGGCACACGGGTGTGCCTAGTAGCCGTGTGGAGAAGTCAGAATGCTTGCTCTATTTTGGCACGGCCTGTACACATAGGGGTGTCTGGTGACCATATCAGGCACACGGCCTGGTGGCATGGGCGTGTGGTCGACACTGACTTGCATCACATGGCCAGTCACACGCCCGAGTGTTGAGCTCGTGGTCAACACTGACTTGTTTTGAAATGCAACCACAAGGGACACAGTCGAGCCACACGCCTGCAACCAATAAAATGCAACACCCCTAACCCGTAACCATTGCCGGTATAAGGTCAAAGCATTACCGAAAAAATCAAATCTTTTACGAACATTTCACATCATAACTTAACAATTCATAATGAAAGAGTCCCTTAAATAGGTCTATGAGACCTTAAACATGCATTAGAAAGGGGTCAGGACTAAATTGAACACATACAAAATTTTTTGAAAATTAAACATTTTTCAGTGCTACAGAGGTCACAGGCCCATGTAGGCAGGCCGTGTGCCTCACACGGCTTTAGACACGCCCATGTGTCTAAGCCGTGGCAAAATAGGGCATACATACTGGCTTGTCTACATAGCCAAGAACACGCCAGTGTACCTCACCCGTGGTCGACACTGACTTGCGTCACACAGCCACTCACACGCTCGTGTGTCCAGCCCGTGGTTGACACTAACTTGTTTTGAAATGCAACCGTGAGGGACACGATCGAGCCACATGCCCGTGTGCTCAACCGTGTGGGAAAAAATAGGCCATTTACAAGGCCAATTTGCCACCCATTTTAGAGTCAAACCTACATGCATATACAAGCATCATTTCAAACACAAAAGCAACCAAAACATACCAAAATGATCATCTTTTCTAGCCATTCAAGAGCATATCAAACATACCAACTTATATACCATTAATCTCATTATCATCACAAGCATTTCTAAGTATATACCAACCAAAACTTACCAATTCATTATAACAACCTTTCATCAATAATATACTAGCTTTGCATCATAAAACTTATCATAAATTTGACCATCTCATTAGCCGTCAAACCATACCAAACTATGCATCATATAACATGAACTACTCATTCACATCATATTCATTATCTAGCCATATTACATGGCTATTTTTACACCTTTCAAAACATAATAAAAACTCACTAGACTACACATGCCATACTTTAATATATACAATTTCAAAAAGTACCAAAATATGATTTCATAGTGTGGTGATGATTCTCGACGATCCCCGAGCCTTCCATAGCTTTAACGATCTATAAAATAATGCAAACACACACAGAGTAAGCTTTCAAAAGCTTAGTAAGCCATATACAAATAAACTTATTATATAAACATTCATAATCATATCAAATACAAGATCATTAATATATCTCATTTGCAAATTCATAATTCCTCTTTGGCTCATTTGTTTAGCCATTGCTTACCAAAAAATCATATCTCCAAATATCTATTTTGATCATAGCACATTCATAGATATATCACATTTTGTCTCATTGAATCTATGCACATATCACTCTTTTACAAATTCACATTTTGATCGTTGTTTTGTCGAGTTTTAAAATTTATAAAGAGAATGATCGAACCTGGAAACTAACTCTGACAACGGCTTAAGGCAAGTGCACCTATTGAATAATAGTATAGCTTAGGCAAGACCGGATTGTCGAACACAAAAGAACTAAAAGTACTAATACTAACCTTCTTTCTATTATTTGGCCTAAATTTTAAGTGAAGTCATTGTTTAATCTAAATTTAACTAACTACTAAGCTAAAGGCGCAAATACAAAAAGAATGAATTGGGGAAATAACTTTAGGAAAACTCAATTGACTAAGACGATACCCTTAGGAAGAATCCACCTAGACTCACTTATTATCTAACACAAAACCAGATGATTTATTCACTTGACTTGATCTGTAGGATTCCCTAATTTATATTAAACCCTCTCTCGAGGCGAATAACGTCTAACCCTAGTTTGATTAATTGAAACCTCTTTCTAATTAAAACACCTAGAATCACATTAACTCGATTTATGGACTCCCATATTAGGTTTCACCCTAATCTGGCAAAATCTCATCACCCTATCTCTAGGCGCGCGATCAACTCCGCTTAATTATGCTAGATCTACTCTTAAGCAGGGACTTTTGCTCCACCACCTAATCACATTCAACTTGAATCAATATCCCAGAAATATTAACACAAGAATTAAGCTCACATAATTAAGAACAAATCAAGTATTTATCATATAGTTCAGAAAACAGTAACAAGATCCGTCTTAGGTTTCGTCCCTTTTAGGTATCTGAATGGTTTTGTTCATAACAATAAAAGAAAACATCTCAGAAGAAAAGATAAAACAAAACATAAGAAATCCCTAAAACTCCCTAAAGGTATTGAAGAGAAATCCGCCGTCTTGAGTAGAATTCAAGCTTCTTGAGATGGATCAACAGGCTATCTTCTAGTGATTCCCACAAATCTGACCTTTTCGGCTCGGCTCTTTGGCCTAGCTGAACCTCCCTTTGAAGGTTATGCTTAGGGTGTTTATATAGGCTCTTGGAATGCTTTATTTGGCCCCTAAATATCCTAATTCAAGTATAATTCCTACTCGGGTGTTTGAATAGGCTTTGGAATGTGTTTCTTTGACTCTAAGTACCCTATTCTGAGTAGAACTAATCTTACCTGCAGCAGGGACACGGTCATGGCACACACCCATGTGAATCGATTTCAGACCATGGTCGAGTCTGCTGAAGAGACACGCTCGTGTGTTTCAGGGTCCAGGCCGTGTTAGATTAAATTAGAGAGGCACAGTCGTGTGGTCTTGGGCCCAGGCCGTGGCAATTTCATCTTTTGCCTAATTTGGTCTATTTTAGGCCTCTTTCTCGTTCTTTTATTCCCTAGGTGCTTTCCTGAGTATAAAACATGAAAAGAAAGGATTAAGAGCACCTTTTTACACAGGGAATCAATCATCCAAAAGTATGCTAAATGTCGGATTAAAATATAATACTTTTATGGTTTATCACATATACTTACATTTCATACTCAAACATAGTATACATTTCAAACGAACCTGAATCGGTTACACATTTCACATAGCCTTTCATTTCTCGAAATTTCCCGTTGAACCATTCGAAATCAACTAGGATACTCGGATAACTCAAAACACTCGTACAATGGTAACGTCCCAGACGTGGTTTTACATGTAATCAAATATCGATGCCACTATCCCAGACAGGGTCTTATACGAAATCATATACGATGTCGATGTCCCAGACATGGCCTTACACGTAATTCTCAAATCGATGCCAATGTCCCAGACGTGGTTTTACTCGATATCACATATCGGAACCCTATGTCATGACATATGAATCCTATCTATTCCTAAGGTTCATATGGGACTTTTCGGCCCTTGACACATTGTCGATACTTTCTTAAATTTCACAAGTATATCTTCCAAAGCCATTCATCACATTTCAATATTAAATGAACATGAATAAATAGTCTTAAATACATTTATTTTATATAAACTTTGTAACACCCTTTACCCGTGCCTGACGCTGGGACCGAATACGAGGCATTACCATGCTTAACCTTGCTTGAACATGTAATATCGGGCTATAAAATTTCGTTCCAACTTAAAAATTTTCTTTATTATTCAATACATACATATCATGGGCCTACGAGGCCTTAAACATACACCCAGAAGGTTTCGAAGTTCAACCAAAAAATTTTACACTCTTTGAAAATTTTTGCCTAAACAGGGGTCACACGCCCATGTGACTTGGGACACGCCCGTGTGGGTAGGCCGTGTGGTCTCACATGACCATGTCTCTAGCCCGTGTAGAATTTATTTTTATTTCAATCCTACAGGGGTTTCCACACGGCCGAACACACGCCCGTGTCAATAGCCCATGTCTTTCACACGGTTTAGACAAGCCCGTGTCCCCACCCGTGTGTGAAAACTAGGGGTATTCTATTTATGACGTCAACAACCCCTTAAAAAGCACACAACCTAGGCACACACCTCTGTCCTGGCCCGTGTGACGATTTGAATTTTTGAAATTAAAATGCAGGGGACATACGGCCAATTAACACACCCATGGGGCTAACCATGTGTGACACACGGCCTAGACACATGCCCGTGTGTCTACCCATGTAGACATTTAGAGGCTATTTTCCAAGCCTTTTTGCCACCATGAAACATAAACTCATTCATTTCATCACAAGTAGCACATATCATAACAATATTTAACTACTACGAATCCTTAAATTATCATTCATTCCACCTGTATTTTACTCAATTACTTGCATAAACATTCATTTCATTAAACTCATCAACTTTATAACATAAACATGAAAATATTGGCCAATTCACCATGGCCATTTACAAAATGAGTGTAGAACATTAATCGCCAACCCTTTGGCCTTCAAATATGACATGACACAAAATGATTAATTTCCTATACATGCCATACTCAAAATGAATTAACTTTACTATACCAAAAGAATAGTTGATAGTGTGATCCGAGCTCTGACATACTATGATCCCCGAGCTAACTTGGCGAAACTACAAGGAAAAAGGGAAGAGAGGGGTAAGCGTACAACTTAGTAAGTTTGCATGAAATTCTAAAACAACATAATTGCTCACATTAAATTCATCCATCTATTGAAACAATAGCAACATAAGTCTCAAAAGCTTAAGCATACTCATCTATGCTTAATCATACTTATTCTTACCCATCTCCTGTCATATTACGGGTTTATAACTTGTATTTTCTCATGATACTTGTATCAATTAACACATAAATTAGCACAAATATTATCATGAGCATAAACTCAAATCTTCATCAGTCTTAATTATGAAAGAAGCTCAAGGTCATCCAAAAATAGTTTTGGCTCTATACCATTTTACATACTTAGCTACTTTTCCCATGAACTAATTAGATTATTGGAGGATATTCAAACTCATCATGCATAAATTTTGATGCCAACGCCATACCTTGGATATGGTCTTACATGGGATCACCTATTGATGTCGATGTCATAGCCCAGATATGGTCTTACACAGGATCTTATAGCTCGATGTCGAAGCCATGTTGTGGACATGGTCTTATACGAAATCATACACAAATGTCAATGCCATGTCCCGAAATTATCCTTTGGTGCCGAGGCCATATCCCAGACATGGTCTTACACGGACCTTCTTTATTCAATGCTATGACATGAGTATCCTCATTATTTTGAATCTTTATCCGGGATTTCACTTAGCTTATTTTCACCATTTCCTCATCGAGGCTATGTCACTCGATTTTCATAGCTACATCATACATTGTCATAATATTAAGTAGTTTCAAATATTGAAACATTATGAAACTTTAATTTTATACAAACTTACATCTATTCTCAAAATGTGTATCGATGTTCAATTTAGTCCTCAATTTTGCTCTTGCCTCAGTTTGACCGGGCTTCGTGTTTTTTGATCTATAATAATAATTTCACTTGTCAAATACACACATTGACTAAATTGATTCGTAATTCATGTTTTGAAAAAATTTATGATTTTTCCCCCTAAACTTTTCATAATTACATTTTTGCCCCTAGGCTCGTAAAGTGATTTTCATTTAACTTTCTTGTATTTCAAGCCTAGCCGAATCATATTCTCAACTATAGCAACTTTCAATTTCTACTATTTCACACATATTTGACCATTTTTGTAACTTTTACAATTTAGTCTTTTTCATGTATTTTTCATTAAAATCACTTAGGAAAAGATGTTTATCCTTCATCAAACTTTCATATTCTTCCATAAAACATCAAAATACATGCATGTCATACATGGGTAAATTTTTGGACATATAGCCTAGCTCAAAATATAGCTAGAAATAGCTAAACCAAGGTATGAGGGTCTCAAAAATATGAAGAACATTAAAAATGGGGCTAGGATGCATTTATTATCAAGCTTGAAAGTTGAAGAATCTCTAGCTATGGCTCCTTGCAAATTTCGGCACTAGAAGTAGAAGATGGAGAATAATTTGGCTTGTTTTTCCCTTTAAATTCTTTTATTTACTAAATAACAAAAATGCCCTTAATGATCCTTTCTTGAGATTTTTCCTTCCAATGTCCATTTTGTCCATCATCAAATATAATGGTCTAATTGCTAAATAAGGACCTCTAGAAATTTTTATAATTTTATTTCATACTTAAATCTTCTAGAATCTCATATTTTATAATCTTTGCAATTTAGTCTTAATTGTCAAATTAATCACTAATTAATAAAATTTCTTCATGAGATTTTTACACAATCATGAAATCACCTCATAGGCCTCATAGAAATCATAAAACTCATGTTCCTAATTCGGATTTGTGGTCTTGCACCACTATTCTGACTATACCCTAAATCGAGCTGTTACAATTCTTCCCTTTAGGGATTTTCATCCCTGAAAATCTTACCAATAAAAAGGTGTGGGTATTGGTTCCTCATAGCCTCCTCGGGCTCCCATGTAGCCTCTTCTACCCCATGTCTTTGCCACCATACTTTCACAATGGATATACTTTTATTTCTTAACTATTTGACTTCTTGGGCTAGAATTTTGACCAGTTCTTCACCATATGTCATATCAGGTTGAATCTCAACCTCTGTCGGCATAATTACATGTGAAAAGTCTGATCTGTACCGATGTAACATAGACACGTGAAACACATCATGAATCATCTCTAACTCAGATGGCAAAGCCAACTGATAGGCTATCGCCCCAATCCTCTTAATGATTTCATATGGTCTGATAAAATGCGGACACAATTTGCCTTTCCGGCCAAATCTAAGAACATTTCTTCTATGGTGACACTTTTAAGAAGACTCTATCACCGACTTGATACTTAATCTCTTTCCTTTTCAAATCCGCATAAGATTTTTGTTTGTCAAAAGCATCCTTTAAACAATCTCAAATCACTTTTACCTTCTTTTCAGTTTCTCTAACCAAATTAACCCCGTGGATCTGATTTTCCTTAAGTTCAGTCCAATATAAAAGTGTTTGACACTTACGCCCATACAAAACCTCAGAAGGCGCCATTTTCAAGCTTGATTGATAACTGTTATTGTAGGCGAATTCTACCGACAGTAAGCACATTTTCCAGCTGCCCTGAAACTCAAGACACAACATCTGAGCATATCTTTGAGAACTTGTATCAACCTCTCCGATTGGTCGTCGGTTTAGGAGTGAAAAGCCGTACTAAAATTCAGCTTTGTGCCCAAGGCCTATTGCAACTTTTTCCAAAATCTAGACGTAAATCTTGGATCTCTATCCAGTATAATAGATAAAGGCACTCCATGAAGTCTCACAATCTCTAAGATATACAAGTCTGCCAGCTTAGCTAGTGAATAATCGATATGCACCGGTATAAAATGGGCTGACTTTGTAAGTCTATCAACTACGACCCACACAGCATCTTTCTTGGTCAGTGTTAACGGTAACCCTGTAACAAAGTCCATGGTAATTCGGCCCCACTTCCACTCGGGCACCATAATAGGTTAAAGCAAACCCAAGGGTTACCGAAAATATCTTTCTTCATACTCGGCCACCAATACCATTTCTTCAAATCATTATACATCTTGGTGCTACCCAGATGTACAGATAGGCATCCATTATGTGCCTCATGCAAAACTTTATGAATGAGCTCATTATTTCTTGGTACACAGACTCTGTCTCTGAACATCAAACACCCATCTGAATCAATCCGAAAATTAGACTCAATACCCGAATCACATTGATCTCTTTTGGCTTGCAACTCACTGTTATCTTTCTTTGCCTCATAAATCTCTTGGAGGAACATTGATCTAGCCCTGAACTCAGCTAGAATAGAACCATCATTGGAAAAACTCACCCGTGTATTCATAGCCCTTAAGGAAAATAGGGATTTCCTACTCAAGGCATTGGTGACTACATTCGCCTTTCTCGAGAGGTAGTCAATAACTAACTCATAATCTTTCATCAACTCTAACTATCTTCGCTACATTAAGTTTAATTCCTTCTGACTCATCAAATACTTTAAACTTTTGTGATCGGTGAATATCCGACATCTTTCACCATACAAATGGTGTCTCCAAATCTTCAATGCAAAAACAATAGCATCCAGCTCTAAATCATGTGTCGGATAGTTATTCTCGTGTGGCTTTAATAGCCTAGAAGCATACGTTATCACCTTGCCTTCTTGCGTAAGTACACAGCCTTGTCCATTTAAGGATATATCACTGTAGATAACAAATTCTTTTCCCGATTCAGGTTGTACTAGAACTGGAGCCTCTGTCAACATTGCCTTTAATTTCTCAAAACTCTACTAGCACTTTTTCGTCCATTCAAACTTTACGTTTTTTCCTTAACAGTTTCATTATTGGAGTCGCTATCATAGAAAACCGCTTAATGAACCGCCTATAATAGACAGCTAGGCCCAAAAAGCTTCTAACCTCAGATACATTTTTCGGCGATTCCAATCAACAATCGCTAAAATCTTCCTTGGGTCGACTCGATCTCCCTCTCTCGAGACAATATACCCCAAAAATCCAACTTCCTTAAGCCAAAACTCACTTTTGCTGAACTTGGCATACAGCTGATCATCTCGTAATATCTATAAGACATTCTTCAAGTGGGCGGCATACTCATACTCATCACGAGAATATACCAATACGCCATCAATGAAGATGACTACAATCTTATCCAAGTATGACGAAAAATGTTGTTCATTAAATCCATAAACACTGTAGGGCATTTGTTAAACCGAAAGGCATGACTAAAAATTCATAGTGCCCATACCTCATTTGAAAAGTCATCTTCAGTACATCTGAGTCTTTTACTCTCAATTGGTAATAACCGAACCTCAAGTTTATCTTGGAAAACACAGTGGCTCCATTCAATTGGTCAAATAAATCATCGATCCTTGGCAATGGGTACTTATTCTTCACAGTAACCTTTTTAAGCTACCGGTAATCTATACATAATCTCATGGAACCGTCTTTCTTTTTCACAAATAACAATGCAGCTCCCCACGGAGAATAACTTGGTCTTGCAAAACCCTTGTCCATCAACTCTTGCAACTTTAATTCCTTCAACTCAAATAGATCCGTTCTGTATGGAGCAATTGTTATAGGTGTCATACCAGGAGCTAATTCGATGCTAAATTCAACCTCTCTAATCGGAGGCAACCCTGGTAATTCTTTTGGGAATACTTTTGGGTACTCGCATACTATCGGTACTAATTCAATCTTTAACTTAGTTTCTTTGGCATTCATCACAAAAACAAGATACCCTCATACCCTTTTCTTACATAGCTCTGGGCCGACATGTAAGAGATCACTACCGGAAACCTATCTTGTTAATCTAATTCAACACGAAGAGTTTCCCCATTTTTACATCTCAATTCAGTATATTTCTTTCCACAATTTACTGTCACACCATGAATGGTTAACCAGTCCATACCAAGAATTATATCGAATTAATCAAATAGCAATAGCATGAGATTTTCCTTAAAACAATGACCTCTAATCATCAATCGGCAATCTTTACATATCTTATCAACTAGCACACTTTTTCCTAAAGGATTAGACACCTTTATCACAAATTCTGTAGACTCTATGGCATACTCATTCTATATACTAATTTCATACAAATATATGAATAGGTAGACCTCAGATATATTAAAGTAATAACTTTAGTATCATGTAGAGAAAATGTACCCGTAATTATATCAAGAGATGATACCTCTTCGCGAGTGCGAATGGCATAGGTCCTTGCAGGCGCCCTACCCTCAGATCTCATAGCCTGCTCTCTTGGTGTATTCTTACTACTTGTTCCACTTCCTGTGCTTCTCTGCGGTCTTCCTCTAGCAGTGCCTCCCGATCTTGCATCTTAAGGCTTCTCTGTCTTATCCACCTCAGGGCAATTTCTAATAAAATGATCTAGAGACCCAAACCTAAAATATGCCTTTTCATTTGCTCGACATTCACCGGTATTACGCTTGCCACTATGTGGGCACTTCGGTCTACTTGGTTGAGCATTGCCAACACTAGCAACTGATGAGGTCTGGGTTTTAGACCCTGTGTAATGCTTGCTCTTACTTTTGTTTGAAAACTTAGCTGAAGTAGCTGATCGAGTAGAAAAATCTCTTGACTTCTTGGATGAGGACAGAAATGACTTACTCAATTGTCTCTTTCTTGAGTCACAAGACTCCATCTCAACTTTTCTTTTCTCTTTCACTAATTCCTTGGCCTTACAAGCTCGGTCCACTAACACAACAAATTCCTTTAACTCGACGACACCAACAAACAATTTAATGTCTTCATTTATCCCATCCTCAAACCTTTTACACATGATAGCCTTAGTAGATACACACTCTTTAGCGTATTTGTTGAGCCTTACAAACTCACGCTCATACTCAATTACTATCATTCTACCTTGTTTCAATTCCAAGAATTACTTTCTTTTCTGATCTATAAACCTCTAACTAATGTACTTCTTTCGGAACACTTCTTGGAAAAAATCTCATGTAATCCTTTCCCTTGGTACTACCAACACAAGGGTGTCCCACCATTGATGAGCAGAATCTCTCAGAAGGGAGACTACACATTTCATGCACTATTTAGGTGTGCACGATAGCTCGTCAAATACCCTGATGGTATTTTCAAGACAAAATTTGGCTTTCTTTGGATCATCATCTTTACTAGCCCAGAATTCCTCAGATCATTGTTTTCGGATTCTATCAACCAGAGGCTTTTCTCTTCTCACCACTTCTACCACTTGGGGAGCTACATGGGTAGGTTGAGCAATGCGTGGGGGGTGGAGGAGGTTGACCATTAGGATTTGCTCGAATGTAATCGGTGTACTAATTGCTCATCAAACGGAGAAAGGCTTCTCGGGCCTCTTCCCCCTGACCAAAAGTCTCGGGTCTACTCTCCACTGGCACGGTCCTTTGCGTGGGAGTCGGCGTATTACATGCAGCATCATCAGCTGCAGCTCGGTCAGGACCAGGATCCATTGACTATATAAAAACACAATTCAAATAGTCAAGAGTCGTCACACTATCATTACATAAGTACTCTTTTGTATGGCATGTATAACTGGACTCATACTTACGCTACGTTAGTCCAAGAACCGACTAAACCGTAGCTCTGGTACCAGTAAATGTAACACCCCTTACCCGTGCCCGATGCCGGGACCGGATACGAGGCATTACCATGCTTAACCTTGCTTGAACATGTAATAACGGGCTATAAAATTTCGTTCCAACTTAAAACTTTTTTTCTTATTCAATACATACATATCATGGGCGTACGAGGCCTTAAACATACATCCGAAAGGTTTCAGAGTTCAACTGAAAAATTTTACACTCTTTGAAAATTTTTACCTAAGCAAGGGTCACATGCCCGTGTGACTTGGGACACGCCCGTGTGTGCGGCCGTGTGGTCTCACACGCCTATGTCCCTAGCCCGTGTGTCTACCCGTGTGGACACTTAAAGGCTATTTTCCAAGCCTTCTTGCCACCATGAAACATAAATATATTCATTTCATCACAAGTAGCACATATCATAACAATATTTAACTACTACGAATCCTTAAATTATCATTCATTCCACTTGTATTTTACTCAATTACTTGCATAAACATTCATTTTATTAAACTCATCAACTTTATAACATAAACAGGACAATATTGGCCAATTCACCATGGCCATTTACAATATGAGTGTAAAACATTAATAGCGAACCCTTTGGCCTTCAAATATGACATGGCAGAAAATGATTAAGTTTCTATACATGCCATACTTAAAATGAATTAACTTTACTATACCAAAAGAATAGTTGATAGTGTGATTCGAGCTCCGACATACTAACTTGGCGAAACTACAAGGAAAAAGGGAAAAGAGAGGGGTAAGCGTATAGCTTAGTAAGTTTGCATGAAATTCTAAAACAACATAATTGCTCACATTAAGTTCATCCATCTATTGGAACAATAGCAACATAAGTCTCAAAACCTTAAGCATGCTTATCTATGCTTACTCATACTTATTCTTACCCATCTCATGTCACATTATGGGTTTATAACTTGTATTTTCTCATGGTACTTGTATCACTTAACACATAACTTAGCACAAATATTATCATGAGCATAAACTCAAATCTTCATCAATCTTAATTATGAAAGAATCTCAAGGTCATCCAAAAATAGTTTTGGCTCTATAACATTTTACATACTTAGCTACTTTACCTATGAACTAATCAGATTATCGTAGGATATTCAAAATCATCATGCATAAATTTTGATGCCAACGTCATACCTAGGATATGGTCTTACATGGGATCACCTTTTGATGCTGGTGCCATATCCCAGATATGGTCTTACACAAGATCTTATAACTCGATGTCGAAGCCATGTCCCAGACATGGTCTTATACGAAATCATACACAGATGTCGATGTCATGTCCCAGACATGGTCTTATACAAAATCATACACAGATGTTGATGCCATGTCCCAGACATGGTCTTATACGAAATCATACACAGATGTCGATGCCATCTCCTAGAGATGGTCTTATATGAAATCATCCTTTGGTGCCGAGGCCATATCCCAGACATGGTCTTACATGGGACTTTCTTTATTCAATTTTATGACATGAGTACCCTCATTATTTAGAATCTTTATTCGAGATTTCACTTGGCTTATTTTCACCATTTCCTCATCGAGGCTATGTCACTAAATTTTCATAGCTATATCATACATTTTCATAATATTAAGTAGTTTCAAATATCGAAACATTATGAAATTTCAATTTCATACAAACTTACGTCGATTCTCAAAATGTGTATCAATGCTCGATTCAGTCCTCGATTTTGCTCTTGCCTCGGTTTCGATCCGGGCTTTGTGTTTCTTGATCTATAATAATAATTTCACTTGTTAAATGCACACATTGACTAAATCGACTCGTAATTCATGGTTTTGCAAAATTACAATATTGCCCCTAAACTTTTCATAATTACACTTTTACCCCTAGACTCATTTTCATTTAACTTTCTTGTATTTCAAGCCTAGCCAAATTATATTCTCAACTATAGCAACTTTAAATTTCTACTATTTCACACATATTTTACCATTTTTGTAACTTTTACAATTTAGTCCTTTTCTTGTATTTTTCATTAAAATCACTTAGGAAAAGATGTTTATCCTTCATCAAACTTTCATATTCTTCCATAAAACATCAAAATACATGCAAGTCAAAAATGGGTAATTTTTTGAACATACACCCTAGCTCAAAATATAGCTAGAAATAGCTAAACCGAGCTACGAGGGTCTCAAAAATACGAAGAACATTAAAAACAGGGCTAGGATGTACTTACTATCAAGCTTGAAAGTTGAAGAAACCCTAGCAATGGCTCCAGGAAAATTTTGGCACTAGAGGAAGAAGATGGACAAGATTTTGGCTTGTTGTTCCCTTTTAATTCTTTTATTTACAAAATGAAAAAAATGCCCATAATGATCCTTTCTTGAGATTTTGCCTTCCCATGTCCATTTTTTCCATCATCTAATATAATGGTTTAATTACTCAATAAGGACCTCTAGAAATTTTTATCATTCTATTTCATACTTAAATCTTCTAGAATCTCATATTTTCTAATCTTTGCAATTTATTCCTAATGGAAAATTTAATCACTAATTAATAAAATTTCTTCATAAGATTTTTACACAATCATGAAATCACCTCATAAGCCTCACAGAAACCATAAAACTCATGTTTCTACTTCGGATTTGTGGTATCACACCACTATTCTGACTAGGCCCTAAATCGAGTTTTTACAGGCTTACCTCGTATTCATAACTAATAGACAGATTCGAATACTCGATCACTTTCGACTTTCCTCGATCTAAATCCGTTTTCTTTGGTTTTTGATCTATACATATTCAAATTTAAATATTTTATTCACCAATTCATTCAATTGAATCCAAAAACACACATTTACGGCAATTTACAAATTAGCCCTCACATTTTACATTTTGACATTTAAGTCCTTATTTCACAAAATCACAAAATACACATAATTTCTTTGTACCCATGCTTAGCTTAATTTTCACATGTTTCATATAAGTTCACACATTTCATTTATTTCACATTTTAGTTCCTCAAAATATTATTTTCATAATTTAGTCCAAATTATTCAAATTTTCCAAAAATCCAAAGACAAAACATGTTAATCTAACACATATATTACATAATTCATCAACTAACATCACAAAGCTAAAGCATTCATCAATGGCACATTTCAAATTCATCATCAAATTCCAAAATTAAGGCATGGGCTTTATAGTATACTAAGCAACGATCTCAAAAATGTAGAAATTATCAAAAACCGAAACCAAAACATACCTTAATTTTGCTTGAACATAACCGAAACCTAGCTATTCTTTTTCTATTTCTTTTCTTTGTATTTCAGAAATATAGATGATGATAATGGCTTCATTTTTAACATTTGTTATAATAATAATAACCTTATTAATTCATTTACTAATTTAGTGTTTTAATAAACATATAAAATTTATATATATTAAGGCCATTTATGTCCATTATCATACATAATGGTTTAATTGCTTCATACGGCCACCACATTAATAAAGACATAGCACATAGGTACCTTTGAGACATGGCATGCTAATTTTACATTTTACACAATTAGATCCTTATATCAAATTAAACACACAAACAAATAATTTAAATCACGAAACTTTCACACATGCCTATTCACATATTGCAAGCATAGAAAATAATATTAACATATTTTCTGACTCAGATCTGTGGTCCCGAAACCACTATTCCAACTAGGGTATAAACTGAACTGTTACAATTCTCCCCTTAGGGATTTTCGTCCCTGAAAATATTACAGTTAAATAGATTCGGATATTGTTGTTTACTAGTATCTTCGGGCTCCCACGTAGCCTCTTCAACCGTGTGTTGATGCCATAAGACTTTCACTAATGAGATTTTCTTATTTCTCAATTCTTTAACCTCGCGAGTTAAGATACAAATCGGTTCTTCTTCTTAAGTCATATCAGATTGAATTTCTATCTCAGATGGATAAATTACATATGATGGATCAAATCTGTATCGTCAAAGCATTGATACGTGAAACACATTATGAATCTTTTCTAGCTCCAGTGGTAGCAACAATCTATACGCAACAGGTCCAATACGCTCAATAATTTCATACGGCCCGATGAACCTCGGACTCAATTTGCCTTTTTTGCCAAAACAAAGTATTTTCTTCCTCGGAGACACTTTCAAGAACACTTTATCACCGACCTCAAACTCGATATCTTTTTGTTTTAAGTCTGCATACAATTTCTGACGATCTGACGTAATTTTTAGACTATCACTTTCACTTTCACTTTCACTTTCTGTTCAGTTTCTTTGATCAAATTAACCCCGTGTATCTTATTTTCAATTAGCTTAGTCCAATACAAAGGTGTTCGACATTTGCCTCCGTAAAAAGACTAATAAGATGCCATTTTAATGCTCAACTAAAAACTATTATTATACACAAACTCAATTAATGGAAAATATTGTTACCACGTACCATCAAACTCAAGAATGCAACATCTCAACATATCCTCAAGAATCTGAATAATCCGCTCAGATTGACCATCTTCTGTGGGTGAAAAGCTGTACTAAAATGCAATTTAGTACCTAAAGCCTCTTGCAGTTTCTTCCAAAATTATAAAGTAAACCTCAGATCTCTGTCAGACACAATAGGTAGTGGCACCCTGTGCAATCTCGCAATATTCGAAATATATAGCTTAGCTAACTTTTTAAGTGAGTAATTAGACCGTACTGGAATAAAATAGGCTGATTTTGTTAATCTTTCAACTACGACCCAAATTGCATCTTTCTTTTTTGAGTCAAAGGCAACCTTGAAACAAAATCCATCGTCACTCTATCCCATTTCCACTCGGGAATCATTATCGGTTATAACAAACTAGATGGCACCTGATGTTTACCTTTAACTTGTTGATAGACTAAACATTTCGAGACAAACTCTGAAATATCTCGTTTTATACCAGGCCACCAATAAAGTTGCTTCAAATCATGATACATCTTTGTACTTCCCGGATGATCAGATAGACGACTGCCATGAGCTTCTTTCAATATCGACTGAATCAACTCTGAGTTCCTCGAAATACAAATTTGATCTTGATACCTCAAATAATTATCATCATCAATTTGAAATTTTGAATCAGAATTTAAATTACACTGACCTCATTTCGCTATCATTTCATTATCAATTTTTCGAGCATCACATATTTGATGTAAAAACAACAGTTTTGCTTTCAGTTCAGCCAAAACTGAACCATCATCAGACAAATCTAATTGAACATTCATCACACGTAATGCATATAGTGATTTCTGACTCAATGCACTAGCAACAACATTTGTTTTACCCGGATGATAATCTATCACAAGCTTGTAGCCTTTCAATAGTTTTAACCATCTTCTCTGTCATAGATTTAAATCTTTCTAGGTCATCAAATATTTCAGACTTTTATGATCTAAAAACACATGGAATTTTTCACCGAAGAGATAGTGACACCAGATCTTTAAAGCAAACACAATTGCAGCTAGGTCAAGGTCGTGTGTCGGATAATTCTTTTCATGTGGTTTCATTTGTCTCGAGGCATAAGCTATAAATTTGCCTTCCTGCATCAAAACACTTCCTAGACCATTCAACGAAGCATAGCTAAAATTTAAAAATTCTTTACCGGATTCTGGATGTACCAAAACTGGAGCTTCAATCAAAAGGACTTTCAACTGATCAAAATTTTTCTGACATTTATCGGACCATTCAAATTTCACATCTTTCTGAAGTAATCTTGTTAGTGGAGTTTCAATCATCGAAAAGCCTTTTACAAATCGACTATAATAACCAACAAGTCCTAGAAATTTGCAAACTTCAGACACATTTTTCGGAGGCTTCCACTCTAAAATAGCTGAAATCTTGCTCGGATCAACTCGTATACCAAATGCTGATACAATATGTCCCAGAAAACCAACTTCACGCAACCAGAACTCATAGTTACTAAACTTTGCATATAATTACTTATCTCGCAGAGTTTGTAGCACAATCCTCAGATGTTCAGCATGCTCAATTTCATCATGTAAGTAAATCAAAATGTCATCAATAAATATAACAACAAATCGATCTAAATACAGTCTAAAAATTCTGTTCATCAGATCCATAAAATTATCAAGAGCATTTGTTAGTCAGAAAAGCAAAACTAAAAACTCATAATGCCCAAACCTCGTTTTGAAAGCAGTTTTCAGAATGTCTAAATCTTTTACTTACAACTGATAATATCCCGATCTCATATCTATCTTTGAAAATACAGTAGCTCCTTTCAGCTGATAAAACAAACCATCAATTCTGGGTAGAGAATATTTGTTCTTTATAGTCACTCTGTTCAACTGACGATAATTAATGCACATTCTCATCGTGCCATCTTTCTTTTTCACAAATAGAACGGGAGCATCCCAAGTGAGAAACTTGGTCGTGCAAATCCTTTATCGGTCAACTCTTGCAACTATGATTTCAACTCTTTCAATTCTGTTGGTGCCATTCTATATGGAGCTATAGAGATAAGAGTCTTTCCCGGTAATAAATCAATACCAAATTCAACTTCTTGTATTGGAGTCAATCCCGGTAGTTCTTTAGGAAACACGCCAGGAAATTGCAAGCCACAGGTACTGGTTCAACTTTCTTTTCAATAACTCTCGAGTCAATCACATAATCAAAATAATCTTCATAACCCTTTTTCACATAACTCTGAGCTTTCATCACTGATATCACAGCCAATAACCCATTCAAATCATTAGACTAAATCTGAACTATTTCATCGTCCTAACATCTCAAATCAATGATCTATCTTTTGCAATGCACAACAGCATCATGCAATGTTAACCAATCCATACCCAAAATTATATTAAACTCATCAAAAGGTAATAGCATCAGATCAGCCGGAGAACAAACATCCAAGAACATCAACGGACAATTCTTGCGTACTTTATCAACCAAGACACTTTTACCTAAGGGGTTCGATACTCTAATGACAAATTTAGTAGACTCCACAGGCAAAGTCTTACTGGATGCTAAGTTCATGCATATATACGAATGAGTAGACCCTGGATCTATCAATGCAATCATAGAAGTATCATAAAGAGTAAATCTACCCGTAATAACATCTAGAGATGAAGCTTCCTCATGAGCTCGAATGGCATAAGCTCTAGCAGGTGCTCTAGCTTTAGATCTTGCAACTGTATCTTTCGTAGCTCTTTGAGTACCACTAACGATCCTTGTATTTCGAGAAGGTCTACTTCTAGCTGAAACATTATCTGGCCTCAGATTTTGTACAATCTCTTGTTCAACAGACTTAGGACAATCTCGAATGAAATAGTCTAATGATCTACATCTAAAATAGGCTCGGTGATTCAATCTATAATTACCCAGATGTCTTTTACCATAATGCTTACATTCAGGTCCCTCGAATCGGACATTTTCCACACTTGCTATCAAAGTAGCAGGAGCATTGAAGTTCGACTGCGATCTAGCTCGATCTCTGTTCGAATGTCCCATATTAACCTTTGAATGACTATGCTCATCTCTGAATTTCTTTGAAGCACACAAAAATGATTTACTTGAAAATATCTTTCTCACATCTGTGGCTTCAGACTCAGCTTTTCTTTTATCTTTCTCGAGTGCTTCAGCTTTGCACGCTCAATCAACAAACACAACAAACTCTTTTATTTCCAGAATTCCAACTAGCAAAAAAAAAATCTTCATTCAGGCCGTCTTCAAACTGTTTACACATTATTTCTTCAGTTAAAACACATTCCGAGCATATTGACTTAATCTCACGAATCCTCACTCATATTTTGGGACGGACATATGACCCTATTTCAATTCTAAAAACTCTTTTTTCTTTTGATCAATAAATCTCTGGCTAATATATTTCTTCCGAACTCAGACTGAAAGAAATCCTAAGCAACTCATTTTTTGGAACAACAAAAATCAAAGTCTTCCACCATTAATAAGTGTCATCTCATAACAAAGAAATGACACATTTCACACATTCATCAAGAGTCAATGACATTTCATCAAATACTCAGATTGTATTCTCAAGCCAAAACTCAGCTCTCTCACCATCATCATCACTAGTGGCCCTGAACTCTTCAGCCCCATATTTGTGGATTTTATTGACCGGAGGCTTATTCATCAAATTTAGATTCATAACTGGAGGCATAATAGAAATCTGAGGAGGATTAGGCGGAGGCGGAGGTTGTGAAACAGCCAGATTTATTCTAATGTATTGAGTGAACCATTCATTCATCATTTAGCAGAAGGCTTATTTAGCCTCTCCTTCCTGACCGCTAGTAGTCGGTCTCGAATTAGATGGCCCTGTCCCTTGAGCGAGAGCAGGTGCATTACTTTTAATATCATTAGCTACAGCTCTTTTGGGATCCATTTCCTATACGAAAAACACATTTTATACATCAAGATTCATCACACTATCACAGTTTATATATATGGCATGTATAGCTAGACTTTGATACGCTATGTTAGTCCTAGAATTGACTACACCGTAGCTCTGATACCAATAAAATGCAACACCCCTAACCCATAACCATCGTCGAACTAGGGTTAAAGGCATTACTTAAAAAATTAGATCTTTTATGAACATTTCACATCATAACTTAACAATTCATAATCAAAGAGTCCCTTAAATAGGTCTATGGACCTTAAACATGCATTAGAAAGGGGTCAGGACTAAATCGAACACATACCAAATTTTCTAAAATTAAACATATTTCAATGCTACATAGGTCACATGCCCATGTAGGCAGGCCGTGTGAACCAGCCCATGTGTCTAAGTCGTGGCAAAACAGGGCATACATACTGACTTGTCCACACGGCCAAGGACACGCCCATGTGCCTCACCCGTGGTTGACACTGACTTGCATCACATGGCCACTCATATGCTCGTGTGTCCAGCCCATGGTCGACACTGACTTTTTGTGAAATGCAACAATGAGAGACACGGTCGAGCCACATGCCCGTGTGCTCAACTGTATGGGCAAATATAGGCCATTTACTAGGCCAATTTGCCACCCATTTTAGAGTCAAACCTACATGCATATACAAGCATCATTTCAAACACAAAAAGCAACCAAAACATACTAAAATGATCATCTTTTCTTGCCATTCAAGAGCATATCAAACATACCAACTTATATACCCTTTATCTCATTATCATCACAAGCATTTCTGAGTATAAACCAACCAAAACTTACCAATTCATTATGACAACCTTTCATCAATAATATACTAGCTTTGCATCATAAAACTTATCATAAATTTGACAACCTCATTAGCCATCAAACCATACCAAACTATGCATCATATAGCATGAACTACTTATTCATATCATATTCATTATCTAGCCATATTACATGGTTATTTTTATACCTTTCAAAATATAATCAAAACTCATTAGACTATACATGCCACACTTTAATATATACACTTTCAAAAAGTACCAAAAATATGATTTGATAGTGTGGTGATGATCCTCGATGATCCTCGAGCCTTCCGTAGCTTTAACGATCTATAAAACAATGCCAACACACACAGAGTAAGCTTTCAAAAGCTTAGTAAGCCATATACAAATAAACTTATCATATAAACATTCATAATCATATCAAATACAAGATCATTAATATATCTCAATTGCAAATTCATAATTTCTCTTTGGCTCATTTGTTTAGCCATTTCGTACCAACAAATCATGCCTCCAAATATCTCTTTTGATCATAGCACATTCATACATATATCACATTTTGTCTCATTGAATCTATGGACATATCTCTCTTCTACAAATTCACATATACTTACATTTCATACTCAAACATACTATACATTTCAAACATACCTGAATCGGTTACAAATTTTGCATAGTCTTTCATTTCTCGAAATTGCTTATTAAGCCATTCGAAATCAAATAGGATACTCGGATAACTCAAAACACTCGTACAATGCCAACGTCCCAGATGTGGTCTTACATGTAATCAAATATCGATGCCACTGTCCCAGATAGGGTCTTACATGAAATTATATACGATGCCGATGTCCCAGACATGGTCTTCACATAATTTTTAAATAGATGCTAACGTCCCAGATGCGGTCTTACATGATATCAAATATCGAAACTCTGTGTCATGACATATGAATCCTATCTATTCTTAAGGTTCATAGGGGACTTTTTGAACCTTGACACATTATGGATACTTTATCGGATTTCACAAGTATATCTTCCAAAGCCATTCATCACATTTCAATATTAAATGAACATGAATAAATAATCTTAAATACATTTATTTGTACATAGACTTACCTCATATTCGTAATAAACGGATGGATTCGATTACTCCATCACTTTCGACTTTCCTTGGTCTAAATCTATTTTCTTTAATTCTTGATCGATACATATTCAAATTTAACTGTTTTATTCACCAAATCACTCAATTCAATCCAAAAAATACATGTAGGGCAATTTAAAAATTAGCCCTCACATTTTACATTTTGACATTTAAGTCTTTATTTCACAAAATCACAAAATACACATAATTTCTTTGTACCCATGCTCAGCCAAATTTTCACATGCTTCATATAAGTCCACACATTTCATTTATTTCACATTTTAGTCCCTCAAAATATTATTTTCACAAATTAGTCCAAATTACTCAAATTCACCAAAAATCCAAAGACAGAACATGTTAATCTAACACATATATTTCATATTTCATCAACAAACATCACAAAGCTAAAGCATTCATCAATGGCACATTTCAAACTCATCATCAAATTCCAAAATTAAGGCATGGGCTTGATAGTATACTAAGCATCGATCTCAAAAATGTAGAATTTATCAAAAATCGAAACCAAAACATACATTAATTTTGCTTGAACATAGCCAAAATCTAGCTATTATTTATCTTTATATTTTCTTTATATTTCACAATATAGATGATGATAATGGCTTCATTTTTAACATTTTATAATAATAATAACCTTATTAATTCATTTACTAATTTAGCCTTTTAAGAAACATATAAAACTTATATACATTAAGGCCATTTATGTTCATTAGCATACGTAATGGTTTAATTGCTTCATAAGGACACCTCATTAATAAAGACATAGCACATAGGTACTTTTAACACATGGCTTGCTAATTTTGCATTTTACACAATTAGAACCTTATATCAAATTAAACACACCAACAGATAATTTAAATCATGAAACTTTCACACATGCCTATTCACATATTGCAAGCATAGAAAATATACTATAATTTTTATTCAACTAGAGTATAAACCGGATCAAAAGATTCTCGGTTATGTTCAAATCTTGAGGCAATTGGTCAAGCATCATCTCCTACTTCTATTGAATTCTTTTAGGTTTTGAAGCAATTCCATATTAACATACCTCTAGTTGAAGCTTTGCACCAAATGCCCAATTATGATACGTGAAATTAAAGATCCCGTCGAAAAGATATACTATCAAAAATGTTATGGTAAAATCAAATCATGTTGCTAAAAAATGCCACAAAGAAAACAATATCAACAACTCAAGGATGATCGCCTTTACCTTTTCACAATGATTCCATAATTTTGAAAAGATTCTCGGTTTAAAAGAATTTTGGGAGAATTTGAGATTGGGAGAATGCTATATCAACTCCATATTAACAGAAGGGTACACAATAATGTTGATGAATAAGCTGCCTCCAAAGTTAAAGGACCAAGAGAGTTTCACTATCTCATTTCAATTGGAAATCATTATGTAGGAAAAAAATTATGTACTTTAGGCGCAAGTATAAATCTAATTCCTACGTCTATTTTCAGGAAGCTAGGAATTGGGAAAGTGGGACCTACAACAGTAACGTTACAATTGGTTAACCGATCTTATGCCCATCCAGTAGGTAAAATTGAAGATGTATTAGTAAGGGTGAATAAATTTATCTTTCCTATAGATTTTTTTTTTATTTTAGAAAGTGAAGTTGACCATGATGTACCAATTATTCTTGGAAGTCTATTTCTTGCTATTAGCAGGACCCTAATTGATGTACAGAAGGTAAGCTAAGCATGAGAGTGAATGATCAGTATGTTACTTTTAATTTGTTTAATGTGTTAAAATGTGCGGATGAGAATGAGGAATGTCACACCATTAACTAATGGATGAATTCATAAAATTTTGCTACGGCAATTCTGACAGTGAAGATGATTTGATAGAGTAAGGTGACACAGTAAGTTTTGAAGAGCTTGGTGAATTTATGGAAGCCAAGAGATAATGTTTACGCTAGGGAAGAAATTTGAATCCTTAGATTTATCAGAACAATCTTTTAAGCCTCTTAAACCATCTATAGAGGAATCTTATGTTCTAAAGTTAAATAGTCTGGGCCCAAGCCCATGCAGTATTAGTTCAGGCCTAAGACCCCAAAGTCATGGTAATGCAACAGAGAAAATGCAGCCAAACCCAATCCAACCAACACACCACCCGTACCAGCCCTACACTCCTGTGGGGACCAAGTCAACCCACCCAACCTTACACACTAGGAATGCTGTCGAGTTGCCAGTATAACGCAACAATGCTGCCAGTAACAGTAGTTATGGATGAGCCACTAAAATCAGCATATCGTGGCAGAACCACTAAATCATATAATGTGGCGTAGCCACCAGTACAATACTTCCTCCAATATATATATTTAAATATATATTTATCCATCCCAACCAATGCAAGATGTTGTGACATAATGATTCAGTGTATGCAAAAATGTACCATCATGGAAGTTAAACAAAATATACACAAACATACTAAATCCACCCATAAGGGTATACCTGTAATTTTCCCCACTAAGGGCAATTCAGTAATCTCACTCACCAAGGGCATTTTAGTAATTTTACCCTTCAAGGGTATTCCAATAAATTTAGTCATCAACGATCTTTCAGGAGGCCTATTGTAGCCTTGTGTGACTCGGGACCTTTCTTGGGTCTCCATACAGCAATTATTCATGTTCATCTCAAGCTGTCTACTCGAGTCACAGTCACTAAATTATTTATATCTCAAGCTACAGAACTCAAAATTAAGATCTGTTAATTTTCCATGAAACTAGACTAACATATATTATTACCAGAAAATTTTTAGAATTTTTGATTTAGCCAATAAGTACAGTTTATTCTGTAAATTATCCCTTGTTCTGTTGTCTAACAGTTTCGACCCTTCTTCACTAAAATTTAATTATCCCTTCGTATGGGATTCGGATGATGTTACTGATTGTTTTATTAAAGGTAGACTCATTAATAAATTTAACAATATAAATTATAAACCATAATTATTTTTATACAAGTTTTAGTGATTTTCCAATTGTTCTGACCCTGTCTCACAAAAATTCAAATATCACAAAATCTGAAATTCTTTAGTTTATATTTTTTCTTTTATGTGAAAAAAGACTCATTCAGCTTTATTTTCATATCTTGTTCGACATCTAATTCGATTTCCACCATTTTTGGTTATTTTTCAAAATCACACAACTGCTACTATCCAAAACTATTTTGTTTCTAAATTTACTCTTTCATAATTTCACTTACTCCATTTCATCTTACCGAAGGTTCGATCAAATATCGAGTACATTGTTCATAAATTTTCACACTTATACCTGCAATTATTCATCAGATAGTCATATTCAATTACACTTAGTTGTTATATGATCACATGTATTTTCACTTAGTCAATTTCCCGTTGAACTCATCAGAACAATAATAGATACACGGTGGCCTGCACATAGTACCCCCTTGTAGTCGAAGCTATCTAGTGCACATAGTAGCCTACACTTAGTACAACACATGTGACCAAACCCACCACTTACACATAGTGGCCTGCACTTAGTACCACACATGTGATTGAAGCTATCGGGTACACATAGTAGCTTGCACTTAGTACTACACATACGACCTATCCGTCTGGTAGCCTACACGTAGTACCACACACGTGACCTAAAACCATCTCCAAGCTCTCTTGTGCACATAGTGGCCTACACTTATTACCACACATGTGACCTAGCTACCTCATTCGTATCTTTCTATTCCAAAGGTTCAATTGGGAATTCTCACTTTTTAACATTTTAATTCATCCATAATTAATTACAATTCAAAATTTACATCAAATAATTACTCCATATTCAACCATATCTAATATAATATAACAAAATATTAAAACATAAATAAAAAAGGATGTATTATTTACATAATTTTCATTAAATCAAACTCGAGGTAAGTCATATTGCAAATAAATATAATTGTATTGAATTGAGCATATTCATATGATTATTGATTATAGTGAATGCTTATTAAATGCTATATGTATATGAATTTCGAGATAAGATTGACTTAGCAACAATGTCCGAGAAGTCTCAAACGAACCTAAGAATAGATAGGATTAGCTATATCATGACATAGGTATCTGTTCTGTTATCATGTAAGACCACGTTTGAGACGTTGGAATTGATTTGAGATTTGTGTAAGACCACGTCTGGGACATTGGCATCGATATGATCTTTATGTGTAAGACCATGTCTGGGACATCGGTATCATATTAATTCGTATAAGACCATGTTTGGGACAGTGGCATCGATATTTCAGTACATGTAAGACCTCATCTGGAACATTGGGATTGTTCGACTATTCTAAGCTTTCTAAGTATCCTATTAGGTTCCTAACGGTTCAACAGAAAATTTGAGCTATGAACAATTACGTGAATGTACATTCGTTCCAGGTACGTTTGGTGTGTACACTAAGTGTGTATAAAAGGTAAGTACTTATGTGAAGTTGCTTTGAAGAATCATGTAATTGAACATGAAAATATGAATGAGATACAAGAATTGTTATGAATGAGCTATGTACTTATGTGATATATGAATAGAAGTTGTGGCAAGCTTTGTGTAAACAAACGTGCCAAAGATCATGGGTTGAATTGATTTTGAGAATTATAATTACCAATATTTTGAATGGGTTGTATTCATTGTATGATATGTTTATTTGTATATGACTTACAAAGCTCTTGAAAACTTACTTTGTGTGTGTGTGCTTTGTTTTATAGATCGTCAAAGCTATTGATGGTTTGGGGACCATTGAGGATCGTCATCACACTACTCGTCATGTTTTGGTACATTTTGGAAATGTAAGTTGCTAAATATGGCATGTATAGGCTAGTTATTTGTATAAGTGTGAGATTTGAACTTAGCCATGTGATTTGGCTTGTTATGTGTTGGTAATATGTTTTAATGAATGTGTTATATGATGTATGTTTTGAATGGTTTGAAAGTATAAGAAATGATTAAGTTTAAGGCAAGTATATAGATGAAATTTTGAGCTTATATGTTTAAAAAAAAGTTGAAATTGTGAATGGTAAGTATGGATAAGTTATGCTTGTATATTCATAAGTTTGATTCTTGTAAACTTGGCATGATTAGTATTGGATTGGATTGTATAAATGGATGATTATTTTGATATGTTTTTGGTTTTTAAATGTGCATGAGATGTGCTGGTGATTTGCTTGTAGGAATGACCCTAGTTGGGTGGCATTTTGGCCATGCAAATGGCCTATAATGTCACACGGTTGTGGCACACGGGCGTGCCTAGTAGCCGAGTGAAGAAGTTAGTATATGGCCTAAGTGTACACGACCTTAGCACACGGGGGTGCCTGGTAGCCGTGGAACCAAGTCAGTTTCGACCACGGGAAGGATACACAGGTGTGTCTAACAGCCGTGGGAGGCACACGGTCTGCTCACACAGGCGTGTAAGCCCTAAAACTTTGAGAAGTTATTAAATTTTTGAGGATATCTTTATGTGTTTCAGTTTAGTCCCGACCTTATTTCTAAGTATGTTTTAGGTCTCTATAACCTATAGAGGGGTCACTATGGTTGTAATTTATGATTTACTTTACGAATTGTATGATAAAGTTTTTGATCTGTCAGGTAATGCTCCTAACCTTAATCATACGACGGATACGGGATAGGGGTGTTACATTTGGTTGGTATCAGATCTACGGTTTAGTCAATTCTCAGACTAATGTAGCATGTTAAAGTCTAGCTATACATGCCATATATCTGAATTGTGATAGTGTGATGAATCCTTACGTATAAAATGTTATTTTTGGTATAGTAATAGATCCCAAAAGAGCCATAGCTGACGAAGTAGAAAGTAATGCGCCTTTTCCCGCATAAGGGATAGCACCTTCTGATCCGAGACTGGCTACGAGCAGTTAAGATGGAAAAGCTAAACAAGCTTTCTTCTAGATAATGAGTGAATGGTTCACTCAATTTGTAAGAAATAACCCGACTATTTTGTAACCCCCGTCCCTAGCTATTCCCCCTCAGACTACAATTGTGCCACCGGTTATGTATCCGAATCTGTTGAATAAGCCTTTAGTTGACAAGATCCATAAATATGGGGCTGAAGAGTTCTGAAAAACTAATGATGATGATGCTGAAAAGGTCGAGTTCTAGTTAGAAAATACTATTCGGCTATTCGATGAAATGTCTCTGACTTTGGAAGAATGCATAAAATGTGTTGTATCTTTGCTCCAAGATGTAGCTTATCAATGGTGGAAAACTCTGGTTTCTATTGTTCTGAAAGAGCGAGTTACATGGGACTTCTTTCAGATAGAGTTCCACAAGAAATACATCCGTGAGAGATTCATCGATCAAAAATGAACGGAATTTTTGGAACTAAAATAGGGCCGAATGACTATTACGGAGTATGAACGAGAATTTGTTAGATTGAGTCAGTATGCTGAGAATGTGTATCTACTGAAGCAATAATGTGTAAAAGATACGAAGATGGTCTTAATGAAGATATTCTCTTGTTAGTCGAGATCTTAAAAATAAAAGAGTTTGTTGTACTCGTTGATCAAGCGTACAAAGCTGAGGCACCCAGGAAAGATAAAAGAAAAGTTGAGTTTGAAGCTCGAGATATGAGAAAGAGAATTCCAAGCAAATCATTTAAGTTTGCTTCGAAGAGATTCAGAGATGATCAAATTCGTTCAATAAATAATGGGGAAATTCGAATAGAAATTGAGCTAGATCACAAATGAGTTCCAAAACTCCAGCAACTTCAGTGGCTAGTGCTGGTAATGTTCGGTCTGATAGACCTAAATGTAAACATTGTGGAAAAAGGCATTAAAAAAGTTATAGATTAAATGATAGAGCTTGTTTCAGATATGGATCACTTGATCATTTTATCCGTGATTGCCATGAGTCCGTTGAGCCAGAGACTATTCAGAATCTGAGATCTGATATTGAACCTGTCAGAGGTAGACCTTCAAAAAATGTAAGAAATGTCAGTGGTAGTCAAATAACTATGAGAGACACTGTTGCAAGATCTGAAGCTAGAGTGCCTGCCAGAGCGCTTGCCAGAGCATATGCTGTCTGAGCTTGTAAAGAAGCTTCATCTCCAGATGTTATAAATGGTTCTTTTACTCTTTATGATACCCCTATGATTGCATTAATAGACCCTGGTTCTACACATTTGTATATATGCATGAATTTAGTATTCAACAAGACTTTGCCTGTAGAGTCTAATGAGTTTGCTATAAAGTATTGAACCCCTTAGGTAAATGTGTCCTTGTTGACAAAGTATGCAAGAACTGTCCATTAATGTTTCGAGATAATTGTTTCCCTACTGATCTGATGCTTTTTCAATTTGATGAGTTTGATATCATTCTGGGTATGGATTGGTTGACATTGCATGATACTGTTGTAAACTATAAAAGAAAGACTATTTATTTGAGATGTTTGAATAATGAAATTATACGGGTTGAGTCTAATGATTTGAATGGATTGCCTACTGTGATATCTATATTAAAAGCTCAAAGATATGTGAAAAAGGGATATGAGGTATATTTTGCTTATGTAATTGATTCGAAAGTGTCGGTGAAGAAAATTGAATCAGTGCCTATTGTCTGTGAGTGTTCTGATGTATTTCCTGAAGAGCTGTTGGGTTTACCTCCGATACGTAAAGTTGAATTTGGTATTGATCTATTGCCTTGTACGGCACCTATTTCGATAGCTTCGTATAGAATGGTACCAACAAACTTAAAAGAGTTAAAGTCATAGTTGCAAGAATTGACTGATAGAGGGTTCGCTAGACTGAGTTTTTTGCCTTTGGGTGCTCCTGTCCTATTTGTGAAAAAGAATGATGGCATGATGAGAATGTGAATCGATTATTGTTAGTTAAATAAGATGACAATAAAGAATAAATATTTGTTGCCCAAAATTGATGACTTATTTGATCAGTGAAAAAGGGCTACTGTATTTTCTAAGATTGATCTGAGATCGAGATATTGCCAGTTGAGAGTGAAAGATTCAGATATACCGAAAACTTCTTTCAGAACGAGGTACGTGCATTATGAGTTTTTAGTTATGCCATTTGGACTAACCAATGCTCCTCCTATTTTTATGGATTTGATGAATTGAATTTTCAGACCGTACCTAGATTAATTTGTGGTAGTGTTTATAGATGACATATTGATTTATTCATGTGATGAAAATGAGCATGCAGAACATTTGAAAATTGTGTTGCAAACTTTGAGAGAAAAGCAATTGTATGCAAAATTCAGCAAATGTGAATTCTGGTTGCATGAGGTTAGTTTTTTGGGACATATTGTGTCAGCTTCTAGGATTCGAGTTGGTCCGAGCAAGATTTCTGCTATTCTGGATTGGAAGCCTTCGAGGAATGTGTCTGAAGTTCGTAGCTTTCTGGGTTTAGCTAGTTATTATCGTCGATTTGTAAAAGGATTTTCAGTGATAGCTACTTCGTTGACTAGACTACTTTAGAAAGATGTTAGATTTGAATGGTCTAATAAATGTCAAAAAATTTTTGATTAGTTGAAAACCCTGTTAACAGAAGCTCTAGTGGTAGTACAACTAGAATCGGGTAAAGAATTTATTATATACGGTGATGCTTCGTTAAACGGTCTGGGATGTGTTTTGATGCAGGAAGGCAAAGTTGTAGCTTATGCCTCAAGACAATTGAAACCACATGAAAAGAACTATCCGACGCATGACCTTGAGTTAGTTGCAATTGTGTTTGCACTGAAGATTTGGCGCCATTATCTGTACGGTGAAAAATGTCATATGTTTTCAGATCATAAAAGTCCGAAATATCTGATGACCTAGAAAGATTTGAATCTGCATCAATGAAGATGGTTAAAGCTATTAAAATATGATGAGTTTGTGATAAATGGTTAGAGCTGTTAAAAGATTTTGAGCTTATGATAGATTATAATCCGGGAAAAGCAAATGTTGTTGATGATGCATTGAGTAGAAAATCATTGTTTGCACTACGCGCTTTAAATGCTCAGTTAGATTTGTCTGATGATAGTTTTGTGATAGTGGAATTAAAAGCGAAACCGTTGTTCTTACAGTAAATAAGTGATGCTTAGAAAGTTGATAATAAACTTTTATCGAAACAAGCTCAGTGTGATGCAAATTTTGAATCTAAATTTCGAGTTATTAATGGTTGCCTAAGATTTAGAGATCGTATTTATGTTCCGAGAAATTCGGAATTGATTCAGCTAATTTTGAGTGAAGCACATAACAGTCGTCTATCTATTCATCCAGGAAGCACTAAAATGTACCATGATTTGAAGCAACACTATTGGTGGTCTGGTATGAAGCGAGATATTTCTGACTTTGTTTCAAAATGTTTTATCTGTCAACAAGTGAAAGCTGAACATCAAGTTCCGTCTGGTTTGCTACAACCGATTCTAATTCCAAAGTGGAAATGGGATAAAGTAACAATGGACTTTGTTTCTAGATTGCCTCTGACTCTGAGAAAGAAAGATGCGATATGGGTCGAGTTGATCAATTAACAAAATTTTCCCATTTTATTATTGTAAGATCTAATTATTCACTTGATAGATTAGTCGAGCTTTATATTTCTGAGATTGTGAGATTGCATGGGGTACCACTATCCATTGTGTCTGATAGAGATCCTAGGTTCACATCACGATTCTGGAAGAAATTGCAAGAAGCATTAGGCATGAAATTACATTTCAGTACAACTTTTCATCCGCAAACAGATGGTCAATCCAAGTGCATCATTCATATTCTTGAGGATATGTTAAGATGTTGTATACTTGAGTTTTATGGTTCGTGGGAACAGTATTTGCCATTGATTGAATTTGCTTATAATAATAGTTTTCAGTCAAGCATCAAAATGGCATAATATGAAGCTTTGTACAGTCGTAAATGTCATACACCTCTGTATTGGACTGAACTTAGTGAAAATAAGCTACACCGGGTCGATTTGATAAAAGATTTAGAATAGAAAGTGAAATTGATCCGAGATTGTTTGAAAGCAACATCTGATCATCAGAAGTCTTATGCTAACTTGAAATGAAAAGATATAAATTTTAGATCGACGATAAAGTATTTCTAAAAGTGTCTCTGTGGAAGAAAGTGCTTCGATTCAGACGTAAAGGCAAGATGAGTCCGAGATTTATTGGGCCGTATGAAACTATTGAACGTATTGGACCTGTTGCATATAAATTAAGGTTGCCCTCTGAGTTAGAAAAGATACATAATTTATTCCATGTCTCGATACTTTGTAGATATCAATCCGATCCGTTACATGTGATTGCCCCATCTGAACTTAAAATCTGATCTAATATGACATACGAAGAAAAATTGATTCGTATTTTAGCTCGTGAAGTAAAAGAGTTGAGAAATAAGAAAATACCGTTAGTGAAAGTATTATGGAATTGACACGGAATTGAAAAGGCAACTTGGGAGTCGGAAGATTCAATCAGACAGCGATATTCAAACCTATTTGACGGTAATATTTTCAGGGACAAAAATCCCTTAAGAGGGAGAATTGTAACAGTCTGGTTTATACCCTAGTTAGAATAGTGGTTTCGGGACCACAAATCTGAGTCTAAATAATATTTTAATATTATTTTCTGTGCCATTGACGAGTGTTTAAGCATGTGTTAAATTTTCGTAGGATAATTTATCTGTCTGTGTGTTTAATTTGATAAAAGGATTAAATTGCATCAAGTGCAAAACTAGAATGCTATTTGATAAAGTACCAATGTGTTATGACTTTGTAAAGATGGAGGCTTATATGGAAATTAAACCACTTATAAGATAGTGGATGGTAGATGGCCGAATATGCCCTTATTGTATAATTGTTTCCAATGTTTATTAAATGGCTAATTAGGTAAAATGCATATTATTATGTTTGTAATAAAATAAACTAATGAAAAGATGAATGTTATCATCTTTTGTGAATGTCGAATGTTGAAGGGAAAGAAAGAAAATATTCAAGCTAGGTTTCAGTTAGAACTAAGCTCAAATTAAAGTATGCTTTGGCTTTAGATTTTGATGATTTTTATGTTTTTGAGATTGTTGCTTATTCTACTATCAAGCCCATGTCTCAATTTTCTGTATTGATGATGTTCATGAGATGTGCCATTGATGAAATGGTGAGCTTTGTGATGAGCTTGGTCGATAATTGAAAGATATGTGTTAGATGAACATACTTTGTTCTTGAATTTTTGATGAATTTAGCTATTTAGGGCTAAATTGAGAAATTAGTAACTTGAGGGACTAAATTATGAATTTGATGGAAAATATGGGCTTGTATGAGATGTATGAACATTCAGCTAAGCATGGTTAAATGATGATTTTGTGAATTTGATGTTTTGAGAAAAATGGACTAAATTGTTAAATTGTGCAAATGTGATGGTTAATTTGTAAACAGCCCTAAATGTGTGTCCTTGGATTGAATTGAATGAATTAGTGAATAAAAGGGTTAATTTTGTATAAGTATAGATCAACAACCGAGGAAAATGAACTTAGATCGCGGGAAAGCAAAAGTAACCAAGTAGCCATTTCCATTTCCGTTAAATTGAACTCGAGTAAGTCATATTGCGAATAAATGTAATTGTAATGAATTGAGCATATTCATATGATTATTGATGATAGTGAATGCTTATGAGATGCTATGTATATGAATTCCGAGTTAAGATTGACTTAGCGACAATGTCTGAGAAGTCCCGTACGAACCTAGGAATAGATATGATTAGCTATGTCATGACATAGGTATCTGTTCTGCTTTATCATGCAAGACCACATCTGGGACATTGACATTGATTTGAGATTTTTGTAATACCATGTCTGGGATAGTGGCATCGATATGATCTTTACATGTAGGACCATGTCTAGGACATCAGCATCGTATTAATTTGTATAAGACCCTATCTGGGGTAGTGGCATCGATATCTGAGTACATGTAGGACCTCGTCTGGGATGTTGGCATTGTACGACTATTCCGAGATTTCTGAGTATCCTATTAGGTTCCTAGCAGTTCAACGGGAAAATCAAGCTATAAACAATTATGTGAATGTACATTCGTTCCATGTACGTTTGGTATGTACACTAAGTGTGTATAAAACGTAAGTACCTATGTGAAGTTGCTTTGAAGAATCGTATAATTGAACATGAGAATATGAATGAGATACAAGAATTGTTATGAATGAGCTAAGTACTTATGTGATATATGAATAGAAGTTGTGGCAAGCTTTGTGTAAACAAATGTGCGAAAAATCATGGGATGAATCGGTTTTGAGAATTATAATTACCAATGTTTTGAGTGGGTTGTATTCATTGTATGATATGTTTATTTGTATATGACTTACTAAGCCTTTGAAAGCTTACTCTGTGTGTGTGTGCTCTGTTTTATAGATCGTCAAAGCTACTAAAGGTTCGGGGACCATCAAGGATCGTCATTACAATACTCAGCTTGTTCTGCTACATTTTGGAAATGTAAATAGCTAAATATAGCATGTATAGGCTAGTTATTTGTATAAGTGTGAGATTTGAACTTAGCCATGTGATTTGGCTAGTTATGTGTTGCTAATATGTTTTAATGAAAGTGTTATATGATGTATATTTGGTATGGTTTGAAGGCATAAGAAATGATTATGTTTAAGGTAAGTATATAGATGAAATTTTGAGCTTATATGTTTAACAAAAAGTTGAACTTGTGAATGGTAAGTATGGATAAATTATGCTTGTATATTTATAAGTTTTAGTCTTGTAAACTTGGCATGATTAGTATTGGATTGGATTGTTGAAATGGATGATTATTTTGATATATTTTGGTTGTCAAATGTGCATGACATGTGTTGTTAATTTGCTTGTAGGAATGACCCTAGTTGGGTGGCAATTTGGCCATGCAAATGGCCTATAATGTCACACAGTTGTGGCACACAGGCGTGCCTAGTGACCGTGGGGCTAAATCAGTAGCTAGCTTAAGAGCACACGGCCATGGTACATGGGCGTGCCTAGTAGCCGTGTGAAGAAGTCAGTATATGGCCTAAGTGTACACGGCCTTAGCACACGGGGGTACCTAGTAGCTGTGGAGCCAAGTCAGTTTCAGCCATGGGGAGGACACACGGGTGTGTCTAATAGCCATGGGAGGCACACGGTCTGCTCACATGGGCATGTAACCCCTAAAATTTTGAGAAGTTATTAAATTTTTGAGAATTTTGTATGTGTTCCAGTTTAGTCCCGACCCTGTGTCTAAGTGTGTTTTAGGTCTCAATAACCTATAGAGGGGTCACTATGGTTGTAATTAATGATTTACTTTACGAATTGTATGATAAAGTTTCTGATCTGTCAGGTAATGCTCCTAACCCTAATCTGGAGATGGATATGGGATAGGGGTGTTGCAGTTAAGCATCCACTATGTGCCTTGTGTAAAATCTTTCGAAAAAGCTCATCATTCCTAGGTACACAAACTCTATCTATGAACATCAAACATCCATCGAATTTATCCGAAAGTCAGACTCAATACTCGGCTCGCACTAAACTCTTTTGATTTGCAAGTCACTTTCATATTTTTGAGCCTCATAAATTTATTGAAGAAACATCAGTCTAGCTCTCAATTCAGCTAGAACAAAATCATCATATGAAAAAGTTACCCGCGTATTCATAGCCCTCAAAGCAAATAGGGATTTTCGACTCAAAGCATTGGCAACTACTTTCACCTTTCCAGGGTGATAGTCAATCACTAACTCATAATCTTTTATCAACTCTAGACATCTTCTTTTCCTTAAGTTCAATTCCTTCTGAATCATCAAGTACTTTAGGCTCTTATGATTGGTGAATATCCGACTTTTTTCACCATATAAATGATGTCTCCATATCTTTAATGCAAACACAATGGCAGCTAACTCTAAATCATGTGTCGGGTAATTCTTCTCGTGTGGATTTAACTGTCTAGAGGCATATGCTATCACTTTGCCTTCTTGCATAAGCACACAGTCCAAACCATGCAAGGATGCATTGCTATAGATCACAAATTCTTTTCCCGGCCCAGGCTGCACTAGAATTGGAGCCTCTGTCAACAATGCTTTTAGTTTCTCAAAACTCCGCTGGCACTTTTCTGTCCACTCAAACTTTACATCCTTCTATAATAACCTCGTCATTGGAGTAGCTATCTTAGAAAACCTCTTGACGAATCGTATGTAATAGCTAGCTAGGCCTAAAAACTTCTAACCTCCGATACATTCTTCGGCAGTTTCCAATCAACAGTAGCTGAAATCTTTCTTGGGTCGACTTGGATTCCATCTCCCGAGACAATGTGCCCCAAAAATCCAACCTCTTTGAGCCAAAATTCACTCTTACTAAACTTGGCATACAACTGATTATTTCGTAGAATCTATAAAATAGTCCTCAAGTGCTCGGCATGTTCATTCTCATCACGAGAATAAATCAGTATATCATCAATAAAAACCACAACAAACTTATCCAAGCATGGCCAAAATATACGGTTCATTAAATCCATAAACACCGCAGGGGCGTTTATTAAGCCAAAAGGAATGACTAAAAGTTCATAGTGCACATATCTTGTTCGAAATGCAATCTTCGGCACATCTGAGTCTTTTACTCTCAACTGGTAGTTTCCTACCTCAAGTCTATCTTGGAAAACACAGTGGCTCCTTTCAGTTGGTCGAATCGATCATCAATCCTTGGCAATGAATACTTTTTCTTCACGGTCACCTTATTAAGTTGCCAATAATCTATGCATAGTCTCATGGAACCATCTTTTCTTTACACAAATAGCACTGGACCACCACACGGAGAATAACTCAGTCTTGCAAAACCTTTGTCCGTCAACTCTTGTAACTGTGCCTTCAATTCCTTCAACTCAGTTGGAGCCATTTTGTATGGAGTAATCGATATTGGTGCCGTACCAGGAGCTATCTCGATACCAAATTCCACCTCTCTAACCAGAGGTAACCATGGCAATTCTTTGGGGAAAACATCTGGATATTCACATACTATCAGTACTAATTCAATTCTTAACTCGATTTCTTTGGCATTCATCACAAAAGCAAGATATGCCTCATACCCCTTTCTTATGTACCTCTGAGCAGACATGTGAGAGATCACTACAGGTGATTTGTCCTGTTCATCTGATTCAACACGAAGAGTGTCCCCTTTTCACATCTCAATTCAATGTATTTCTTTCTACAATTTACTGTCACATCATGAGTGGTTAACAAATTCATACCAAGAATTATATCGAATTCATCAAATGGAAATAGCATGAGACTTGCCTTAAAATAATGACCGCTAATCATCAATATGCAATCTTTGTATACCTTATCAACTAATACACATGTGCCTAAGGGATTGGACACTTTAATCACGAACTCTATAGACTCTGTAGGCATGCATACTAGATACTAATTTCATGCAAATGTATGAATGGGTAGATCCCGGATCAATTAAAGTAACAACGTTAGTATCATGGAGAGAAAATATACCCATAATTACATCAGGGGATGACGCTTCTTTGCGAGCTCGAATGGCATAGGTCCTTGCAGGCGCTCTACCTTCAGATCTTGCAGCCTGCTCTCTGGGAGTATTCTTACTACTCATCCCACTACCATGGTTTCTCTGTTGTCTCTCTCTAGTAATGCTTCCCGCTCTTGCACTCTGAATTTTCTCTTTTTCAATCATCTCAGGGCATTCTCTAATAAAATGATCTTAGGAACCACATTTGAATAGGCCCTCTCATGTACTCAGCACTCACCGAGATGACGTCTGCCACACTGTGGGCTTTCGGTCTATTTGGTTACGTGTTCCAAACACTAGCAACTGAGGTAGTTTGAGCCTTATTTCTCGAGTACTGTTTACTCTTACTTCTATTTGAAAACCCGGCTGAAGTAGCTGATCAGGTAGGGAAGTCTCTTGACTTCATGGATGAAAATTGAAATGGCTTGTTCATTTGTCTCTTTCTTGATTTATGAGACTCCATCTCATCTTTTCTTTTCTCTTTAACCAACTTCTCGTCTTTACAAGCCTGATCCACTAACACAAAAAATTCTTTCAACTCAATAACACCAACAAATGATTTGATATCTTCATTTAATCCATCCTCGAACCTCTTACACATGATGGCTTCCGAGGACATGCACTCACGAGCTTACTTGCTGAGTCTTACAAATTTACACTCATACTCAGTTACTGTCATCTTACCTTGTTTCAGTTTAAGGAATTCCTTTCTTTTCTGATCGATAAATCTTTTGGCTAATATACTTTTTCAAATATTCTTCTTGGAAAAACTCTCATGTGATTCTTTCCCTTGGTACGACCGACACAAGGGTATCCCACCACTGATAAGCAGAATACCTCAGGAGAGGCACTACACATTTCATGCACTCTTCAGGTGTGCAAGATAATTCATCAAATACCCTGATGGCATTTTCAAGCCAAAATTCTGCTCTTTCTGGGTCATCATCTTTACTAGCTCGAAATTCCTCGGCCCCTTGTTTCCAAATTCTATCGACTGGAGGCTTTTATATTCTTACAACTTTTACCACTTGGAGAGCTACAGAGGTAGGTTGAGGAATAAGCGGGGGTAGAGGGTTGTGTGTTCGGGTTCGCCCGAACGAACTCCGTATACCATACATTCATCATGTGGAGAAAGACTTCCCTAGCCTCTTCTCCTCCTCTTTGACTCATGGTCGTAGGTCTATTCTTATTTTTATTCGGCACCATCCCTTCAGTGGGAGCCGGCGTTACTTTCTACATCATCCACCGCAGCTCTATCCGGATCCATTTACTATATGAAAACACAATTTAAATCATTAGGAGCCGTCACACTATTATAATGTAAAAACTCATGTGTATGTCATTTATAGCTAGACTCATGCATACGCTACATTAGTTCTAGAATCAACTAAACCGTAGCTATGATACCACTAAATGTAACACCCCTTACCTGTGTCCGACGTCAGGACAAGATACGAGGCATTACTTGGCTTAACTTGCTTAAACATACATTATCGGGTTATAAAATTTGTTTTCAAATTTAAAACTTTTCATTCATATTCATAACATCTTTATTATGGGTCTTCGAGGTGCTAAACATACATACGGGAGGTTTCAAAATTAATTCGAAAACTTTTTCGTGCTTAGAAAATTTTGGCCTAAACAGGGACCACACACCCGTGTGGGTAGGCCATGTGATCACACACGCCCATGTTCCTAGCCCGTGTGAAATTTATTTTTCATTTCGAACCTACAGGGGTTTTGATAAACTGTAAAAGTAACATATTTTAACCCCATATTTAGTATGCTTTTAGGATGATTTATGTAAAAAGGTGCTTTTAATCCTTTCCTTTCATATTTCTATTCAGGAAAGCACCCGAGGACAAAAAAACAAGAAACGGGCTTAAAACAAGCCAATTTGGGCCAAAGAAGAAAATGGACACGGCCTGGACTTCAAGCAACACTGTCGTGCTTCGACAATTAACTAAGACACAGCCATGCCAAGATTTACACGGCCGTGCCTTAACCAATAGAATCGAGACACGGCCCAACCACGATTTACATGGACGTGTGCCATGGCCGTGCCCCTATTACGAAGAGAGAGCAATTTCACTCAGATTTGGATATATAGAGCCAAAGAAACACTTTCCAAAGGTTATTCAAATATCGAGTAAGAAGCAGACTAAAATGAGGACCCTTAGAGGCCAAGTAAAACATTCCAGGAGCCTATATAAACACCGTAAGTGTATCTTGAAGGAGGGCGGCGAGCTAGGCCAAGGAGCCGAACTAGAAGGATCACATTTGTGGGAATTAGTCGAAGATAGCCAGAAGATCCATCTCGAAGAGCCAGAAATCTACTCAAGACGGCAGATTCTCCTTAAATTCCTGTAGGGGGTTTTAGGGATTTCTTATGTTTTGTTTTATATTTTCTCTTGAGATGTTTTTATTCATTACGAACTAAATCCTTTAGATACCATAAAGGGATGAAACCTAGATGAATTTTGTTATTATTTTCTGAATTATATGATAAATACTTAGTTTGTTCTTAATTATGTTACTTAATCCAAATCTGATGTGCTTAGGTGGAGGAGGAATAGACACTGCTTAAGAGTAGATCTATCATAATTAAGCGGAGTTGATCGAACGCCTAGAGATAGGGTTACAAGATTTTTCCAGATTAGTGTGAAACCTAATATAGGAATCCATTGATCAATTTGCTGCTATTCTAGGGGGTTATTATAAGCGAACGAGAGTTCCACTAATTAACCTAGGGTTAGACGTTATTCGCCTCGAGAGAGGGTTTAATATAGGTTAGGGAGTCCTACGGATCAAGCTAATTAAAGAAATAATATGATTCAGTAATAAGTAACAAGTGAAGTCTAGGTGGATTCTTCTTGAAGGAATGATCGTAATCAATTAAGTTTCTTCAACTTATTTCCCAAATTTGTTCTTTTTATCTTTGCGTCTTTAGCTTAGTAGTCGTTAAACTAGATTAAATCAATAAATCACTCCATATTTTTGGCTAAATAATAAAAAGAAAGTTAGTATTAGTACTTTTAGTTCTTTTGGGTTTGATAATTCGATCTTGCCTAAGCTATACTACTGTTTGATAGGTACACTTGCCTTTAAGTCGTTGTCAGAGTTAGTTTCCAGGTTTGATCATTCTATTTATAAATTTTAAAGCTCTGATTTCAGCGATCAGGTTTTCACACTGCCGGACACACGCCCGTGTCAATGGCTCGTGTCCCTCACACGGCCTGGACACGCTTGTGTGTGAAAACATTAGCATTCTGTTTATGACGCCAGCAACTTCTGAAGGGGCACACAACCTAGGCATATGCCCATGTGCTAGCCCGTGTGACGAATCAAATTCTCGTAAATATGATGCAGGGGACACATGGCCTAGCAACACACCCAAGGGGTTGACTGTGTGTCACACACTTCCTAGACACATGCCTGTGTGTCTACCCTTGTAGACAATTATAAGGTTATTTTCCAAGCCAATTGCCACCCTGAAACATAATCACACTTATACCATCACATGCAACACATAACATGGCAATAATGCACTATGAAGAATCTTTAATTGTCAATTATACATTTCACATTTTACTTCATTATTTGTATGAACTTTCACTTCATAAAACTCATCATCATTAAAGTATGAAAACTTGACCAATATTGGCCAATTCACAATGGCCATTTACAAGATGAGTATATAACCTTAGTAGCCAACACTTTGGTTTCCAAATATGACATAACACAAAATGACCAAGTTCTTATACTTGCCATACCAAAAATAAATCAACTTTACTATACCAAAAGAGTGATTGATAGTGTGGTTCGAGCTCCGATGTTCTATGATCCCTGAGCTAGCTTGGCGATACTACAAGGAAAAGGGAAAAGAGAGGGGTAAGCATATAGCTTAGTAAGTTTGCATGAATTAATATAGCAACATAAATACTCATAGTAAAATCCATTCATCATGGAACATTAGCAACACAAGTTCTTAAGTACTTTGACATACTTACTCATACTTATTCTTACCCATCCTATATCACATTACGAATTTCATAACTCGTATTTTACTCATGGTACCTGTATCACTCCAGCACATAATTTAGCACTTATGCTAACTTGAACATATACTTAAATCATCATCATCCTTAACATAACTGGAACTCATTATCATCATTGTATAGTTTATCTCTATAACATCTTTGCATACCTAGCTCTTTTGCCCAATGAACTACTCGGAATATCAGAGTATACTCAATCTCATCATACATGTATCATGATGCCAATGCCATATCCCAGATATGGTTACACGGGATCTCTTAGCTCGATGTCGATGCCATGTCCCAGACATGGCCTTATACGAGATCGTACATAGTTGTTGATCGTTGTTTTGTTGAGTTTTAAAATTTAAAAAGAGAAAGATCGAACCTGGAAACTAAATCTGACAACGATTAAATACAAGTGTACCTATCGAACAGTAGTATAGCTTAGGCAAGACCGGATTGTCAAACCCAAAGGAACTAAAAGTACTAATACTCACTTTCTTTTTATTATTTAGCTTAAAATATGGAGTGATTGGCTGATTTAATCTAAATTAACGACTAATAAGCGAAAGACACATAGACAGAAAGAACGACTTAGAGAATAACTTGAAGAAAACTCAATTTATCATGACGATACCCTCAAGAAGAATCCACCTAGACTTCACTTGTTACTTAACACTGAACCGTATGATTTATTCACTTAGTTTGATCTGTAGGACTCCTTAACGTATATTAAACCCTCTCTCGAGATGAATAATGTCCAACCCTAGGTTAATTAGTGGAACTCTTGTTCTCTTATAATAACCCTCTAGAATAGCAGTAAATCGATCTATGGACTCCTATATTAGGTTTCACCCTAATCCGAAAAAATCTCGTCACCCTATCTCTAGGCGTGCGATCAACTCCGCTTAATTATGCTAGATCTACTCATAAGCAGAGTCTATTCTTCCTCCACCTAAGCACATTAGATTTGGATTAAACATGCATAATTAAGAACAAACTAAGTATTTATCATATAATTCAAAATTCAATAACAAGATTCATCTACGTTTCATCCCCTTCAGGTATTTGAAGGGTTTAGTTCATAATGAATAAAGAAAGCATCTCAAAAGAAAAGATAAAACAAAACATAAGAAATCCCTAAAACCCCCTGGAGGAATTGAAGGAGAAATCCGCTATCGTGAGTAGAATTTTGGCTCCTTGAGATGGATCCACTGGCTATCTTCGAGTAATTCCAACAAATTTGGCCTTTCTGGCTCAGCTCCTTGGCCTAGCTAACCGCCCCGACAAAATCCCTAGCAGAAGGCTCCTACCGAACTCCCCCTTAAGTTGCACCCTTGAGTGTTTATATAGACTTTGAGATGCCTTACTTGGCCCCTAAGTATCCTAATTCAAGTACAATTTTTACTCAGGTGTTTGAATAGGCTTTGGGATGTGTTTCTTTGCCTTAAAGTATCCTATTCCGAGTAGAATTGCTTTTTTCTGCGCTAGGGACACGGCCATGGTACACGCCCATGTAAATCGTCTTTAGGCCATGTCTCGATTCTGTCGGTTGGGGCACGGCCATGTAAATCGTGGCATGGCCGTGTCTTAGTTAATTGATGAGGCACGGCCGTGTGGCTTGAAGTCCAGGCCGTATAGATTTCCTCTTTGGCCCAAATTGGCCAGTTTTAAGCCCGTTTCTTGTTCTTTTAGTCCTCAGGTGCTTTCCTAAGTAAAAACATGAAAAAGAAAGGATTAAGAGCACCTTTTTAAATAAATCGAGGGCTAAATCATATAAAAGCATACTAAATGTGGGCCTAAAATATGTTACTTTTACGGTTTATCAGATGTCGACGCTATATCCCAGGTATGGTCTTACACGAGATCTTCTTTTGGTGCCGAAGCCATGTCCCAAACATGGTTTTACACGGGACCTTCCTTATTCGATGTCGGTGCCATGTCCCAGATATGGTATTATGCGGGATCTACATTCAGTGCCGATGCCATGTCCTAGACATGGTCTTATACGGGACCTTCCTTATCTCATATTCTGACATAGGAATCCTCGTTATTATGAAATTTCAATCGGGACATTACTTAGCATATTCGCATTCATTTTCTCATCAAGACATCATTCATAAATTTCATGGAAATGATATGCATTGCTCAAAATAATAAGTAATTTAAACACAATAGCATATGTAGCCTTAATTTCACACAAACTTGCCTCAGTACTCAAAATGCGTGTAGGTGTTCGATTTAGTCTGACACTTTGTTCCTACCTCGATTTCAGTCCAGGCTCCATGTTTCTTGATCTATAATATCAATTGCACTTGTTTAATACTCACATTGACTAAATGAAATCGTGAATCACATTTTGGCAAAATTTACAATTTTGCCCCTAAACTTTCACATAATTACACTTTTACCCCTAGGCTCGTAAAATGATTTTCATTCAATTTTCTTGTATTTCAAGCCTAGCCGAATCTTTTTTTTAACTATAACAGCCTCTAATTCCAAGTATTTTCACTCATGTATGACCATTTTTATAACTTTTACAATTTGGTCCTTTTATGCATTTTTCATGAAAATCACTTAGAAAAAGATGTTTATTCTACATCAAACTTTCATATTCTTCCATAAAACATTAAAATGCATGCATTTCATACATTTGTAAATTTTCGAGCATAAACCCTAGCTTAAAATTTAGCTAGAAATAGCTAAATCGAGCTACGAGGATTTCAAAAATTACGAAAAACATTAAAAACTGGGCTAGGATGCACTTACTATCAAGCTTGGAAGTTGAAAAAACCCTAGCTATGGAGAGCTTGGTATTTTTGGCCCTAGCTTGAAGAAGATGAGAAAATTTTGCTTCATTTTTCCCTTTTTAATCTTTTATTAACCAAGTGACTAAATGCCCTTAAGTCCCTTTCTTGAGATTTTTCCTTCTCAGGTCCATTTTTTTCATCTTAACATATAATGGTCTAATTGCTAAAAAAGGACTTCTAATAATTTTTATGATGCTATTTAATACTTAAATCTTCTAGAATCTCATATTTTCTAATCTTTGAAATTTACTCCTAATGGACAAATTAATCACTAATAAATAAAATTTCCTCATGAAATTTTCACACAATCATACAAACAGATCATGTGTCTCATAAAAATCATAAAACACATATTTTTACTTCGAATTTGTGGTTTCGCACCACTATTCCAACTAGGCCCTAAATCGAGCGGTTACACGTGTGGTGTGACCGTGTGTGGCACACAGCCATGTGAAAGCCTATGTCACAGGCCATGTACGCTTAAAATAGCTTCCAAAACAAAGCAAAACTAAACCAATTTCTTAGGTGCCAAGCCAAACCAAAAATAAGCATTCATATACCTTCAATACACATTCAAACAAACATAAAACATACCAAACATACAACCTATGTGTCTAACCAATATGCCCTCAATGGCACCACATTTTATACAGTAACCAATTCACATTCAAAGTTCGTAAATACTCACTTTATACACATGCTAAACTTACCAATTCATCCCATTCATGATCAATTCTACCATAACCTATTCATTCATAAGTAGCATAAACCAAATCACCAAATAATATACATATTGTAACACCCTATACCCAGCCCGGTCGCCTAATAGGATGCTACACCAACATCACATCATCACACATTACATCACGTCTTATTTGCATACGAACATCATCATAATTAATCAATTATAGGATTGTTAAGTTTAGAACACCCTAGGCAGTGTTAAAATTACTAAATGTACATTAAACGACCTTATAATGAGTTAGAAGCATGCTTAAAGACCACTTAATGTAAAGTTCCAAAAATTCACGTAGGTCTTGATACACACTCACTGATATTGATATTTCTCATAATAGGTATCTATGCCATTTAGAAAATTGGTAAATTTTTAACATTTTGTTTCTCTTCAAAATTTAAAACCCAACATTTTATCGATACATATCAAAAGTATCTATATTTTACACCCTGAGTATCGATGCTTAAGAATTGGTATCAATACCAAATGAGCTATTGTTTTCCTACACATTCATTATAACATGGGGGTATCGATACTAAGACTCTGATTGCCGATATCTCTATATAAAATAACAAAAATTACAGCAAAATAGGGCATAATGCACACTCAATCATTTACCCCTTCAACATACATCCACTAACACATCATCCAGCATCAAAATAACCATAACTATAGCCCCAAATCAACTTCTCAACCTCAAATATTCTAACTAAAGCAATACCAATAGAATAATGAAAAACATTCATCAAATCCTAAAAGTTTATAAACATATCAAAATATCAAAGACATAATATGCACATCCAACCAATATTCTACCCAAAATGCCTTTATTTCACAGTAAAAAAGAATAATGACATCACCTACTCAATTTACTAAGCCTAACTTGGATCAGTTCCATGGAATTCCGCAACACTCACACCGCAACACTAACTGTTAGCAAGGTTTTAAAAGAGTGGGCGAGCTTAAACAAGCTCAGTGAATGCTTGGAAAAACCACCAAATAAACATGATGTCATGTGTTAAAATAAAATCATTAAAGCATAATTTCTCACATAATTTGCTATAATGATATACTGAAAAACTCATACCATATCTACCAACTCATCTAGCTTTTCCATCACATATTCAAGCATACATCACATTTTATAATACTACATTTAATGATAAATTGCCACTTGAGCTATTAAGCATTAAAGTGGACTCTATCACCACACATTGGATACTCAGATCTCCAATATAGCATTGACTAGATGAATCAGACATATCCCAAAAGCATAGCATTTAGCTAACACTCTCCAACACACCAACATATCCCGATGAATGGAGCTGAGCTCACATTCTTTTCTCCCTCCAAAACTATCTCAAATCTTAATCCCTAAAAACACAACACAAGGGTGAGCACTCAAAGATCATATGGCATGCCAACTATGTCCACAGTCTCAAATACACAAGGCGAAAATATCAGCAGTTATATACACATTTTTACTTACTATTTTCTGCACACTTCCACTGCATTTTCATATTATAAACACAACTTCATCACTGTCACTCGACATGTATAACATACCCAAAATTAACACATTCACAATAATCATTACAAACATATATCACATGTCACATAATCACATCTTAATACTCAATCCAACTCACACAACCACATATTTTGCAAATTAAACGAGGAGTATAAGAAAGTACATTCGAAACTTAGAATAGGGTTTTAGGCTACTCTTAAGCTCCCATTTAACATTATGAATCGTGTCTACTAGCAATGATTCCAAACACTCAACGTTCGTGCTTTCTCTTGGTCGTCGAAAGCTTAAACTAGCTTTTCCTTTTCCTTTCGCCTTGCTCATCGAAAGCTCCAACAATTCCAATTCTTCACCAAAATAAACCGCACAGCAAGCACAATTGATATTCAGCCATAAACTTACCCAAATCAACCAAAAATGCAAGCCTAAGCTAGTTTCTCCTAGAACTAAAATTTTTGACTAGCAAAATCAAAACCCAAATATCTTAATCTCTACTCATTCATAATGCCTAAAATCAATTCCAATCATATAAGTAATTACCTAAGAATGATTCCCAAACTTCAAACTACTCTAAACTACACAAAAACTTGGTTTCAAAATTTTGACATACCATGGCCATCTCTCATGAAAACTTAACAAAACCATAAAAACTTTTAACAAAACTTTAAGGAGAGTTTAGAAACCTTCAAATCACATTAAAAAAATTTGAAAAACACTTTGACACATCGATTTCATTCAAAATCCCAAATTTCACCATTAACGCCCCAAATTTCGGCATTTACACAAAACATTTGCTTCAATCGATAAAAACTTTATTTTAATAGCTAGAGTTTATCAAAACTATTAGGAAAACAAAAAAATACCTTGATTGAGGGGAAAACAAGAGTTTGATTGAAAATATAAAATATCGAGAAGTTGAATGACAAGGAAATTAAGGGGGTTTTTTGTGCTTTCTTGGTTTTCAAAGGGGGTTGTAATGCTAGGAAGATAATAGAAAAAAAAGGGATTGTAGTTTTTAAGATTGAAATTGAAGGATCAAGATTTGAGATTTTTTTCTTCCTAATGGATGGCACAAAAGAAAAAGATAAAGGGGGCTTTCTCTTTTTTTAACGTCAAAAATAGGGTGAAATGGGGGAATTAGGATGATTTTAAGACTTGGTATATTTGCTTTAAAACTACTCTTAAACTAACACTTTTACAAAACAATCCTATTTTTTTAAATTGGAATTCTTATCAACATTATTTTCATAAATTGATTTAATTTCCAAAAAGCCATAGTCGAATACAATTTTGTTTTACCATATGTCAAGATTTTCGAGGTTATTCTGAACCAAAATTCCTAAATTATCCTCGAAACTTCCATGCCTAATTTCGGGATGTGACACATATGGGCCTTTACAAGCCACAAGCCAAAGACACATATACAATTTAGCCAAAATCAAGTTTACACAACATCATCAAAGTAAGATGCACCACTAGAAGTAAGTATTCTAGATGTATTCAAGACACACCAATTACATGCCATATAACCCAAAAGTAAACTTATCAAAATCTACTGAAAGATATCTTGATAGTGTGATCTTCAAGTTGATCTGATCTCCTGATTCAACAAAATGTTATTTACAAGGAAACAGAAAATGACACGAGTAAGCTTTAAGAAAGCTTAGTAAGTTCAATAGTTGAAATAATAAAACTTACTGTATAAACATTGTAACGCCCCAAAAGTGTAGGGCTTGTAATTTTGCTGGATTGGCTTAAATTCCATGATGTGATTGAATGGATAGGTATTTGAGTGTATTTGGGGGTTCTTAGGAGGCCTGGGTTCGACTTTAGGCCTTGGAAAATTTTTAGTTTTTACTCTTAAGAGGAATGAGTTGTTAGTAGTAAGACTTATGTATAAATGTGTGTGTTTTGCATCACAAAAAGATCTTGTTGATCGTGTGTCAGAGTCTTAAAATTTATAAAAAGAATGATCGAGCCTGGAATGTAACACCCCACACCCAAGACCGATACTAGGTCTGGATACGAGACATTACTATGCTTGAACTCACTGAAACATGTACCTACGGGCTATAAAATTTCGTTCCAACTTAAAAACTTCACTTTCTTAGTCAACACATATAACAAGGGCCTACGAGGCCTTTAACTCATGTCGAAAAACTTTGAATTAAAATCAAATAACTCATTTTTGAAGCGGGGTTCACACGCCTGTGTGATTTGGAGCATGCCTGCGCCTTAAGCACGCCTATGCCCTCAAACCGTGTAGACTCTTGACTATTTCCACACGCCTTAGACACGTCCCGTGTCTACCAACCGTGGAGGTTCTTGACTAATTTCACATGGCCATGACACGCCTGGGGCTTAGACCGTGTGCTAATCCTTGATATACTGACTAAATCAATACGGTCTGGGAACACGCCCATGTCCAAATAGTGTGTCTTACATGGCACACACACATGGCCGTGGGATTTGCCCGTGGCCTATTCTGAGTAATAATACTAAGGTGCAGGGTTAACACGGTCTTGACACACACCCGTGTGTCAAACTGTGTGGGAACTTATAGGCTATTTACCAAGCCATTAGCCACCCTGAAATGAAGATCATAACCATACACAATTCAACGATGCAATAACAACCCAATTTTATGAATAATACTACATGCTTCACTGATCTCGATAAACGTACATGCTTAATCAAATTTGGCCAATCACTTAGCCATATACAAAAGAATAAATAAACTTGATAGCCTTTACAAAGGCCCTTTTTAAAACATGTTTACAAAATGAATGTTTCCTATACATGCCATACTTAGTAAAGTAACTTGGCTATACCTAAATTAGAGTTGATAGTGTGTTGCAAGCTCCGACTTTAATGATCCACGAGTTAGTTTGGCGGGACTGCATAGAAAGAAAGAATCATAACGTAGCATATAGCTTAGTAAGTTTGTATGTAACAACACTTAGGATCATCATTTCTTAATATAAACCATTTCACATAAACAATGGTATCATGAATTTTAGCTAAAGCTTACTTACTCATATAGATTCTTACATGTCTCATAACACTTACTATTATCATACTTGTAAGGTAACCATGATACCTGTATCACTTGATCACATTGATCAGTATACTATAATAACAATAATCCTAACATCAACTTTCTCATTCACAACATGAATAATACTCAAATTCATCTAACTTCATCTTGATACTAACTTTACTTTCTTAGCTTTCTTGCTATCTTCTTTTAGCTTACTCATTTGCCCGATGAATTTCTGTGAATAACCATGGATATTAAATATCTTCCCACATAATATGATGCCAAAGCCATATCCTAGACAAGGTCTTACATGGGTTATCTCATCTTGGTTTCAAGGCCATGTCTTGAGATGGACTTATATGAAGTCTTGCTCTTGATAACATACTCAATGCCAAGCTTGAGTCCTTGGACTTACATGATAACTTGCTTGCTAACTTGATCAATGCCAAGCTTGCCTTGGACTTACATGATATCTTGATTAATGCCAAGCTTGCCTTGGACTTACATGATATCTTGATCAATGCCAAGCTGGCCTTGGACTTACATGATAACCTGCGTGGTAGATCGAGTATCCTGGGAAATTTATCTCCCTTCGGGACTTGCTCGTACTTAGCATCATGATTTCTTGCTTGAACATAACATGATCATTTCAAACAATTATTGTACATTATGTTAAGCAATTTAATGATAATAATCATAAAGCTTAGAAATCATACAAACTTACCTCAATATACAAAATGTATGTAGATGTGCAATTTAGTCCTCGACTTTGTTCTTGCCTTGGTTTCGATATGGGCTTCTTTTTCTTGATCTATAACCATAAATAGATCATTTAATAACCATATTGACTAAATGGACTCATAACTCATACTTTGGAAAAATTACTATTTTGCCCTATATTTTCTAATATTTACACTTTTGCCCCAATTCTCGTAAAATGATTTTCATGCAACTTTATTAAACTTCATGCTCAACTGAATACTTTTCTATGTTATAACAATCATCAATTCTCACTATTTCTAGTAGGTATGACCAATTTTATAACTGTTACAAAATGGTCCCTACTACCATTTTTCATGAAATTCATTAAGGAAAAGATGTTTATCTAACATCAAACTCTCTTAAACTACCATAAAACATCATTTAACAAGCATGTCATTCAAGGTTAGATTTTTGAACATGCATCTTAGCTCGTTTTATAGCTAAAATTAGCTAATTCATAATACGAAAACTTCAAAAATATGAAGAATATTAAAAACGGGGCTAAGATGAACTTACTATGAGCTTGAAAAACACGAAGAATCCTAGCTATGGTGTCTCATAATTTTCGGCAGCAACAAGGAAGAAGATGAGTGAATTTTTCTCATCTTTAGCCTATTGTAATCACTGATGAGGACAACTGACCAAAATGCCCTTCCTCTTAAAAATTTCCACAATAGTCTCTTAAGGCCAATTTTGTCCAAAAATTAAATTTTGGGCAAATTACTATTTAAGGGCTCATAATTATTATTCTAAAGATATTTCATGTGAAAAGCTTCTAGAAACTCATATATTGTAACTTTTGCAATTTAGTCCTTTTTGGACCAGTTGACCGCAACTTAATAAAATTGCTTCACAAAACTTTCATACTAACGTGCAAACACAACATAAACTTGAAAAACTCATAATTTCACCTCAGGTTCGAGGCCTCGCACCACTATCTCCACTAGGCCCTAAATCGGGCTACTACATGGAAACTAACTAAGACAACGATGGAGGCAAGCGCACCTATCGAGTAGTAGTATAGTTTAGTGGCAAGACTGGATTGTCGAACCCAAAGGAACCAAAAGTACTAATACTAACTTTCTTTTTATTATTTAGCCTAAGGATTAAGGGATTTTTTATCTAATCTAAAATTAACTAACTACTAGGCTAAAGATGCGAAGACAAAGAGAAGAAATTGAGGAAAAATATGAGAGAAAACTGATTGATTTAGACAATACCCGAGGAAGAATCCACTTAGACTTTACTTGTTATCTAACTCTAAACGACTTGATCCGTAGGATTCCCTAATTTATATTAATACCTCTCTCGAGGCTACTAACGTCTAACCCTAGGTTGATTAATTAAAATCTCTTTCTAATTAAAACCCCTAGAATTGTATTAACTCGATCTATGGACTCTCATATTAGGTTTGACCCTAATCTGGTAGATTTTCGTCATCCTATCTCTAGGGTTGCGATCAACTCCGCTTAACTATGCTAGATGTACTCTTAAACAAGGTCTATTCCTCCTCTACCTAAGAGCATAAATGCTTGAATTAATATCCAGGAAATACCAAAACAAGAATTAAGAACACATAGTTAAGAACAAATCAAGTAGTTATCATATAGCTCAGATAACAATAACAATATTCATCTTAGGTATCATTCCCCTCAGGTATCTAAGAGGTTTAATTCATAATTGTAAAAGAATACATCTCAGAAGAAAATATAAAACAAAACATAAAGAAAACCCTAAAACCCCTGAAGGAATTGAAGGAGAGATACTCAGTATTGAGAATGATTCCAGCTTCTTTAGATGAATCAACTGGCTTTCTTTGAGTGAATCCCTGTATTCAGCTTCTCTGGCTCGGCTCTTTAGCCTAGCTGAACTGCCTCCTTAAAGGTTGGCCTCTAGGGTCTTTATATAGGCTTTTCGAATGTCTTTCTTTGCCTCTAAGTACCCTAATCCGAATGAAACTTTTTTTCTTTGCGGAAGGGACACGCCCGTGTGATTCGATTTTAGGCCGTGGTCGAACCTGTTAAGAAGGCACGGCCATGTATTTCGGGGTCCAGGCCGTGTTCGGCTCTTCTTAAGAGGCACGATCGTGTGGTCTTGGACCCAGGACGTGTGGATTTCGTGTTTTGGCCCATTTTCTCTATTTTCAGGCCATTTCTCGTTCTTTTCATCCTTCAGTGCTCTCCGGTATAAAACATGAAAACGAAGGATGATGAGCACCTATTTCCACAATTAAAGGAAAAATATCCAAAAGTATGCTAAATGTGGGATTAAATTATGTGTATATTATGGTTTATTAAATACCCCACACTTAACTTTTGCTTGTCCTTAAGTAAAATTTTCAACTCACAATTAAAATGAACTTTCTTTATTCATAATATTCATCGACAATGTTTCATCATAATTCATAGATAGCTTATACATGGATAATTTAACTAAAAGAGTCTTGAAGATTCAAACAATCAAAGTCATAGTTTGTAATACGAAAAAGATAGGTGTTTCCCCTTTCCTAAATAATCAACTTTAATTCAAAATTGATGAAAGTTGACATCCTCACTAACGGTTCACTCAAATCACTCAAGGTGTTTAAGGTTCAAAATTCAGCTCTCAAAAGTTGAACATAAAAAGTTAATTCCATAAGCTTGCCTGAAAATCAAATCTCCACCGCTGTAAAATGAGATTATACACAAATCAAAAGTCATTTAAGGGTTGTAACGGGGCTCGGTTAAAGGTATGGATAAAGGTTGAATTAGAAGGGTTAGAATCGAGATTGAATTGACAAATTACCTCACTAGAAAAATGAACTAATAAACTGAATAATTACACAACATGAAAAAATAATAATATGAGCTTCTTCTCAAGATATTGAAATTAAACATATAAGCTCACTTAATCAAAGAACTAGTAATGAATATACTTCAATGATGATTTTTTTAAGAACAAATGAAATCAAGTAAATACATAATATGAGAAAATTTCAACAACTGAAACTAAAATAATTAGGCAACTGATCAAATCAAATCTCGACAGAAGGGTAGTCAAAAGGAATGGTGATAACAAATACAACATGGTTTTTGGATTAATATTAATGGGTGAAACAATAAAAAGGATTGTTAGGGTCAAAGGGGTTCACTAGGGGTTAATTGTGGAGGTAGGCTTTTAGTGGAGTAAGGGGTTAAATCCTAAGTGCCTTAATCATCTATGTATATCAAATAAATATTCTGGTCTTGACATGTATAATCGAAGCAAGTTCTAGAACAACAAATCAATGTTGACATACTCATAATCAATAAAAGTGAGCACGAAAAGAATGTATGCTCTAAAAGGCTCAAAATCTCACAAAAATTAAGGGTTTTTGATATCAACTTTGTAAATTTCAAGGTAACAATTAGATTCAGGTAGACAACCGAACAAAATTTTTAATTTTTTGAAAGTAGACTCATCATGCTTGATTCTTTAGTATCTTAAAGTTTAAATCATCAATGCACAATTATCAATGACTTAATCTAAAACTTATCAATAAAAATCATGAATTCACAGGAATTCTATTCTAATTAGTGATATGAGAAAATAACTTGAAGACAGAATACCATTCAGGGATTTGAGAATAATGCAAAAAGTTAGGCATTTTTTCTAAATAATTTTCACCCCCACATTTAAGATGTGCATTGCCCTCAATGTACAAAGATAGATAATAATCATATAATAAGAAAATAAAAAGTGAGGGAGAGAGGTGAAACTATCTGAATTTTGGATTGATTCCTTGAGTTGGAAGTGTGGAAACTTGATTCGTAGGTGAAAGATAAGTTGAAGGGGGCGCCTCTACTTCTTGTGATAGATGAAGAAACTGGGAATCTCGTGAAAAGTTAGCCAGGAAATAATAATATTCACTTAAATTATACTAAATATATAATTAAAGTAAATAAAGATAATAAGAAAGAAAAAAAGAATTAAAATAAGACCAAAAGAAAAGATGAATGGACTGAAAAGTCCTTATTGGTAGATAGTTCGCGAGGTGGGTGTGGTTTCTAATGCCGTGGTGTTGTGATTCCCTAGCAGCCTTTAGAACCTAAAATCAAGAAACTAAAAAAAAAACTGAATTTAGTATAAGAAAAATAAAGAAAATGAAAAAAAAAGGAAAAGAGAAAAGTAAAATAAAAGTTAAATGGCCTCCAAGACTACTGGCTTGTCGATTAGATGAAGCGTGTAACACCCAAAACCTGGCCCATACGTCATGACCGGATCTGGTATGCTACGGGTTGAATGTTGAAAACTTTGCTTTAAAGGGTTTTGAAAATCTCAGTTTATTTTAACCGACTAATCATTAATTGTGACATTTTTGAAAAGAACCTTAACATTCGCGTTGAATGTGCTTGAAAAGCCCATTTTTATTTCACTTATAATTAAGAGTTTGAAAACATAAGCTTATAAATTGTAACATAAAAAAAATATAGATCGATAACCTAAGTTGTGGAGGCCTTATTACAAAAATAATCCCAATATTAAAACTCAATGAAAAACTGAAAATAGTCTATGAAAATAAAAGACTTGATGGGCCCTCAAGTCCACCTCAGCTCCCATGTCCACGATCTACTGCTCATCTGAAAAGTTGGGAAAATAAAAGGTGAGTCACCAAGACTCAGTGTGTAAATCCCGAAAGCACATAAAAGCCTTGAGGCCCACAAACACATTATGGTCCTTGGCCCATACACAATAGCAACAAATTATTTTCATACAACATGGCCCATCCCAAACCTAAAAGTCCATCCTCTACACACCCCATACCAACCATCACACCGTGGGGATTTCTACAATCAACCCTCCATCCGCTACACACCATATTGACAGCTGTGCTGCCTGACATAAAGACCGATCACTATGTGACCTATGTGGTAAAGCCACCAATCGCCATGCGACCTTAATAATACAGTGTAGTATTTCGACAGCTGTGTTACCTGTCATAAAGACCGATCACTACGTGACCTATGTGGCAAAGCCACCGATCGCTATGCGACCTTCTCCCCTTCATCATATCAATCCCATCCCATGCATGCATACATATAAGAGTCAAATCATTATACTATCTAAATAGATCACATACTTTCACATACTTCGATACACATAGAGAAGTTTCTATGATCACGTACCTGGCATCCCTTGCCTACCCTTTTCGGGTAACATGACTATTCATACAACCTATTTCCGGCTTTTAGCCCATAACATATACATAGTACAGTTTAACTAGTGTGATAGAGATTTACACACCTGATTACCGATAGGACAGTACTTTCTATGTCGACACTATTAAAAACTGATGCGACGGCTAACTGTCTAAGGTTTTGTTCTGAAGCTGGTCCACAACCCGGTGGCCAATCCCGTACTGCTGACACCGCATATTTCTTGAACTTTGGGGTTGAGGCTACAGATCCAACACCTTCCATCGATTTGTTGACATTCGAGTCCATGAATGACCTTAGTCAGTGAATACTATAATGAGTGCTTAACGAGGCATTAGGTTAAGGCACAATAAGGAAAAGAAATCAATTGAACACTTAGGGAGAATCGAAACCCTTACCATGAAATCTCAAAAAAGTAGTGTGGTTCAAAGGCTAACGATTTCTGGCTTAGAAACCTAGGCGATTAGATCTCCTTCAAATCCCAGAATGTCACCTAAAAAGAACACAAGATCAATGAAAACGTCAAACTAAAGATGCCTAACAACCAACTAGCCATTCGGCTATTGTCTCAAAAATATAAAGAGAAGAAAAAAAAGAACAGAAGAAATCGACACTTACCTTAACATAGAGAATTCGACAACTCCTAAGGAATTTCGGCTTTTGAGAAGATCAGAGAGAAGAGATGATCTCAAGAGATCTATGAAGATTCGGCTTTGATGAAGAAATCGGCAAAGAGAAAAGAATAGACAAGGGTATTCGGCTATGGAGATGAAAGCAGAGAAAATAATGGAATTTTAGCTTTTGCATAAAAGTGGAGATGAGAGAATAAGATTAGGGGTTTCGACTTTTGAATAATGAGAGAAGAGAATGGGAAATAAAATACTATTGCCAAAAATAAAAAGATATTCCCCCCACCTAAACACAGAATTTCAGCACCTACTACCTAAAACTCGAAAATGCCCCTTTTTCAAACGTCAAACTAAGCTATTAATCAAGGAAAATTTTGGCACCCCTTGGATATACCAAAACCGATTCCTCCTCCCCCTCAGTGTTGGAATTTTGGCCACCACTGTGACCAGTAGATAGTTCCTAAATTTTCTCCCTTATCTTCAACTGATCACTCATCCACAGTGTTCTGGATAACACCACCTCTTCCTTCTATTATCAGCACATTATCCACATTATCCAAGTCATTTAATCCCTCTTAATTTTAAGCCTTATTGCCATCCCACTTGCTCCTCCTTTAAGTGCTAAAATGGCCCAAATACATGGGCTCCAAGTGGCCATAACTTGGGCCTCTTCACCTGCTAATGACGCCACCTTATAGTTCCTTTGCAGCGCCCCTTGCTTCTAGGTCACAAGCCCATTTTGTAATTTAAACCACAGATACCATCTTTTAAACCCTATAGTGTCCAAACAGAAAATTTAACTAAGGCCTCGGCCCTATCCTGAGCCCAATCTGGACCCCTAAACCCAAATGGCATTACCAAAAATTGGCAATGGCCATAACAGGTCCTGAAAGTTGTCTTATGAATATCCGATTCTTTGACCTTAAGCTGATGGTATCCTGATCTCAAATCTATCTTTGAGAACACTGACGCCCCTTTCAGTTGATCGAACAAGTCATTAATCCTTGGCAACGGATACTTGTTCTTGATAGTCAACTTGTTCAGGTGACGGTAGTCAATGCACATACTCATTGATCCATCCTTCTTCTTAACAAATAACACCGGCGCTCCCCAAGGCGACACACTTGGTCGAATAAATCCTTTATCTAACAACTCTTGTATTTGTGCTTTCAACTCTACCAACTCCTTTGGCGCCATCCTATATGAAGCGATAGACACTGGTGCTATTCCTGGAAGAAGATCGATACCAAACTCCACTTCACGATCCGGGGGTAATCCCGAAAGCTCTTCTGGGAAAACATCAGGAAATTCCTTCACTGACCTAATGTCCCCAACAATTAGGTCCTTGGCTTCCAGAGCCCGAACAAACAGTAATCCGCCTCGCATCCTTTTCTCACCATCCTTTCTGCTCTTAAGGTAGTCATTACATTCGACAGACAATTCCCCCTTTCTCCTATCACCAACACTTCACCACCCTCGGGGGTTTTCAACACCATACGCTTGGCTGCACAATCTAAATTATCTTGATACTACACTAGCCAATCAATGCCTAATATAAGTCGAACTCCCTGAATGGTAATTCCATCAGATCCGTCTAGAAAACTATTCCTTAAACTTTTAAGGATACCTCCCGATAGAGTTTATCTACTACCACAGATTGTCCTAATGGGCTAATTACAATCATCGTCCTAGGGGTAATCTCGAAATCTAAACTTAAATTTCCAGACACACTACTAACAACATATGAATGTGTCGACCCAATGTTAATCAATGCAGTGTAATGCAAACCAAATATTAAAAACGTATCGGTTATAACATCCGGTGCGTCAGCCTCCTCTCGACGTCTGGCAGCATAGACTAACCCCGACTGTCCCGCCTCAATGTTTCACCTTTTGGCTCGGTGCTCTCTCTGACTACCGATCAAATCGTTACCACCTCTAGCTAGACCACAACCCCTCTGTGGCTATTGACCCCCTCTACCTGGCTGAGCATTTCCCTGCCCTACGGGTCCTAGATCGCTCCGTGGCTATGGACAGTCCCTAATCTGATGGTCCAAAGACCCACACCTAAAGCACTTTCCACTGCCTGACCAACACTCACCTACATGGAATTTACCATAGAGAACACACCTCCGTGTCTGGTTAGCAGCAGGTCTCTCCACCCGGTTCAGCCTATCCGACCTAGGTCTTTTTTGAGTATACCCAACTGCTCCTGGCGATCCAAAATTCCTCTTACTTTCACTTCTATCTTTATCCCGATTCAGCTTTTTCGTTTGCTTTACCTCCTCAGCTATCTTAGCCTTCTCCACAAGCACAGCAAATTCCCTTTCCCACTGTGGAGCTATCAAAACACATAAATCATCATTCAGGCCATCTTCAAATTGAACACACCGTTCATGTTTTGTGGCCACTATCCCTCGAGCATAATGGCTCAAGCGTAAGAATTCTGCTTCATACGCCGCTATCCACCTACTTCCCTGAACCAGATTCAGAAATGCTCTATGTTGCGCGTCCACATAACTTGTTCTCATGTACTAACTCTGGAACGTCATTCTGAGGTAATCCCAGGTGATATGGTCATCCACTACGTAAGCCACCATTGATAAGCTTCGTCCCGGAGAAGGGACACTACTCCTTTTAGCTTCTCTTCTTCCGTGAAATCTAGATCATCCATTATGCATTCGACTGCCTCCAACAATACTCAGCTGTACTTGGGGCAATACCAGAAATTCCCCTAAACACTTCTGCCCCATTAGCTCTAAGTCACTCCGACATAGATTTTCGGGCTCCTGTGCCCATGCCTGCCCCAGTAACCCTTTCTAACACCCTCAACATCGCCTGAGATACCGCATCATCTCCTACCGTCTGATCCTAAAATTTTGCTTCCACAATTGGTGGCACTGGTACCTCATTCCCCGACTCATGACCAGACCCTACCCGATTCTGACACAGCAATCCTGCCTCTACCTCGGCCACGCACACCACGTCCTCTGGTGCTCATTCTACCGATTCATGTTTGTCTAATTGGGAATTTTATGAGTTACTAATTTCTTCCACTGATTAATAACGAACAATCTTATGGAAAGTAGTTTTAACAGTAGTTCTTTCGAATTCGAACTCTACCTACAAGGTTCAGTTCTCAGGTCTGTATTTCCTAGGTCTAGAATCCACATGCATTCAACCATCACACATTAACATACAAGTAGCATCCATGATCTCACATTCCTCACATAAGGATATTTTTGTCATTTCACTACCTAAGGGTACTTTCGTAATTTTATCCTACAGGGGTATTTTCATAATTTTCCAAAATAAGGTATCTTGGTGATTTTACAAAATAGGGGTATTTTGGTAATTTTACAATCTGAGGGTATTTCTGTAATTTTGCAAACTGGGGGTATTTTAGTAATTATATAAATTTTGGTAATTTTTATAAATCCAGGGTATTTGAAATGTTACAAAACTAGGGATATAATTAATTTTACAAAAATAGGGTGGTTGGTCCCTTTTAGGTTTTAGTTATAAATTTTGGCCCGTCAACAAGCCGTCTCGGTTAGAGTGAACAAACACTACGCACCAGGTAGGATTCCAACGAAGAGGAGGTGAGCCGCTAGGGCCGCTTAAATACCAAGCTCTCCTTGGATCCAATCCTAGACATGCGTATGCCTGTTACCACACCCTAACCCTGTGACTTGTTCACAGACATGTTTAATCAGAAATTAAGTCTTATGAGATTTGAAGAATTGTTTATACTAAACCTAAAGTCCATAAACTCTAGCACACTAGCCTACGTCCCTAGAGAGCCCATCAAGCCCAACATGCATATCACATAATGAGTTTAGAATACTTACCTGCGTGGATCGGGTGCCGATAGACTCGAATGCTATATCTCAACTGAACTTTTCTCAAACTTACATCACTTTTACAAATCACTACTGGACCCATTTCACAGCCCGAGTTTTGAAATAGGCTCTAATACCAAAAATATAACACCCCAAACCCGACCCATACGTCATGACCGGATCTAGTATGCTACGGGTTGAATGTTGAAAACTTTTCTTTAAAGGGCTTGTAAAAATCTCAATTTATTTTAACCAATAATCATTAATTGTGACATTTTTGAAAGGAACCTTAACATTCACGTTGAATGTGCTTGAAAAGCCCACTTATAATTAAGACTTTGAAAACATAAGCTTATAAATTGTAACATAAAAAAATGTAGATCGATAACCTAAGTTATTGAGGCCTTCTTACAAAAATAATCCCAAAACTAAAACTCAATGAAAAATTGAAAACAGTCTATTGAAATAAACGACTTGATGGCCCCTCGAGTCCGCCTCGGCTCCCATGTCCACGATCTATTGCTTATCTGAAAAGTTGGGAAAAATAAAAGGGTGAGTCACCAAGGCTTAGTGTGCAAATCCCTAAAGCACATAAAAGCCTTGATGCCCACAAACACATTATGGTCCTTGGCCCATACACAATGGCAACAGATTATTTTCATACAATATGGCCCACCCCAAACCTAAAAGTCCATCCTCTACACACCCCCATAACAACCATCACACCGTAGGGATTTTTACAATCAACCCTCCGTCCGCAACACACCATATCGACAGCTGTGCTGCCTCTCATAAAGACCGATCACTATGTGACATATGTGGCAAAGACACCGATCGCCATGCGACCTTAATAATACATTGTAGTATTTCGATAGCTGTGCTACCTGTCATAAAGACCGACCACTATGTGACCTATGTGGCAAAGCCACTGATCGCTATTCGACCTTCTTCCCCTTCATCATATCAATCCCATCCCATCCCATGCATGCATACATACAAGAATCAAATCATTATACTATCTAAAAAGATCACATACTTTCACATACTTCGATAAACATAGAGAAGTTTCTATGATCACATACCTGGCATCCCTTGCCTACTCTTTTCGGGTAACACGACTGTTCATACAGCCTATTTTTGACTTTTAGCCCATAACATATACATAGTACAATTTAACTAGTGTGGTTGAGATCTACACACCTAATTACCGATAGGACAGTACTTTCTATGTCGACACTATCGTAAACCGTCTGACGGCTAAGCGTCTAAGGTTTTGTTACAAGTCGGTCCACAACTCGGTGGCCTATCCTGCATCACGACACCGTGACGCTTCTTGAACGTTAGGGCTGAGGCTACAGATCCAACCCCTTCCTTTGATTTACTGACATTCGAGTCCATGAATAACCTTAGTCCGGGGATACTATAATGATTGCTTAACGAGGCATTAGGTTAAGGCACAATAAGGAAAGGAAATTGATTGAACACTTAGGGAGAATCGAAGCCCTTACCTTGAAATCATAAAAAAAGTAATATGGTTCCAAGGCTATCGATCTCTTGCTTAGAAACCTAGGCGATTAGATTTCCTTCAAATCCCAGAATGCAGCCCAAAAAGAAAATGAGATCAGGGTAAACGTCAAACTAAAGATGGCCTAACAACCAACTAGCCATTCAGCTATGGTCTCAAAAACTGGAAGAGAAGAAAAAAGAACAGAAGAAATCGACACTTACCTTAACACAGAGAAGTCAGCAACTCCTAGGGAATTTCAAATTTTGAAAAGATTAAAGAGAAAAGATGATCTCAAGAGATCTATGGAGATTCGGCTTTGATAAAGAAATCGGCAAAGAGAAAATAATAGACAAGGGTATTCGGCTATGGAGATGAAAGCAAAGAAAATAATGGAATTTTAGCTTTTGCATAAAAGTGGAGATGAGAGAATAAGATTAGGGGTTTTAGCTTTTGAATAATGAGAGAAGAGAATGGGAAATAAAACCCTATTTTCAAAAATAAAAAGATATTCCCCCTACCTAAACACAAAATTTCGGCACCTACTACTTAAAACCCGAAAATTCCCCTTTTTAAAACGTCAAACTAAACCATTAATCAAGAGAAATTTTGGCACCCGTTGGATATACCAAAACCGATTCCTCCTCCCTCTCAGTGTTGGAATTTCAGCCACCACTGTGACCAGTAGATAATTCCTACATTTTCTCCCTTATCTTCATCTAATTACCCATCCATAGTGTAATGGATAACACCACCTCTTCCTTCCTTTATCAACACATTATCCACATTATCCAAGTCATTTAATCCCTCCTAATTTTAAGTCTTATTACGCCCCACTTGCTCCTCCTTTAAGTGCCAAAAATAGCCCAAATACATGGGCTCCAAGCGGCCATAACTTGGGCCTCTTCACCTGCTAATGAGGCCACCTTATAGTTCCTTTGCAGCGCCCCTTACTACTGGGTCACAAGCCCATTTTGTAATTTAAACCACAGATTCTATCTTTTAAACCCTATAGTGTCTAAACAAAAAATTTAACCAATGCCTCATTTCTATCCCGAGAATAACTGACCCCAACACTCTAATTAACACATTACACATAACCACACATTAAACGCATAGGCCCCTTAATTCAGGATGTTACAAAGCGGCTGGCATGAACTTACGTTGACTAGTCTCGTACAGGGAGACTGGGCTAGGATCTTTCTATTTCTTCGACATTGTTGAAGCGTAGAACAAGACTTTAGAGAATTAAGAAGGATGAAAGTGAAGATGGAGGGGAGTGAAGAGTGAATGGGGAGTGGGTGAAAAGGGGAATGGGGTGTTTTAAATAGAAATTTTCAGCTCTGGTACAACCCCACGCCCCTGTCTCATGGGCATGTTGTGTCCCATGGCCATATCGCACGGCCGTGTGGTGGTTCAATCGCTTATCCCATACCTTGTATTGGATTGCCACGCCCGTGTTGGTTCAACAGTGTCGGCCATGGCTGTGTCGCATGACCGTGTTGTTAGTTGAGCCCGTGATTTGAAGATATTTTTCTCGTCTTGTCTCGTACTATCTCTGCCATGCCAGAGCTAACATCCGTAGTATCCACACGGCCATGTGTAAGGTCGTGTAGTGCAGAAATCTGCGCTTCATTAACTTGTTTAGTTTGTAGTTAGGTGCTAAAAGAAAAAAAAATAAAAATAAATAAGGTTAGTGCTCGGGTTGCCTCACGATAAGCGCTCGTTTAAAGTCTTAAGCTAGACTTACCTCTCATTCGTACCTTTACGGTGGTTTAAGGAGTGAAAAATCCTTTCTCTTACTATCATTATATAGTTTGAGTCGAGTAGAGTTTACGTTAAAAGTACTGAATATAGAATTACTTATGTTGACTGTTCCGTAAGGGAAAACATTAAGTACCGTAAAGGGGATCTCTTCGTTTATCTTCAGGTTTGATGTGGCGATTCGCGGGTCTGTTTTATCTAATAGCACTCGATCTCATATTTTTAAGTGATTTGATGTTCCTTTAAGTTCTTATGGGGGTTCCTTCGGTTTCACTTCGTGTGGGTTTGATTTCTCCTTGAAATGTGTCTCCCACTCATCTAGCTCATTGGTCTAAGGCCGTTGTTCCTCATGAGATATTGCCTTGTTGGTACGAGTGATCATTGTTTGGTCAAGTTTTAAAATTTATAAAAAGAATGATCAAACCTGGAAACTAACTCTGACAACGACTTAAGGCAAGAGCACCTATCGAACAGTAGTATAGCTTAGGCAAGACCAGATTGTTGAACCCAAAGGAACTAAAAGTACTAATACTAACCTTCTTTCTATTATTTAGCCTAAATATTAAGTGATTGGTTGTTTAATCTAAAACTAACTAACTACTAAGCTAAAGATGGAAAGACAAAAAGAATGAATTGGGGAAATACTTTTGGGAAAACTCAGTTGATTAAGACAATACCCTTATGAAGAATCTACCTAGACTTCACTTGTTATCTAACACTGAACCAGACAATTTATTCACTTGACTTGATCCTTAAGATTCCCTAAGTTATATTAAACCCTCTCTCGAGGCGAATAACGTCTAACACTATGTTGATTAATTGAAATCTCTTTCTAATTAAAACCCTAGAATCACATTAACTCGATCTATGGACTCCCATTTTAGGTTTCACCCTAATCCGGCAAAATCTCGTCACCTTATCTCTAGGCATGCGATCAACTCCGCTTAATTATGCTAGATCTACTCTTAAACAAGGACTTTTGCTCCACCACCTAAGCACATTCAACTTGAATCAATATCCCGAAAATATCAACACAAGAATTAAGCACACATAATTAAGAACAAATAAAGTATTTATCATATAGTTCAGAAAACAATAACAAGATCCGTTTTAGGTTTCATCCCCTTCAAGTATCTGAAGGGTTTAGTTCATATTAAAAGAAAACATCTTAGAAGAAAAGATAAAACAAAACATAAGAAATCAGTAAAACCCCCTGAAGGAATTGAAGGAGAGATCCACCATCTTGATTATAATGACGGCTTCTTAAGATGGATCAACTGGCAATCTTCGAGTGATTTCCACAAATCTGACCTTTTCGGCTCGACTCCTTGGCCTAGCTCCCAAAAGCCCTAGAATAAGGTTTTTGCCGAACTACCCGCTTAAGTTACCCCTTAGGGTGTTTATATAGACTTTGAGATGCTTTACTTGGCCCCTTCATATCCTAATTCAAGCAGAATTCCTACTAGGAGTTTGAATAGGCTTCGGAATGTGTTTCTTTGCCTCTAAGTATCCAAATCCAAATGGAATTGCTTTTTCGTGGCAGGGACACTCCCTAGGGCACACGCCCGTGTGTCTCATGACCAGACCGTGTACGAGCCTGTTGATGAGGTATGGCCGTGTGAATCATGGTCAGGCTGTGTTCGGACTTCTCTTAAGCCCATACGGCCGTGCCGATTTCGTGATATGGCCCATTTGGTCAGTTTTAGGCCCGTTTCTTATTTTTTTCGTCCCTGGGTGCTTTCTTGAGTATAAAACATGAAAAGAAAGGATTAAGAGCACCTTTTTACATAATTCAGGGAATAAATCATCTAAAAGTATGCTAAATGTGGGATTAAAATACATTACTTTTATGGTTTATCAAATACCCCCACACGTAAGCTTTTGCTTGTCCTCACACAAAATTCTCAACTTACAATTAAAACAAACTTTCCACAATTCATAATTCTCATTAACAATGCCTCATCATAATTCATAGATAGTTTATACATGGATAATTTAACTTAAAGACCCACAAAGATTCAAACAATTCTAAGACATATATTTGTAGCATGAAAACATAGGTGTCTCCTTTTATTCAAATAATTACCTCTGACTCAAAATCGACAAGGATTGACATCCTCACTAAAGATTCACTCAAAGCACTCATAAGTCAAACCTGAAAAGTTAATCCTATAGGCTTGCCTGAAAATCAAATCTCCACCACTGTAATATGAGATGATACACAAATCAAAAGGTCTTTAACAGGGTTGTAATGGGGCTTCGGTTAAATGTATGGATAAAGGCTGAGTTGGAAGGTTAGAATCGAGATTGACCTGACAAATTACCTAACTTTAGAAAAATAATTGGACTAATAATCAGAATAATTACATCACATGAAAATACAAATAATACGGGCTTCTTCTTCAAGATATTACAATTAAACATATAAGCTCACTTAATTATAGAATTAATAATGAATATACTTTCTTTTTTTTTTTTTTCACAACAAATCAATAAATACATAATATAAGAAAGAACCTTATCAGCTGAAAGAAAGTATTTAGGCAACTGATCAAATTAATTCTCGATAAAAGGGTAGTCAAAGAAATGGTGATAATAAATACGAGTGGGGTTTTGGGTTAATTTTATTTGGTGAATCAATAAAAAGGGTTGTTAGGATCAAAGGGTTCACTAAAGGTTAATTGTGAAGGTAGGCTTTTTAGTGGAGTGAGAGGGTTAAAACCTAGGTGCCTTTATTGTAACACCCCTAACCCGAAACCATCGCTGGAATAGGGTCTACAGGCATTATCGAACAATAGGATCATTTTACATCGCATTCACGACACAAAGTCAATCATCATCAAACACATTCATATACAATCATAGTTTCCCTTAAATGAGTCATCGAAACTCTAAGCATGCTTATAAACAAAGTCGGGACTAAACCAAAACCCATATAAAATTTCATGAAAAATTGAAATTTCTCTAGTATACAGGGGAGACACGTCCGTGGGGATAGGCCGTGCCTCTCCCATGGCTACGTGACACACCCGTGTGACCTCCCCGTGGTTACATACTGCAAAAATCAACACGGCTAACAAGCACGCCCGTATGCTAAGGCCGTGTCTTATAAGGTCATATACATCCATTTCTCGCACGACCTGTGGGCACGCCTGTGCCATGGCCGTGTGCAGTTTAAGCCATATTCTGCCAATTTATCCACAGTCCGAGACACGCCCGTGTGCCCCAACCGCGCGACATTATAGGCCATTTTTGCAAGGCCAACATGCTACCCGCTTAGGGCCAAACCTACAAGCCAATCATGCCAAAAGATGCATCATTTATATACCACATTCATTCATGCCAAACCTATCACATATCTAGCCACATCTCATGGCTACTTACAAATCTCAAACTTGATTCAATTTACTAGCCTATACATTTCATATTCTAGCTATATACATCTTTCCAAAAGTACCCAAAATAGAATGTCGATAGTGTGATTGAGAAGCTGACGATCCCGGATCCGAGCTAGCTTTACTGACACTACAAGGCAGAGAAACAAATCACACAGTAAGCTTTCCAAAGCTTAGTAAGTTCGAATTATAAAATAATTAACTCAATGATCCAAGTCAATATACACATTTAACCATCACATAGATATTTTATGAATGGTACACAAGTTCAACTTTATTCAATACTCACATAGCATTCCATTCTTTCACTTCAATTTTCACCAATCACATATGTATCATACTTACCTTGCCGACACTTAGTTAATCACTAATCATACTATCCAACCATCACATAGATAATGACACAACCAAGCACAATATCACTCTCAACCATATGCTTAATTAACTATTCATTCAACTCTTAAATCTATCATCAACCACATAAATTCAAACATACCTTGATCGACACGTAGTTTCTCACCATTCATACAACTCAATTCCTCGATTTTACCTCTATTTCAAACTCTGCTATTACTCCAATGAATTTGCACACTTAGTGTCAATTTGACAACTGAAGCCTATTTGTCATCGCACACTTAGTGTCGATATTTTAAACAGATCTTATATCGGTAACGCACACACAGTGCAATTTTGATGAGCCAAAACTTCTATCATTTCACACACACAGTGGTATTCATTAAAGTCGTAGCTTCTATTATTTCGCACACACGGTGCTAGTCGTTAATTATAATCGCACACTTAGTGTCTATTCTTTTATTCGACTTGCCTCGATGTCACACACACAGTGCCAATTCAATAAGTCGAAGCTTTCGTATCATTGAACACACAGTGCTATTCATTTCTTATAATCGCACACTTAGTGCCTTAATATAAAATCGAACTCCATTCGATATCGCACACATAGTGCCAATCACAAAGTCGAGACTTCTATTATTTTGCACACTAAGTGCTAATCTTCTCGGTTACCCTCCCAAATATGCACACTTAGTGCCACATAGATTCATTTCTCACATAACATTTATAAATCAATACTATCATAACCATTCATTTCACAACATTTAATCAAAGCTAAGTACACATATTATATCCGAACTTACCTCAGATGTCAAAATACTGAACCGATCGACTAATCGAGCACTTTATCTTTGCGTCGATCTCGATCTAAACCTCTTTTTTCTTGATTAATTGAAGCTTGAAGTTGCCGAAACCACTAAAGCTTCAAACCCTCTTTTCTTTCTCAAATTTCGGTGGAAAATACATGTTAAAGATGAGCATTTTAGTTTCATTTGTTTATTATAACATTTATAATTGATTTCCAGCTATACCCTTAACGAAATAAATGTTAAAGCTTATTATGGATGGTTATAAATGTCCATCAACCTTCCACTATCATTAAATATGGTCTAATTGCACCATAAGACCTCCTTATTTAAAAGACAACAACACTTAGGTACTTGTAAATCAGCACGTAGCTTTTACTATTTACGCAATTAAGTCCTTTATCTTAATCCGACACTAAAACAATCAAATCATCACACAAAATTTTCACACAGACTATGTCACATATCATTCACACAGAAAATATCATTAAAATATTTTTACGACCTCAGATTCGTGGTCTCAAACCACTGTTCCGACTAGAGTCTAAACCGGGCTGTTACAACTCTCCCCCTTAGGGATTTTCGTCCCCGAAAATCTTAGTAGTGAATAGTTGTGGATGTTGCTCTCTCATAACGTTCTCAGGCTCCCACGTAGCCTCTTCAATTCTGTGTTTCTCTCCATTTCAGTAATATACCCCAATCAATCAAGTGAATAATTTGTTTTCATCGGAATGAAATGAGAAATCTTCACCAATGTATCAACTATCACATAAATTGCAATCTTTCTTTCCCAAAGACAAAAGAAATCCCAACACAAAGTCTATAATAACAGATAAACTTGATGTTCAACTTTAATTTGCTGACAAACTAATCATTTCCACATATAGTTAGAGATATCTCTTTTCATATCATGCTATCAATAAAACTGTTTTAGATCATTATACACTTTCATACACTTCGAATGCACAGTCAAACGATTATTATAAGCTTTATTCAATATTAACTGAATCATCTCTGAATTCATTGCAACAAAAATCCGGTCTCTAAATCTCGAACAATTAGCACTATCAACTCAAACTCTGATTCCGCATTCGAATTACATTGAACTCTTTTTTTGCTAACAACTCATTATCAATCTTCTGAGTCTCACATATCCGTGTATAAACAACGGTTTTACTTTCAATTCAGCTACAACCACAACATCATCACACAGATCCATCTGCTTACTCATAGCTCGTAAGGTATATAACGATTTCTGACTCAAAGCATCAGCTACAATATTAGCTTTACCCGGGTGATAATCTATCATAAGTTCGTAATCTCTCAATAATTCTAATCATCTTCTCTGTCGCAAGATCAAATCTTTCTGAGTCATCAAATACTTTAAGCTCTTATGATCAGTATAAATATGACATTTTTTTTCACCGAATAAGTAGTGACGCCAAATCTTCAATACAAATACAATCGCATCCAATTTAAGATCATGCGCTGGATAATTCTTTTCATGCGGTTTTAACTATCTCGAAACATAAGCGATGACTTTTCCTTCTTGCATCAGCACACAGCCCAAACCATTCAACGATGCATCACTATAAACTATAAACTCTTTGCCTGATTCAGGTTGAATCAACACTAGAGCTTCTGTTAATAACACCTCCAACTGTTCAAATTGTCTATAATATCCCGCTAGTCTCAGAAAACTACGGACTTCAAATACGTTTCTCGGAGGCTCCCATTCCTATGATAGCAAAGATTTTACTTGGATAAACTCTTATTCCCGCAGCTAATACAACATGCTCTGAAACCAACATCACGCAACCAAAACTCACATTTACTACACTTAGCATACAGATGCTTCTCACGCAATGCCTGTAACAAAATTCTCAAATGCTCGAAATATTGTGTCTTATTACAATGTTACAACAAAGCGATTCAAATACGGTTTGAATATCTGATTCATCAAATCCATAAGCACTGCAGGATCATTCGTTAGTTCGAAAGACATTACTAAGAATTCATAATATCTATACCTCATTCTGAAAATAATTTTCGACACATCATATTCTTTAACTTTCTTTTTAATACCTTTGTATCAATCACACATGCCAAAAAGTCTTCGCAATCCTTTATCATATAACTCAACTTTCATCGAATGATAGCAATATCAAATTAGCCGAAAAGCAAACATCCCAAAAATCAATGGACAGTTCTTGCATATTTTATCCACAAAGACACACTTGCCTAAGGGGTTTGATACTCTAACCACAAATTCAGTAGACTCAACAGGTAGAATCTTATTCGATACTAAATTCATACACACATAGGAATGGGTTGATCCTTGATATATTTATGCAATCACATTAGTCTCGAATAGAGTTACAGTACCGGTCATGACATCTGGAGATGATTCTTCCTCTCTTGCTCGTATAGCGTAAGCTCGGGCAGGTGCTCTCGCCTCTGATCTCACAGCTGTATCAATGGTCCCTTTTTGACTTCCACTAATGTTCCCGACATTTTTGGTTGGTCTACCCCTATCCGTCACATTACTCGATCTCACATTCTGAACATTTTCTTCCTCGACCATCTTTGGGCAATCTCTAATAAAATGATCTTGTGATCCACATTTATAGCAAACTCTATTGTTATATTTTCCCCAACATTCTCCCACACGTCGTCTTCCACACTGTCTACACTCAGGTTTGCTACTTTTGGCACTATCAGCATTAGATTCATTTGGGGCTTGAATTCGTAAACCAGTACTTGGTCTCGAACGATCTCTACTTGGGTGTGCAAACGAAGCATTTGTATGGTTGCTTATATCTCTTTATCTCTTTGAAAAAGGCCAAGAAAGTTTATTCATCGATCTATTTCTTTCATCTCGAGCCTTAGAATTAGATTTCTTGTTTTCTTTACCAAGCTCCTCAGCTTTGCATGCTCTTTCAACTAATACAACAAATTCATTTATATCCAGTATTCCTACCAACAAATTAATGTCTTCATTCAGTCCCTCTATAAAACATTTGCACATAGTAGCTTCGGTAGAAACACACTCTCTAGCATATTGACTCAATCATACAAATTCTCACTCGTACTCAGTAACAGACAAACGACCCTATTTCAGCTCTAAAAACTCTTTATGTTTCTGATCAATGAAGCGCTGACTGATATACTTCTTTTTAAACTCGACTTGAAAGAAATCCTGTGTTATTCTCTCTCTCTAACTCTGACAGATATCAATGTTTTCCACCAATTGTAAGCCGTGTCTCTCAACAAGGAAACTGCACACTTAATGCACTCTTCAGGGTTCAACGACATCTCATCAAATACTCTGATTGTATTTTCAAGCCAAAACTCAGCTCGCTCAGCATCGTCATCAGCTGTGGCCCTAAACTCTTCGGCCCATATTTGCGAATCTTATCCACAAGAGGTTTATTCAATCTGATCGGATCTACAACTTGTGGCACAACAGGTACTTGTGGGGGTGGAGGTTTTGGGCCAGTCGTATTTGTTCTAACAAATTTCAAAAACCATTCACTCATCATACGAAAGAAGGCTTATTTAGCCTCACCTTCTTCACCAATATCATTTGGCCTTGGTGTGGCCGACGCTGTCCAATGAGCGGGAGCAAGCGCATTACTCTCTACGTCGTCAGCAACTACTCGATCGGGATCCATTACTATATTAAAACATATTTCAACTATCAAATTTCATCATACTATCGCAATTTCACAATATGGCATGTATAGCTAGACTCACACACGCTACGTTAGTCCGATAATCGACTAAACCGTAGCTCTGACACCAATAAAATGTAACACCCCTAACCCGGGACCGTTGTCAAAATAGGGTTTAGAGGCATTAACGAACAATAGGATCATTTTACATCGCATTCACGACACAAAGTCAATAATCATCAAACACATTAATATACAATCATAGTGTCCCTTAAATGAGTCATCAAGAATCTAAGCATGCTTATAAATCGAGTTGGGACTAAATCGAAACCTATAAAAAGTTTCATAAAAAATTAAAACTTCTCTAGAATATAGGGGAGACACGACCGTGGGGATAGGCCGTGCCTCTCCCACGGCTACGTGACACACCCGTGTGACCTCCCCATGATTACATACTGCCAAAATCAACACGGCTAACAAGCACACCCGTGTGCTAAGGCCGTGTCTTATAAGGTCATATACTGCCATTTCTCGCACGACCTATAGGCACGCTCGTGCCATGGCTGTGTGCAGTTTAAGCCACATTCTGCCAATTTACCCACGGTCCGAGACACGCCCGTGTGCCCCAACCGTGCAACAATATAGGCCATTTTTGTAATGCCAACACGCCACCCACTTAGGGTCAAACCTACAAGCCAATCATGCCAAAAGATGCATCATTTATATACCACATTCATTCATGCCAAACCTATCACATATCTAGCCACATCTCATTGCTACTTACAAATCTCAAACTTGATTCAATTTACTAGCCTATACATTCCATATTCCAGCTATATACATCTTTCCAAAAGTACCCAAAATAGAATGCCGATAGTGTGATTGAAAAGCTGGCGATCCCGGATCCGAGCTAGCTTTACTGACACTGCAAGGTAGAGAAACAAATCACGCAGTAAGCTTTTCAAAGCTTAGTAAGTTCTAATTATAAAATAATTAACTCAATGATCCAAGTTAATATACACAATTAACCATCACATAGATATTTTATCAATGGAACACAAGTTCAACTTTATTCAATACTCACATAGCATTTCATTATTTCACTTCAATTTTCACCAATCACATATGTATCATACTTACCTTGCCAACACGTAGTTAATCACTAATCATGCTATCCATGTAACACCCCATACCTGAGTTTGATACCAAAACTGGATACGAGACATTACATGCTTGAACTCACTTAATCATATGTTTACGGGTTATAAATTTTCGTTCCGAATTAAAACTTCACTTCCTTGGTCAACATATCAGTGCAAGGGCCTACGAGGCCTTAACTCATGTCTGCAAACTTTCGAAACTAGAGTCAAATAACTTAATTCTGAATTAGGGTACACACGCCCGTGTGACCTGGAACACGCCCATGTTCTCCTAAGCACGCCCGTGCACTCAAACCATAGGGGGCTACTGACTACTTTAGCATGGCCTAGACACACCCGTGTCCATCAACCGTGGAAGGCTACTAACTAAGTTGACACGGCCATGACACGCCCGTGTACATAAACCGTGTATTGATCCTTAATATACTGACTAAATCAACACGGTCTAGGCACACGCCAATGCCCAAACTATTTGTCCTACATGGCTCTCAAAAATGGCCGTGGTATTTGCCCGTGGCCTACTTTGATTACTGATATTAAGATGCAGGGTTAACATGACCTTGACACACGCCCGTGTGTCCAACCGTGTCAACACATAAAGGCTATTTACGTAGCCAATTGGCACCATGAAATGAAGATCATACTTAATCTCAAAACATAAATAACATTTATCTTAACACACTTGCATACTTTATCCAATTTAGCTAAATCATTTAGCCATATACAAAAGAATGCTAACTTGGTAGCCTCTACATTGGCCATTCTTAAAACATGTTCTCAAAATGAAAGTTTCCTATACATGCCATACTTTGTAAAATAACTTGGTTATACCAAATAAGAGTTGATAGTGTGCTACGAACTTCGACTTCAATGATCCACGGGATTAGCTTAGCGGAACTATATAGAAAGAAACAATCAAATACGTAAGCATTTAGCATGGTAAGTTTGCAAGTAAAACACATATAATTAGACTTGCATAATAAAACCATTTACCATAGCAATGGTAACATAATTTCAGCTATCAAGCTTACTTATTCATACATGGCTCTTACTTGTCTCATGAAAATTACTATTCTCACACTTGCACAGTAAATATGATACATGTATCACTTGATCACAATGATCAATATACTTTAATAATAACCATCAAATTCTCTAATTCATCATTCATGATCTAAACAATACTTAACTTCATTATTGATACTATCTTTACTTTCTGAACTTCTTGTTATCTCATTTTTACTTTACTTGTTTGCCCGATGAATTTCTGTGAATAACCTAGGATACTAAATCTCGACCCACATAATTGGGTACCAAAGCCATATCTTAGGTATGGTCTTACATGGAATATCTCATCTTGGTTTCAAGGCCATGTCTTGACATGGACTTATATGAAGTCTTGCTCTTGGTAACATACTCAATGCCAAGCTTGAGTCCTTGGGCTTACATGATAGCTTGCTTTGTAACTTGAAAATGCCAAGTTTGCCTTGGGCTTACATGATAGCTTGCTTTGTAAGATGATCAATTCCAAGTTTGCCTTAGGATTACATGATAACTTGCTTTGTAACTTGACCAATGCTAAGCTTGCCTTTGGCTTACATGATAACTTGCTTTGTAACTTGATCAATGCCAAGCTTGCCTTGGACTTACATGATAAACTAATCAATGCCAGGCTTGCCTTGGACTTACATGATAAACTGATCAATGCCAAACTTGCCTTGGACTTACATGATAAACTGATCAATGCCAATCTTGCCTTGGACTTACATGATAAACTGTTTGATAAACTTGTGTGGAAGATCGAGTATTTTAGGGAATTCTTCTTCAATCGGGACTTTGTTTATACTTGTTATAGTCATTTCTTGTTTAAACATGACATAATGAATTCATAAAAATTAATGTACATAACACTAAGCAATTTAATAATAAAAATCATAAAGCTTAGAAATCAAACAAACTTACTTAAAATACATAATGTATGAAGATATGCAATTTAGTCCTTGACTTGTTCTTACCTCGGTTTTGATCTAGGCTTTATTTCTCTTGATCTATAATCAGAAATAGATCACTTAATAACTATATTGACTAATCTGACTTATTACTCAAACTTTGGCAAAATTACTATTTTGCCCCTAAACTTTCTAATATTTACACTTTTGCCCCAATTCTCATAAAATGATTTTCATGCAACTTTCTTAAACTTCATGCTCACCTAAATCATTTTCTCTTCTATAACAATCATTAATTCTAACTATTTTTAGTAGGTATGACTAATTTTGTAACTAGTACAAAATGGTCCTACCTATCATTTTTCATGAAATTCTTTAATGAAAAGATGTTTGTCTAACATCAAACTCTAATAAACTTCCATAAAACATCAATTAACATGCATGTCAATCATGGGTATATTTTTGAACATGCATCTTAGCTCATTTAATAGCTAAAATTAGCTAATTCATGATACAGAAACTTCAAAAATACGAAGAATATTAAAAACCGGGCTTAGGAGCACTTACTAGGAAGCTTGAAAAATTGAAAGAGCCCTAACAATGGCTATAGAGAATTTCAGTAGCTTGGGGAAGAAGATGAGTGGGTTTTTCTCATCTTTTTTTTTTCTATTTAATCACTAATTAGGCCAAATGACCAAAATGCCCTTCGCCCTAAAAATCTCTATTTAGCCATCTTAAGGCCAATTTTGTCCAAAATTATATTTTTGGCCAAATTGCTATTTAAGGACTCATACATTTTATTCTAAAGCCATTTCATACTAAAAGCTTCTAGAAACTCTTAAATTGCAACTTTTGCAATTTAGTCCTTTTGGACCAATACACTACAATTTAATAAAATTACTTTACGAAACTTTCATACTAGCATGAAAACATGACATATACTTTAAAATTCTCATAATTTCACCTCGGGTTCGTGGCCTCACACCACCATCCCTGGTAGGCCCTAAATCGGGATGTTACAATCCTCCCCCCTTAGGGATTTTCATCCTCAAAATCTTACCAGTAAAAAGGTTGGGATGCTGATTTCTCATACTCTCTTCTGGTTCCCATGTAGCATTTCCTATTCTGTGCTTTTGGCACAATACCTTTACTAAGGCAATACTCTTATTCCTCAGTTGTATAATCTCCCGAGCTAAGATTTTAACCGGTTCTTCACTATATGTCATGTCGGGAAGAATCTCTACTTTTGAAGGAGTAATTACGTGTGAAGGGTCTGATCTGTAGGTCGCAACATTGACACGTGAAACACATCATCTATCTTTTCTAATTTTGATGGCAAAGCCAAACTGTAAGCTACCGGCCCAATTCTCTCAGTAATCCCGTAAGGTCCAATGAAACGTGGACTTAACTTGCCTTTTCGGCTAAATATCGAGTTTTTATCCATGGTGACACTTTTAGAAAGACTGTATCCCCAACTTGATACGCTATCTCTTTTCTTTTTAAAGTCAAATAGGATTTCTATCTGGTTGAAGCATCTTTTAAACATTCCCATATCACTTTCACTTTTTCTTCAGCCTCTTTAACCAAGTCAACTCCGTGAATTTGGTTCTCCTTGAGTTCAGTCCAAAACAAGGGAGTTCTACACTTACGCCCATAAAGGGCTTCATAAGGCGCCATCTTTAAACTCGACTGAAAGCTATTATTATAAGTGAATTCTACCAATGGGAGAAACTTTTCCCAACTACCTCAGAATTCTAAAATACAACATCTGAGCATGTCCTCGAGTACTTGAATTAACCTCTCTGACTGACCATCAGTTTGAGGGTGAAAAGTTGTGCTAAAACTCAATTTTGTCCTAAGGCTTCTTGTAGCTTTCTCCAGAATCTGGATGTAAGTCTCGGATCTCTATCCGATATGATCGATAAGGGAACTCCTTGAAGCCTTACTATTTCTGAAATATACAGGTTTGCCAACTTGTCCAATAAGTAATCAACTCGCACGGGTATGAAATAGGCTGACTTTGTGAGTCTATCAACTACCACCCAAATAGCATCTTTCTTGCTTGGTGATATCGGTAGACCTGTCACAAAATCCATAGTAACACGGTCCCACTTCCACTCGGGAATCAAAATAGGCTGAAGCAAGCTTGAAGGTACTTGGTGTTCAGCCTTTACTTGCTGACAAATCATGCACTTAGAAACAAACTCGAAAATATATTTCTTCATTTTCGGCCACCAATACTGTTGTTTCAAGTCATTATACATCTTTGTACCTCTCAGATGTACAGACAAACACCCGTTATGTGCTTCATGCAAAATTTTGTGTATAAGTTCTTCTTTTCTCGGAACACAAACTCGATCTTTGAACATAAGTATCCATTAGAATTAATTCAAAAATCAGATTTGACATTTGACACGCATTAAGCTTTCTTGACTTGCAACTCACTATCTTCTTTCTAAGCTTCAAATACCTCTTGAAGAAACATTGGTCTAGCTCTTAACTAAACTAGGATAGAATTATCGTTAGATAAGGTCATCCTCAAATTTATTGCTCTTAAAGCAAATAAGGACTTTCTGCTTAAAGCATCAGCGACCACATTTGCCTTTCCTGGATGGTAATCAATGATCAACTCATAGTCTTTTATCAACTCTAACCATCTTCTTTGTCTTAAGTTCAACTCTTTCTGCGTCAACAAGTACTTCAAACACTTGTGATCGGTAAAAATCTGACATTTTTCACCATATAAATGGTGTCTCCAAATCTTCAAAGTGAAGACTATGGCAGCCAACTCTAAATCATGCATCGGATAGTTCTTCTCATGAGGTTTCAACTGTCTTAAGGCATAAGTAATCACATTGCCTTCTTGCATGAGTACACAGCCCAATCCATTTAAGGATGCATCGCTGTATACTACAAATTCTTTCCCTGACTCAGGCTGTACTAAATCTGGAGCTTCTGTCAGCATTGCTTTCAACTTTTCAAAACTTTGTTGACATCTTTCCGACCACTCAAACTTCACGTTCTTCGATAACAATTTAGTCATTGGGGTTGCAATCATGGAAAACCCCTTGACAAATCGTCTATAGTAGCCGGCTAGGCCCAGAAAACTTCTAATCTCTGTGATATTCTTTGGTGGTTTCCAGTCTATTATAGCTGAGATTTTACTAGGATCTACTTGGACTCCATCCCTCGAGACAATATGTCCCAGGAATCCTACTTTCTTGAGCCAAAACTCACTCTTACTGAACTTAGCGTACAATTGATTTTCTCGAAAAATCTGTAGAACTGTCCATAGATGTCCAACATGCTCATTCTCATCTCGGGAATAAATCAATATGTCATCAATAAAAATGACTACAAATCGATCAAGGTATGGTTTGAAAATACGGTTCATTAAGTCCATGAACACCGCAGGAGCATTTGTTAACCCAAAGGGCATGACTAAAAATTCATAATGCCGATACCTTGTTTGAAAGGCAGTCTTGGATACATCTGAATCTTTCACTCTTAGCTGATAATACCCTGATCTCAAGTCTATTTTGGAGAACACAGTTACTCTTTTCAATTGATCGAATAAATCATCGATCCTAAGCAGTGGGTACTTGTTCTTTACTGTCACTTTATTAAGCTGACGGTAATCAATGCATAATATCATGGTGCCATCTTTCTTTTTCACAAATAAAATCGGAGCGCCCAATATTGAACAACTTGAGCTTGCAAAGCCTTTATCTGTCAACCCTTGCAACTGTAATTTCAACTCTTTCAACTCTGTTGGAGTCATTCTATAAGGAGTAATGGATATTGGCACTATACCTCTCTAACTGGCGGTAGTCCCGATAATTTCTCAGGAAAAACATCCACATACTCGCATACTATCGACCGCCTCAATCTTCAACTCTGTTTCTTTATCATTCATCACAAAAGCTAGATATTCATACCATTTTCTTAAACATTTTTGTGCTGTCATTTGAGAAATTATCACTGGCAATCTATCCTATTCATCTGCTTCCACACGCAGAGTATCCCCGTTCTCATATTTCATCTTAATGTATTTTCTCCCACAATTGACAATCACATTATGAGTAGTTAGCCAGTCTATTCCAAGAATGAGGTCGAACTCATCAAATGGTAACAACATAAGATTTGCTTTAAAGCAATGACCTCTAACCATTAATGGATAATATTTACAAACTTTATCAACTAACACACTCCTACCTAAAGGATTAGACACCTTAATCACAAATTCTGAGGTATCTATAGGCACACCCAATGCAGATACTAATTTCATACAAATATAGGAGTGTGTGGATTTGGGATCTATTAAAGCAATAACTTTAGTATTAAAAAGAGAAAAGGTACCCATAATAACATCTGGGGAAGATGCCTCTTCGCGAGTGCGAATGGCATAAGCTCTTGCAGGCACTCTACCCTCGGGTCTCAAAGCCTACTCTATCGGGTTACCTTTCCCACTTGTTCCAGTTCTCATGTTCCTTTGTGGTCTCCCTCTGACCAAACCCCCGGATTTTGGGTTTTGAGTTCTTTCTTCTCTAGTCATCTCTGGACAATCTTTTATAAAATGGTCTTGGGATCCACATCTAAAACATGCATTTTCATGTGCTCGGTATTCTCCTAAGTGGCGTTTGCCACATTGGGGACATTCAGGTCTGTCTGGTATAAAATTCCCAATACTTGCAACTGAGGTCGTCTGTGTTTTATTTCCAGAATACTGCTTACTCTTGTCTTTCTTTGAAAGCCCGGTGGAAATAGCTGATCGAGCTGGGAAATCTCTTTACTTCTTGGATGATGATTGGAATGACTTAGTCCATTGTCTCTTTCTAGAATTACGAGACTCTATTTTGGATTTTTTCTTCTCTTTTACTAGTTCTTCAGCTTTACAAGCCCTTTCCACTAGCACAACAAATTCTTTTATTTCGAGGACAGCAACACATAGCTTAATGTCCTCATTTAAACCATCTTCAAACCTTTTACTCATAATGGCCTCAGTGGACATACATTCACGAGTGTACTTGCTGAGTTGTACGAACTTCCGCTCATAATCAGTTACTGAATCTTGCCTTGCTTCATATCTAAACATTCTTTCCTCTTCTGATCTATAAACCTCTGGCTGATATACTTTTTCTTGAACTCTTCTTGAAAGAATTCCCATGAAATCCTTTCCCTTGGTACCACCGACACAAGGGTGTTCCACCATTGATAAGTAGAATCTCTTAAGAGAGAGACTACACATTGCATGCATTCTTCAGGTGATAATATCTCATTAAATACCCTGATGGTATTTTCTAACAGAACTCGACTCTTTCTGGATCGTCATCTTTTCTAGCTCAGAATTCTTCTGCCCCATGTTTCTGATCCTATCAATCGGAGGTTTACCTCCCCTTACCACCTCTACTGCTTAAGGGGTTACTAGAATAGGTTGTGGAACTGGTGGGGTGGAGGGTCATACATTCGGTTCGCTCAGATGAACTCCGTATACCAGGCATTCATCATATGGAGGAAGGCTTCTCTAGCCTTATCTCCTCCTCCTTGACTCATCGTAGTGGGTCTGTTCTCATTCTCATGCGGCACTGTCCCTTCTGCTGGAGCTGGTGCGTTGCTTTCTATTTCGTCCGCCACGTTCCCTTCAGAATCCATTTCTATATGTATAAACATAATTTAAAATCGTCAGGAGTCGTCACACTATCAATATAGAAACATTCTTACGTATGGCATGTATAGCTAGACTTATGCTCATGCTACGTTAGTCCTAGAACCGACTAAACTGTAGCTCTGATACCACTAAATGTAACACCCCGTGCCCGAGTTCGATACCAGAACTGGATATGAGACATTACCATGCTTGAACTCACTTAATCATATGTTTACGGGTTATAAATTTTCATTCCGAATTAAAACTTCACTTCCTCGGTCAACATATTCGTGCAAGGGCCTACGAGACCTTAACTCATGTCTATAAACTTTCGAAACTAGAGTCAAATAACTTAATTTTGAATTAGGGTACACATGCCTGTGTGACCTGGAACACGCCCATGTTCTCCTAATCACGCCGTGCACTCAAACCGTGGGGGGCTACTGACTACTTTATCACGGCCTAGACACACCCATGTCCATCAACTGTGGAAGACTACTGAACAAGTTGACACGGCCATGACACGCCCGTGTACATAAACCGTGTACTGATCCTTAATATACTAACTAAATCAACACGGTCTAGGCACACGCCCATGCCCAAACCGTGTATCCTACATGGATCTCACAAACGGTCGTGGTATTTGCCCGTGGCCTACTTTGATTAATGATACTAAGATGCAGGGTTAACATGGCCTTGACACACGCCCGTGTGTCCAACCGTGTCAACACATAAAGGCTATTTACCAAGCCAATTGCCACCCTGAAATGAATATTATACTTAATCTCAAAACAAGAATACAATTACAACACCTTTTTCATGAATAATACCATATATAACATTGATATTAATACACATACATACTTTATCCAATTTAGCTAAATCATTTAGCCATATACAAAAGAATGCTAACTGGGTAGCCTCTACATTGGCCATTCTTAAAACATGTTCTCAAAATGAATGTTTCCTATACATGCCATACTTAGTAAAATAACTTGGTTATACCAAAAAACTTGATAGTGTGCTACGAACTCCGACTTCAATGATCCACGGGATTAGCTTGGCGAAACTACATAGAAAGAAACAATCAAATACGTAAGCATTTAGCTTGGTAAGTTTGCATGTAAAACACATATCATTAGACTTGCATAATAAAACCATTTACCATAGCAATGGTAACATAATTTCAGCTATCAAGCTTACTTACCATACATGGCTCTTACTTGTCTCATGAAAATTACTATTCTCATACTTGCACAGTAAATATGATACCTGTATCACTTGATCACAATGATCAATATACTTTAATAATAATCATCAAATTCTCTAATTCATCATTCATGATCTAAACAATACTTAACTTCATTCTTGATGCTATTTTAACTTTCTGAACTTCTTGTTTTCTCATTTTTACTTTACTTATTTGCCCGATGAATTTCTGCGAATAACCTAGGATACTAAATCTCGACCCACATAACTGGTTACCAAAGCCATATCTTAGGTATGGTCTTACATGGAATATCTCATCTTGGTTTAAAGGCCATGTCTTGACATGGACTTATATGAAGTCTTGCTCTTGGTAACATGCTCAATGCCAAGCTTGAGTCCTTGGGCTTACATGATAGCTTGCTTTGTAACTTGATCGATGCCAAGCTTGCCTTGGGCTTACGTGATAGCTTGCTTTGTAACTTGATCAATGCCAAGTTTGCCTTGGGATTACATGATAACTTACTTTGTAACTTGATCAATGCAAAGCTTGGCTTAGGCTTACATGATAACTTGCTTTGTAACTTGATCAATGCCAAGCTTGCCTTAGACTTACATGATAAACTGATCAATGCCAAGCTTGCCTTGGACTTACATGATAAATTGATCAATGCCAAGCTTGCCTTGGACTTACATGATAAACTGATCAATACCAAGCTTGCCTTGGACTTACATGATAAACTGCTTGATAAACTTGTGTGGAAGATCGAGTATCCTGGGGAATTCTTCTTCAATCGGGACTTGTTTATACTTATTATAGTCATTTCTTGTTTGAACATGACATAATCGATTCATACAAATTAATGTACATAACACTAAGTAATTTAATGATAAAAATCATAAAGCTTAGAAATCATACAAACTTACCTCAATATACAAAATGTATGAAGATATGCAATTTAGTCTCGACTTTGTTCTTGCCTCGATTTCGATCCGGGTTTCGTTTCCCTTGATCTATAATCATAAATAGATCATTTAATAACTATATTGACTAATCTTTCTAATATTTGCACTTTTTAATATTTTCACTTTTTGCCCCAATTCTCATAAAATGATTTTCATGCAACTTTCTTAAACTTCATGCTCAGCTGAATCATTTTCTCTTCTATAACAATCATTAATTCTAACTATTTCTAGTAAGTATGACCAATTTTGTAACTATTACAAAACGGTCCTAGCTATCATTTTTCATGAAATTCTTTAAGGAAAAGATGTTTGTCTAACATCAAACTCTCATAAACTTCCATAAAACATCAATTAGCATGCATTCCAATCATGGGTATATTTTTTAACATACATCTTAGCTCATTTAATAGCTAAAATTAGCTAATTCATAATACAGGAACTTCAAAAATACAAAGAATATTGAAAACCAGGCTTAGGAGCACTTATTAGGAAGCTTGAAAAATTAAAAAAGCCCTAACAATGGCTATAGAGAATTTCGGTAGCTTGGGGAAGAAGATGAGTGGGTTTTTCTCATTTTTTTTTCTATTTAATCACTAATTAGGCCAAATGACCAAAATGCACTTCCCATTAAAAATCTCTATTTAGCCATCTTAAAGCCAATTTTGTCCAAAATTATATTTTTGGCAAAATTGTTGTTTAAGGACTCATACATTTTATTCTAAAGCCATTTCATACTAAAAGCTTCTAGAAACTCTTAAATTGCAACTTTTGCAATTTAGTCCTTTTGGACTAATACACTACAATTTATTAAAATTACTTTACGAAACTTTCATACTAGCATGCAAACATGACATATACTTGAAAATTCTCATAATTTCACCTCGGGTTCATGGCCTCACACCACCATCCTGACTAGGCCCTAAATCGGGCTGTTACAATCCAACCATCACATAGATAATGAAACAACCAAGCACAATATCACTCTCAACCACATGCTTAATTAACTATTCATTCAACTCTTAAATCTATCATCAACAACATAGATTCAAACATACCTTGATCAACACGTAGTTAATCACTATTTATAGAACTCAATTCATCGATTTTACCTCTATTTGAAACTCTACTATTACTCCAATGAATTTGCACACTTAGTGTTTGACAACCGAAGCCTGTTTGTCATCGCATACTTAGTGCCGATATGTTAAACAGATCTTATATCGGTAACGCACACACAGTGCCATTTCGATGAGCCAAAACTTCTATCGTTTCACACACACAGTGGTATTCATTAAAGTCGTAGCTTCTATTATTTCGCACACACGGTGCTAGTTGTTAATTATAATCGCACACTTAGTGTCTATTCTTTTGTTTGACTTGCCTCGATGTCGCACACACAATGCCAATTCAATATGCCGAAGCTTTTATATCATTGCACACACAGTGCTATTCATTTCTTATAATCGCACACTTAGTGCCTTAATACAAAACTGAACTCGATTCGATATCGCACACACAGTGCTAATCACAAAGCCAAAACTTCTATTATTTCGCACACTAAGTGCTAATGTTCTCGGTTACCCTCCCAAATACACACACTTAGTGCCACATAGATTCATTTCTCACATAACATTTATAAATCAATACTATCATAACCATTCATTTCACAACATTTAATCACAGCTAAGTGCACATATTATATTCGAACATACCTCGGATGTCAAAAATACCAAAACGGTCGACTAATCGAACACTTTATCTTTGCCTCGATCTCGATCCAAAACTCTATTCTCTTGATTAATTGAAGCTTAAAGTTGTTGAAACCATGAAAGCTTCAAACCCTTTTTTCTTTCTCAAATTTCGGTGGAAAATACATGTTAAAGATGAGCATTTTAGTTTCATTTGTTTATTATAACATATATAATTGATTTCCAACTATACCCTTAATGAAATAAACATTAAAGCTTATTATGAATGGTTATAAATGGCCATCAACCTTCCACTAGCATTAAATATGGTCTAACTGCACCATAAGACTTCATTATTTAAAAGACAACAAGACTTAGGTACATTTGTAATATAGCTTTTACTATTTACATAATTAAGTCCTTTCTCAATCACACTAAAGCGATCAAATCATCACACGATTTTCACTATGTCATATCATTCACAGAAAATATCATTAAAATATATTTACGACCTCAGATTTGTGGTCTCAAACCACTGTTCCGACAAGAGTCTAAACCAGGTTGTTACATTTGTAATCTCAGTATATCAAATTAAAAATGTGGTCTTGACATGTATAATCAAGGCAAGTTCTAGAATAGCAATTCAGTGTTGACACACTCATAATCAATAAAGTAAGCACGAAAAAGAATGACACACTCATAATCAATAAAGTAAGCACGAAAAAGAATATATGCTCTATAAGGCTCAAAATCTTATAAAAATTATGGGTGTTTTTGACATCAATCCCTGTAAATTTCAAACTTCAAAGTAATATTCAAATTTAGTTCAACAACCTAGAATATTTTTAATTATGAAAAAATAGACTTATCATGCTTGATTCTCTAGTATCTTAAAGTTTAAATCATCAATGCACAATTAAATATGACTTACTCAAAAACATATCAATAAGAATCATAAATCATCAGAAATTTCATCCTAATTGGTAATATGAGGAAATTACTTAAGAACTATATAAAATTCAGGTATTTGAGAATAATGCAAAAAGTTAGACACTTTTACCCTCCCACACTTAAGATGTACATTGCCTCAATGTACAAAGATAGATAATATCAAAATAACCATAAGATTGGAAGAGAAGTGAAACTTCTTGAATTTTGGATGAAGTCAATGAAAAAGAAACCGGATAAGATTGGAGGTGAACATGGAGGTGAATGTGGGGGAGCGCCTCGAACCTGATTGAATTTGAATCCTCAAAGTAGCCGGGTTGGTTTTATTGTATCCTAAGCTAAATCTAAATAGCATGAAGAATAAGAAGAAAATAATAAAGAAAATAAAAATAAAGATAAAAATAAAAATAAAAATAAAAGTAAAAGTAAAAGTAAAAGTAAATAATGGAAAATGAAAGAAGAAAGATAATTGGAAAAGAAAAAGTAAGAAGGGGGTTTAAATAGAGATGCGGCCCATGTTTTGGGGAAAATTTTGTCCTGTTTCAATATGTCTATGGTCATGCCCTTTTACCTACTTGTGGTGCCCACATGGCCACAGCCACAGCTGAGTGTAAGGCCGTATGGTCTGGAAATATGCACTTTTGATTTATTTGAATACTCAAAAGGGAAAATAAAAATAAAAATAAAATAAATAAAATAAAAATGGGGTTAGTGCTCGGGTTGCCTCCCGAGAAGCCCTCGTTTAAAGTCTTAATTTAGACTTACCTATTATTTGTATGGTCATGGTGGTTTGAGGAGGTGAAAATCCTTTCTCATGCGATCAACTCAGTTTTTGATATAAAGTTTAAGTCGAGTAGTGTTTACCTCAAAAGTGCTGAATTTAGGATTGCTTACCTCGACTATCTCGTATATGAAGACATTAAGTACTTTAAAGGGGGCTTCTTCGATTTGTTTTGATGTCTGAAGTGGTGATTCGAGGGTCTTCCTTATTCATCAATACCTGACCCCCTATTTTAAAGTGATTTGTTGTTCCTATCAGCTCGTCTAGGGTTTCCTTCGGTTTTACTTCGTGTATTCCTAATTTCTCTTTAAAGTGTGTTTTCCACTCGTCTAGTTTATCCATCCAAAGCCTTCGTTCCTTATGCATTTCCTCTTTATTGACACAAGGACTAGGATCTAGCATCTACGAAAGAGCTTCAAGAAATGACAAGTTAATATGAAATTTCTTTGGAAGTTCAAGAGACTCACCAAATTCTTCTTCTGTGTGGTCTTTTTTTGTCGCATTGGGGTATGGCACACGAGCTTTGTATTCCGTAATTACCTAGTTTGGTAAATCATGACTTACCTCAACCTTACCTTCACTTACCACAGGCTCTTTCTTTGGGTTTGGTATGTCTAACCCTTCACTATCGTAAATGGCTTGATTTTGCTCTCTCGGGTTAGTTTTAGTATTGCTTGGCAAGCTTCATTGTTGTAGTTCTCAGATCAGCTTAGCAAGTTGTCCAACTAACCTAGTAATTTCCCCAACTGGCATAGTAAGTTCACCAACTTGGTTCTTGATCCCTTCAATCGATGTTTGTTGATTCTTAAGGGTGGTCTCAATGTCTTGGAGATGGGTATCTGTGGCTACCATGAATTTTGTCAACATCTCTTCAAGGTTCAGCTCCTTCTCTTGTGGGCAAGGTTGCTATTGGAAGCCTGGGAGGGGTTATTGTCTCTGATTTCCTTGACCACCCCATGAGAAGTTGGGATGGTACCTCCAACCTGTATTATAAGTGTTACTGTAAAGATTATTTTGTGGTCTAGAATAGTTACCTATGTAGTTGACTTGTTAGTCTTCTGTGCTAGGGTTGTAGGATAGATATTCTGTGTTGTTCATCCCACTTCCATTTGTATCGTACTATATTACCGATGTACCTGTGTAGAATCATACCAATCTTCAAATTTTTTATTTAAACACTCTACCTGGTTAGATAACATGGTGACCGTGTCGAGGTTGAAAATATCGACTGTTTTTGTTGGCGTTGTCCTCATAACTTGCCACCAATAGTTATTTAGTGCCATCTCCTCTATATACTAAAATTATCTGTCAAAAGCAAATAAACGAAAAATTAGCAAAATTAAAACTAAAATAAAAATAAATTGCGAAAAAATAAAAAATAATGGCTAAAGTAATAAAAATAGGGCTTTCTTAATATTTTAAGTCCCCGACAACGAGCCAAAAACTTGATCGTTGTTTTGTCGAGTTTTAAAATTTATAAAAAGAATGATCGAACCTGGAAACTAACTCTGATAATGACTTAAGGCAAGTGCACCTATCGAACAGTAGTATAGCTTAGGCAAGACCGGATTGCCGAACCCAAAGGAACTAAAAGTACTAATACTATCCTTCTTTCTATTATTTAGCCTAAATATTATGTGATTGGTTGTTTAATCTAAAACTAACTAACTACTAAGCTGAAGACGCAATGAAAAAAAGAATGAATTGGGGAAATACTGTTGGGAAAACTTAGTTGATTAAGACGATACCCTTAGGAAGAAACCACCTAGACTACACTTGTTATCTAACACTGAACTAGATGATTTATTCACTTGACTTGCTCCGTAAGATTCCCTAAGTTATATTAAACCCTCTCTCGAGGCGAATAACGTCTAACCCTAGGTTGATTAATTAAAATATCATTCTAATTAAAACCCTTGGAATCGCATTAACTCAATCTATGGACTCCCATATTAGGTTTCACCCTAATCCGACAAAATCTCGTCACCCTATCTCTAGCCACGCGATCAACTCCGCTTAATTATGCTAGATATACTTTTAAGCAGGGACTTTTGCTCCACCACCTAAGCACATTCAACTTGAATCAATATCCCGGATATATCAACACAAGAATTAACTACGCATAATTAAGAACAAATCAAGTATTTATCATATAGTTCAGAAAACAATAACAAGATATGTCTTAGGTTTCATCCCCTTCAAGTATCTGAAGGGTTTAGTTCATAATAAAAGAAAACTTCTCAGAAGAAAAGATAAAACAAAACATAAGAAATCTCTGAAACCTCCTAAAGGAATTGAAGGAGATATTCGCCGTCTTGAGTTTAATGTCAGCTTCTTGAGATGGATCAACTAGCTATCTTCAAGTGATTCCCACAAATCTGACCTTTTTGGCACGACTCCTTGGCCTAGCTGCCAAAAGCCCTGGCAGAAGGTTTCTGCCAAACTACCCATTTAAGTTACCCCTTAGGGTGTTTATATAGATTTTGAGATGCTTTACTTGGCCCTTACATATTCTAATTCAAGTAGAATTCCTACTAGGGTGTTTGAATAGGCTTCAAAATGTGTTTCTTTGCCTCTAAGTAGAATTGCTCTTTTTGTGCAGGGACACGCCCTAGGGCACAAGCCTGTGTGTTTCGATGACCAGGCCCTGTGCGAGCCTGTTGATAAAGTATTGCCGTATGAATCATTGTCAGGCCGTGTTTGGACTTCTCTTAAGAGGCATTACCGTGTGGGCTTAAATCCAGGTCATGACAGTTTCGTGATATGGCCCATTTGGTCTATTTTAGGCCCGTTTCTCATTCTTTTCATCCTTAGGCGCTTTCCTGAATAAAAAACATGAAAAGAAAGGATTCAGAGCACCTTTTTACACAATTCAGGGAATAAATCATCCAAAAGTATGCTAAATGTGGGATTAAAATATGTTACTTTTACTGTTTATCAACGAGCTATAGGATCTGGCTCTATAGTGTAGTTCCTCGGTGTTTCCTGAAAAGAAAGTTTAATTGAATAATTATCGATAGAATTTACGTCCTCACCTTTCTCACTAGATGGCCTAGCTGAGTCGGGAGCTTGAAGACTGATTGATTCATCACCTACACGAAGTATGAGTTCACCTGTACTAACATCAATTTTAGATCTGACAGTTGCTAGAAAAGGTGTTCCTAAAATTAGGGGGATACTATTGTCTTTATCCATGTTTAAAACAATGAAGTCTATGGGGAATATAAATTTGTCAATTTTAACTAGTACATCTTCAATTATACCCTTAGAAATTTGAATAGTCTTATCAGCTAGTTGAATACTCATCCTAGTTTGCTTGGGTTTCCCTAGACCTAGCTGTTTAAACATTTTAGATGGTATAACATTGATGTTTGCCCCTAAATCAGCTAAAGCATTTTCTACAGATAAACTACCAATTAAACATGGAATTGTAAAACTCCCTGGATCTTTTAATTTTCGTGGTAGTCTGTTCTGTAACATTGCTGAGCATATTGCGTTTAATTCCACATGCGACTCCTCGTCTAACTTTCGTTTGTTCATTAAGAGCTCTTTTATTTCCTTAAATCTAGCATCTGCAAAAGAGTTTCAAGAAATGGTAAGTTAAATGTAATTTCTTTAAGAGTTTAAAGAACTTACTGAACTGTTCTTCTGTGTCATCTTCCTTCATCGCATTGGGGTAAGGTATACGAGGTTTGTATTCTTTAATTACCGATTTTGGTTTTTCTTGGCTTTACTTAACCTTACCTTCACTTACCATAGATTCTTGCCTTAGCTTATATTCAGATTCTACTAACCCTTCACTATTCTAAGCGGTTATGGCTTGTTGATTTTAAGTGTTGTTTCGGTGTTTTGGAAATGAGTTTCTGACATCGCTATGAATTTTTTCAGCATCTCTTCAATTTTTGACTTCTTTTCCTATGGGTATGGCTATTATTGGAAGTTTGGAGGGGGATGTTGTCTCTGATTTCCTTGACCACTCCATGAGAAATTGGGGTGGTTCATCTATCCTGGATTATAAGTATTACTAAAAGGGTTATTTTGAGATAAAAAATTTCATCTATTCACTTTCTGTGCCCAGATTGTAGGGTGGGTACTCAGGATTCGCCACGCCTTCTAGACTCAATTCATATTGCATTACTAGGTGTACCTGTGAGAGACCATACAAACCATTAATCTTTCTATTCACCATCTCTACCTGATTTGATAGCATAGTGACTGCGACGAGGTTGAAAACTCTGGTTGATTTAGTTGGCTTTGTCCTTGTAACTTGCCACTGATAGTTTTTCAGTGACATCTCCTCTATAAACTCGTAAGCCATTTTAGGAGTTTTGTTATTTAGGGTTCCGCCAGCGGCTGAATCAATCAACTATCTAGTTGAAGGATTCACACCATTATAAAAAGTTTGGACATGTAGCCACAAGGGTAAACCATGGTGTGGCCACCTTCTCAATAGATCCTTGTATCTCTCCCATGCATTGTATAATGTTTCTAAATCCATCTACACAAAAGAAGAGATATCATTCCTTAAATTGGCCATTTTGGCCGGTGAAAAATATTTTAATAAAATATTTTTGGTCATTTGGTCCCATGTAGTGATTGATCATCGTGGAAAAGAATGTAACCACTGTTTGGCTTTATTTCTCAAGGAAAAGGGAAATAACCAAGACGAATGGCATCATCAAAAATGCCATTTATTTTGAAGGTATCATAGAATTATAGAAAATTTTCTAAATGAGTATTCGAGTCTTCGTCCTGCAAACCATCGAACTGTTGAATCATTTGAATAGTGTTAGGTTTCAGTTCAAAATTATCAGCGGCCATAGCAGGCCTAACAATACTCGATTCAGCTCCTGTTAAATTAGGTTTAGCATAATCATGCATAGTTCGAGGAGCATGATGTTCGGCCATATCTTGATGTGGCGGATTATTCTTAGCCATTACTTCGGTAGTACTGGTTTCGTCTTCTTGCTCATCTTGTATGTAATTTAAGCCTCGCCTTGCTTCTCTACAATTTTTGCTTATGATACCTTCAATATCACTGTCGTAAAGTAGTGGTCCTGTCGGGTTCCTTCTAGTCATAAACTAGAGGTACCTACTAGGAAAAGGGAAAAATAAAGAAATTCAGAAAAGTTTAAAAAAAACTTAATTGCAAGAATAAAAATATGGCTAAAGGAATAAAAATTGAGCGTTCTTAATATTTTAGTTACCCAGCAATGGCGCCAAAAACTTGATCGTGTGTTAGAGTCTTAAAATTTAAAAAAAAAATGATCGAACAACGAAACTAACTAAGACAACGATGGAGGCAAGTGCACCTATCGAACAGTAGTATAGTTTAGTGGCAAGACCGGATTGTCGAACCCAAAGGAATCAAAAGTACTAATACTAACTTTCTTTTTATTATTTAGCCTAAGGATTAAGGGATTTTTTATCTAATTTAAAATTAACTAACTACTAGGCTAAAGATACGAAGACAAAAAGAAGAAATTGAGGAAAAACTTGAGAGAAAACCGATTGATTTAGACAATACCCGAGGAAGAATCCACCTAGCCTTCACTTGTTATCTAACTCTGAACTAGACGATTTATTCACATGACTTGATTCATAGGATTCCCTAATTTATATTAATACCTCTCTCGAGGCTACTAACATCTAACCCTAGGTTGATTAATTGAAATCTCTTTCTAATTAAAACCCCTAGAATTGCATTAGCTTTATATATGGACTCCGATATTAGGTTTGACCCTAATCCGATAGGTTTTCATCATCTTATATCTAGGGTTGCAATCAACTTCACTTAACTATGCTAGATCTACTCTTAAACAAGGTCTATTCCTCCGCTACCTGAGAGCATAAATGCTTGAATCAATATCTCAGAAATATGATCATCTAATTGTCGAGTTTTAACATTTATAAAGAGAATGATCGAACCTAGAAACTGACTCTGACAACGACTTAAGGCAAGTGCACCTATCGAATAGTAGTATAGTTTAGGCAAGATCAGATTGTCGAACCCACAGGAACTAAAAGTACTAGTACTCAACTTCTTTCTATTATTTAGCCTAAATATGAAGTGATTGGTTGATTAAATAAAAAACTAACTAATTACCAAACTAAGACATAAAGACAAAAAGAACAAATTGAAGAAATAACTTTTAGAAAAAATCAGTTGATTACGACGATACCTTTAGGAATAATCCACCTAAACTTCACTTGTTATCTAACACTGAACCAGAAGATTTATTCACTTAGCTTGATCTGTAGGACTCCTTAATTTATATTAAACCCTCTCTCGAGGTGAATAACGTCTAACCCTAGGTTGATTAACCAAAATCTCTTTCTAATTAAAACCCCTAGAATTGCATTAACTCGATCTATGGACTCTCATATTAGGTTTCACCCTAATCCAGCAAAATCTCGTCACCCTATCTCTAGGCGCGCGATCAACTCCGCTTAATTATGATTTATCTACTTTTAAGCAGGGACTTTTGCTCCACCACCTAAGCACATCACACTTGAATTAATATCCCGAAAATATCAACACAAGAACTAAGCACACATAATTCAGAACAAACTAAGTATTTATCATATAGATCAGAAAACAATAACAAGATTTATTTAGGTTTCATCCCCTTCAGGTATCTGAAGGGTTTAGTTCATAATGATAAAATAAATCATCTCATAAGAAAATATAAAACAAAACATAAGAAATCCCTAAAGTCCCTTGAGGGAATTGAAGGAGAGATTCACCGTCTTGAGTAGAATTTCAGCTTCTTGAGCTGCATCAACTGGCTATCTTCGAGTGATTCAAACAAATCTGGCCTTCTGGCTCGGCTCCTTCACCTAGCTGATTGCCTAACTGACCGTCCTCTTTTAGGTTACACTTAGGGTCTTTATATAGGCTCTTGGAATACGTTTCTTTCTCCCTAAGTATCCTTTTCCAAGTGAAATTCCTCTTTTCCATGACAGGGACACGACCGTGGCACACACCCGTGTGAATCAACTTTAGGCCATGTTCGGGTCTGTTGATGGAGGCACGACCGTGTGAAACATGGTTAGGTTGTGTTTTAGTTAATTGTTGAGGCACGGTCGTGTGGCTTGAAGTCCAGGATGTGTCGATTTCCACTTTGGCCCAAATTGGCCCGTTTAAACCCGTTTCTTGTCCTCTTCATCCTCAGGTGCTTTCTTGAGTATAAAACATGAAAAGAAAGGATTAAGAGCACCTTTATACATAAGTCAAGGGCTCAATCATTCGAAAGTATGCTAAATGTAGGATTAAAATATGTTACTTTTACGGTTTATCAAATACCCCCACACTTAAGCGTTTGCTTGTCGTCGAGCAAATTTCTCAACTTACAATTAAAATGAACTTTCCATAATTCATAATTCCTATCAATAATGCCTCGTCATAATCCCTAGACAATTCATACATGGATAATTTAACTCAAAGACTCCTAAAGATTCAAACAATTCTAAGTCATATATTTGTAGCATGAAAACATAGGTGTCACCCCTTATCTAAATAATTACCTTTAATTCGAAACCGACAAGGATTGACATCATCACTAAAGATTCACTCAAAGAACTTGAAGTATTTAAGGTTCAAGAATAAGCACTCATAAATCAAACCTGAAAAGTTAATCCCATAGGCTTGCCTGAAAATCAATTCTCCACCACTGTAATATGAGATGATACACAAATCAAAAGGTCTTTAACAGGGTTGTAACGGGGCTTAGCTTAAAGGTTTGGATAAAGGCTGATTTGCAAGGTTAAAATCGAGATTGAATTGACAAGTTATCTAACTTTAGAAAAAATGAGCTAGTAATTTGAATAATTACATGACATGAAAATACTAATAATACAAGCTTCTTCTTCAAGATATTGAAATTAAACATATAAGCTCACTTTATTACAGAACTAATAATGAATATACTTTAATTTATTATTATTATTTTAAGAAAAAATCAAGTAAATACATAATATAAGAAAAAACTTTATCAACTGAAATAAAGTAATTAGGCAACTGATCAAATCAATTCTTGATAGAAGGGTAGTCAAAGGAATGGTGATAACAAATACGTGCGGGGGCTTGTGTTAATATTAGTGGGTGAATCAATAAAAAGGGTTATTAGGATCAAAGGGTTCACTAAGGGTTAATTTGTGAAGGTAGGCTTTTTAGTGGAGTGAGTGGGTTAAAACCTAGGTGCCTTTATCATCTCAGTATATCAAATAAAAAATGTGGTCTTGACATATATAATTGAGGCAAGGTCTAGAATAATGATTTAGTGTTGACACACTCAATCAATAAAGTGAGCATGAAAAAGAATATATGCTCTACAAGGTTCAAATCTCACAAAAATTATGGGTATTTTGACATCAATCCCTGTAAATTTCAAAATTCAAGGTAATATTCAAATCCAGTTCAACAACCTAGAAATTTTTTTCTATAAAAATAGACTTATCATGCTTGACTCCTTAGTATTTTAAAGCATAAATCATCAATGCACAATTAATTATGATTTAATCGTAAACATATCAATAAAAATCATAAATCATCAGAAATTTCATCCCAATTAGTAATATGAGGAAATTACTTAAGAACTAGATATAATTCAAGGACTTTAGAATAATGCAAAAAGTTAGGCACTTTAACCCCCCACACTTAAGGTGTACATTGCCCTCAATGTGCAAAGATAGATAATATCATGTAATACTTAAATCAAAAGAGAAGGGGAGAAGTGACACTTCCTGAATTTTTTCTGGGATTATTATTCTCGGCCCGATTTGGGGGAGGAGGCGGCGGTGTTGTGGTGGATGCCAATAGTCACTGTGCTAGATGAAGAAATTAGGAAACTCGTGACAGATTAGCCAAGAATTATTAAAACATATTTAAAATAAACAAATTATATATTTAAGGATAAGAAATGTAAAGGGAAAGAAAACAGAAAGTAAGATAAATTTAACATAAAAGATGAATGGACTAAGGAGTTCTTATTGTTGGATGGTTCGTGAGGTGGGTGTGACTTCTAAGGCTGTGGAGGTGTTGGTAGTGGCGAAAGTGGGGTGATTCCCAAGCAGCCTGAAGAACCTAAAACTAAGAAACTAAAGTAAAATAAACTAAATTACGCAGAAGAGAAGTAAAGATAAGGAAATTGAAGCAAAAGAAAAAAAAGAAAAATAGAACCGAAAAGGTCTTAAAGACCATTGGCTTGTTGAGTAGCTGAAGCGGCCAGCATGAACTTATGTAGATCGGTCTACCTTGAGGAGACTTGTGGTTGGCCTCTTACTCTTCTTTGACATGATGTAGCTTAAGGGTCTAGAGAATTGGTAAGGAGAGGAGAGAAATCTAGTAGAGGAGATGGAGAAGGGAATAAAAGAGGTAGAAAGTAGATGAGAGGAATGGATAGGGGGCTGGCTTTAAATAAAGTCTTGAAATCTGATGCTTTTTCACACCCGTGGACCGAGGGCGTGTTGATTCACATGGCCACCTCGCATAGCCGTGCTGTGGGTCTTATCGCCCCTGCGGGATAAGTCAGTGTCGACCACAGCCATGCCGCACGGCCTTGGATGGGGCATATCATTTTTCCCACACCCATGTTTAGTTTGCCAAGGCCATGTCTGAATCCTCAGTGTCGGCCATGGCAGCATCACACGGCTGTGGCATGGTGGTTGGGTCTGTGACTTTGAAAATTGATTCCATCTGATTTGTACCTCTCCGCCATGTCAGTACGGAGTTTCGGTGTACCCACACGGGCATGGCCACGGCCATGTACAAGGCCGTATGGTTTAGAAATCTGCATGTTTGGTTAATTTCAAACTAGGTGTTTAAGACGAAGAGGAGAAAAAAAACTAAAATGAAAATGAATGTGTAAATAAATAGGGTTAGTGCCCGGGTTGCCTCTCGAGAAGCGCTCATTTAAATTCTTAAGCTAGACTTTCCTCGTATTTACAAAAATCAAAGTGGTTTAAAAGTTTGAATATCCTCCCTCATGCTGTCGGTTTTATTTTCATGATAAAGTTTAAGTCGAGAAGCGTTTACCTTAAAAGTGTCGAATGTGGGATTGCTTACCTCGACTGTTCCGTATGGGAAGATATTGCATACCTCGAGAGGGATTTCGTCATTTATATTTAGGTCTGACATGGTGATGCGTGGATCTTCCTTCTTTAACAGTACCTTATCATCTATTTTGAAGTGATTTGACCTTCCTACGAGCTCTTCTAGAGGCTCATTTGCTTTTACTTCATGTGGTTTCGATTCTTCTTTAAAGTGTGTCGTCAGCTTTTCTAATTTGTCGATCTTAAGGCTTCATTCCTTATATAGTTCTTCTTTATTTGCACGAGGTTTATGATCCGTCTCAGGTATGCAGCTTTGTGGTGGATCCTGTGGTGAAAGGTGAACAAACTGGTTATTAACGAATTTACTTTCTCTCCTTCATCACTCGTTGTCCTGGCCAAGCCAAGAGCTTGTAGACTGATTGATTCATCACCTACACGTAGAATGAGTTTTCCTGTACAAACATTAATCGTAGTTCTGGCAGTTGCTAAAAAAGGTTGATTGTCTGAATTTTCAAGTTTTAAAATTTATAAAGAGAATGATCGAACCTAGAAACTAACTCTGACAACGAATTAAGGCAAGTGCACCTATCGAACAGTAGTATAGTTAAGGCAAGATAGGATTGTCAAACCCAAAGTAACTAAAAGTACAAATACTAACCTTCTTTCTATTATTTAGCCTAAATATTAAGTGATTCGTTGTTTAATCTAAAACTAACTGACTACTAAGCTAAAGATGCAAAGAAAAAAAGAATGAATTGGGGAAATAGCTTTAGAAAAACTCAGTTGATTAAGATGATATCCTTAGGAAGAATCCACCTAGACTTCACTTGTTATTTAACACTGAACCAGACGATTTATTCACTTGACTTGATCCGTAAGATTCCCTAATTTATATTAAACCTTCTCTTGAGGTGAATAACGTCTAACCCTAGGTTGATTAATTGAAATCTCTTTCTAATTAAAACCCCTAGAATCACATTAGCTCAATCTATGGACTCCCATATTAGGTTTCACCCTAATCCGAAAAATCTCGTCACCCTATCTCAAGGCACGCGATCAACTCTACTTAATTATGCTAGATCTACTCTTAGACAAGGAATTTGGCTCCACCACCTAAGCACATTCAATTTGAATCAATATCCTAGAAATATTAACACAAGAATTAAACACACATAATTAAGAACAAATCAAGTGTTTATCATATAGTTTATAAAACAATAACAAGATCCGTCTTAGGTTTCATTCCCTTCAGGTATCTGAAGGGTTTAGCTAATAATAATAAAATAAAACATCTGAGAAGAAAAGATAAAACAAAACATAAGAAATCTCTAAAACTCCCTAAAGGAATTGAAGGACAAATCTACCGTTCAGAGTAGAATTTCGGCTTTTTGAGATGGATAAACTGGCTATCTTCGAGTGATTCCCACAAATCTGGCCTTCTGGCTCGGCTCCTTGGCCTAGCTGATAGCCTAACTGACCACCCTCTTTCAGGTTACACTTAGGGTCTTTATATAGGCTATTAGAATGTGTTTCTTTCTCCCTAAGTATCATTTTCTGAGTGAAATTTCTCTTTTCAACAACAGGGGCACGGCCATGGCATATGCCCGTGTGAATCGACTTCAGTGTGTTCGGATCTAGTGATGGAGGCACGGCCGTCTAAATCGTGGTTAGGCCGTTTTCTAGTTAATTGACGAGGCACGGCCGTGTGGCTTGAAGTCCAGGCCGTATCGATTTTCACTTTGGCCCAAATTGGCCCGTTTAAAGCCCGTTTCTCGGTGTTTTCATCTTTAGGTGCTTTCCTGAGTATAAAACATGAAAAGAAAGGATTAAAAGCACCTTTTTATGTAATTCAGGAATAAATGATCCAAAATTATGCTAAATGTGGGATTAAAATATGTTACTTTTACGGTTTATCAAATACCCCCACACTTAAGCTTTTGCTTGTCCACAAGCAAAATTCTCAACTTACAATTAAAACGAACTTTCCATAATTCATAATCCTCATCAACAATGCCTCATCATATTTCATAGATAATTCATACATGGATAATTTAACTCAAAGACTCCTAAAGATCCAAACAATTCTAAGTCATATATTTGTAGCATGAAAACATAGGTGTCTCCCCTTATCTAAATAATTACCTTTAATTCAAAACTGACAAGGATTGACATCCTCACTAAAGATTCACTTAAAGCACTTGAATTATTTAAGGTTGAATAATAAGCACTCATAATTCGATCCTAAAACGCGAATCCCATAAGCTTGCCTAAAAATCAAATCTCCACCACTGTAATATGAGATGATACACAAATCAAAAGGTCTTTAACAGGGTTGTAATGGGGATTAGGTTAAAGGTGTGGATAAAGGCTAAATTAGAAGGGCTAGAATCGAGATCGAATTGACAAATCACCTAACTAAAAACAATGAACTAGAAAATAAATGATTACATCAATTGAAACTTTGAAACTAATAAGAAGAGCTTTTTCTTCGATAATTGAAATTTAAATATACAGCTAACTTTTTATATTACTAATACTGAATATACTTTGATTTTTTCATTTTTCATTTTTTTAAGAACAAACTAAGTAAATACATAATAAAGAAAGAACTTTATCCACTAAAATAAACTAATTAGGCAACTAGTCAAATCAATTCTCGATAGAAGGGTAGTCAAAAGAATGGTGATAACAAATACAATGGGCTTTTGGTTAACATTAGTGGGTGAATCAATAAAAAGGGTTGTTAGGATCAACGGGGTTCACTAGGGGTTAATTATGTAGGTAGGCTTTTTAGTGGAGTGAGTGGGTTAAAACCTAAGTGACTTTATCATCTCAGTATATCAAATCAATAATGTGGTCTTGACATGTATAATCGAGGCAAGTTCTAGAATAACAATTCAGTGTTGACACACTCATAATCAAAAAGTGAGCACGAAAAAGAATGTATGCTCTATAAGGCTCAAATCTCACAAAAAAATTATGGGTCTTTGACATCAATCCCTGTAAATTTTCAAACTTCAAAGTAATATTCAAAGTCAGTTCAACAACCTAAATTTTTTTTTAATTCTGAAAAATAGACTTATCTTGCTTGATTCTCTAGTATCTTAAAGTTTAAATCATCAGTGCACAATTAACTATGACTTACTCTAAAACATATCAATAGGATGTAAGAGTATGCCCAAAGATCAATCATGAGATGGTTGTAATAACATACTTGATTTACCATGTTTATTAATATAAAGTGTTGTCATTATTATTTCAGTTTTTTTTCTTCTGTGTGTACAAATAAACTATTTTATAATAATGTCCTAAGAATAATATGATTATTCTTAAAATATCCTTAGTCAAGTATTATTGTTGGATAGGACAACAATAATGCATTAAGACTAACATGTAGTTGATTGATGATAAAGAGTTGTCATTGATATGGAGTGTCAAAATCAATGCATGAATATGTGTGTTAGAGAACAACATATTGGACTGACCCGCTATGAGTATGTTTCTTGGATTATTATGTAATTGTCAGAACATTATTCATAGTGATTAATATGTATATGATCCTTAGACTTGAGATAATCATTATCCCAACATCGTGAGTTGTATATTTTGATACAGTCAAATGTACACCGTAACTGGTTGTTCTATAAAGGCTGATGTTGGATATACCGCAATCTATGTAGAGGGATATTGTTGATCAATATAGGATAAGTCCCTCCCACATAATGGGAGTAATATCTTAGGCCACTTGATTGAGTGAGACTAGAAATGTATGGCCATGCTCAAATAAGTTGACATGAGATGTCAAACTAATTTGTATATCATAGTCTACTCAAGATATCAAGAAACATGGGATGGACTATACAAGTGTGACTATTCCATGACTTGTATCTATTCCAGAGATAAAGGACTTAAGGATTAATACATGAAAAATTAATCACAAAAAGTTATGTTGAATCATGACTTCTTGTAACTTAGGTAGCAATTATGCATTGCTAGATGCCACTCATTGTTTGTGACATTAGAATCGTTCTAGTATTACTACTAACGTTACAAGAACCTACAGGGTCACACACTATGGTTGAAATGAACGGAATGAAACATAGTTGGTATTGTGTTTGATTGTCACATGAATTAAATTAATTAAAGAACTAATTTAATTGGGTAACCAAATATTGAATATATTATATGTACAAGGATGTTGTACACATAATGAGAATTAATATATGAATTTGGTTCAGTATATAAATTTAAATAAATATAGTTTACTAAAATCCATGTTATAATTAATGTAATTATAACTTTTTGGGCATAATTAATGTAATTATAATTTTTAGTTAAAACATTATTATATTTATTTAATTTTATAATTCATAAATGAAAACCGATTATAAAAGGTAATAAGTGAAGAGAAACCCTAAGAATTTGCTTAGTTCATAGTCAAACCGGGTGGATTACGTAGAGGCTGACATCGTAAAGGTTGTGGCTTGGTTCGACACTAGATCAGAACTCTTGTTGCCAAGGCGTCACTGTCTACTCAGATTAAAATTTCGATAATTTTGAAACCTTTATTTCACCCCAATTCGTTCCTCACACATGGATTCATGGTTTGGATCACCGGGATTAATTTTATTTCGCTGCGCCATGGAGGTGCTTGCGTTCCAACATAGGAATCATAACATCAGAAATTTCATCCTAATTAGTAATATGAGGAAATTACTTAAGAACTAATTTAAAATTCAGGGATTTGAGAATAATGCAAAAGGTTAGGTACTTTTACCCCCCACACTTAAGATGTACATTGCCCTTAATGTACAAAGATAGATAAATAATCATGTAATAATGAAATCAAAAGAGAAGGGGAGAAGTAACACCTCCTGATTTTTTTCTCTGGGATCACTATTCCCGGCCTTACTTAGAGGAGGAGGCGGTGGTGCTGTGGTAGATGCCAACAGTCATTGTGCTAGATGAAGAAATTGGGAAACTCGTGACCTATTAGCCATGAACTAATAAGAAAAATTCAAAATAAACTAATTATGTATTTAAGGACAAGAAAAATAAAGAGAAGGAAACTAAGAATGAAGATAAAAGTAAAGGAAAAGATTAATGGACTGAAAAGTCCTTATTGTTGGATGATTCGCGAGGTGGGTGAGATTTCTAAGGCTGTGTTGAGCCAGTGGTCATGGTTCCGATGTGATTCCCTAGCAGCCTGAAGAACCTAAAACCAACAAACTAGAATAAAATAAACTAAATTAAGCATAAGATAGTCAAAGGAAAGGAAAATGAAAGAGATGAGAGAAGAAAATAAAATCTAAAAGGTCTCGAAGACCCTTGGCATGTTGGAGGGTTGAAGCGCTCGGCATGAACTTATGTGGATCAGTCTCCCACAAGAAGATTGTGTTTGAATCATTCCGCTTCTTTGACATCTTTAAGGTGTCTCAAGAGTTGTAAGAATGATAGGAGAGAATGAGAGAAATCTAAGGGAAAGAAGGTAGGGATGAAGGTTAATGGGTGAAATATGGAGGGGTGGGGTGGTTTAAATAGAGTTTTGGATCCTGACACCATCCCACGCTCGTGTACCATGGGCGTGCCGAGGCACACGGCCACCTCACATGGCCATGTTGTAGATTGTATCTCCCGTGTGTGATAAGTCAGTGTCAACCTCAGCCGCATCACATGGCCGTGGTGTGGGGCATATCATTTTTCCCACACCCATATGTAGTTTTCCACGGCTGTGTATGAACACTCAGTGTCGACCATGGCCGCATCGCACGGCCGTGGCATGGTGGTTCGTTCTGTGACTTCGAAAAATTGATTCGTTCTGACTAGTACCATCCTTGCCATGTCAATATGGCGATTTGAAGTACCCACATGGCCACGGCCACGACCGTCTACTAGGCCGTGTGGTCTGGGAATCTGCACTTTTGATTCATTAAAATTCTAGAGAAGGAGAAAAATAAAAATAGAAAAGAAATAAGCAAAAATAGAAATAAAGAGATAGTGTTAGTGCTCGAGTTGCCTCCCAAGAAGCGCTTGTTTAAAGTCTTAAGCTAGACTTTCCTCGTGTTCGAAAAATCAGGGTGGTTTAAATGTTTGAATATCCTTCCTCATGTTATCAATTTTATTTTCATGATAAATTTTAAGTCGGGAAGTATTTACCTTAAGAGTACCGAATATGGGATTACTTACCTCGACTGTTCCGTATGGGAAGATATTTCGTACCTCAATAGGGATGTCTGCGTTTGAATTCAGGTTTGGTGAGGTGATGCAAGGATCAACTTTATCTAACCGTACCTGATCTCCTATTTTAAAGTGATTCGATGTCCCTACGAGCTCGTCTAGGAGTTCTTTCGACTTTTCTTTGTGTGGTTCTGGTTCTTCTTTAAAGTGTGTCTTCCACTCCCTTAGTTTGTTGACCTCAAGGCTTCGTTCCTCATGTATTTCTTCTTTGTTGGGACAAGGTTTATGATCCGGCTCAGGCTTGTAGCTTTGTGTTTTTTTCTGTGGTAAAATTTGAATAGATTTGTTATCAACTAAATTTACTTTCTCACCTTCATCATTCGATGTCCTAGCCGAGTCAAGAGCTTATAATCTGATCGATTCATCACCAACACTGAGTATGAGTTCTCCTGAACCAACATCTATTTTAGTTTTTTGCGGTTGCTAAAACGGGTCTTCCTAAAATTAAAGGAATCAAATTGTCCTCATCGATGTCTAAGACAACAAAATCTACTGGGAAAACAAATTTATCAATTTTTACAAGAACATCTTCGATTATACCTTTAGGAATTCTAATAGTTTTATCAGCCAATTGAATACTCATCCTAGTTTGTTTGGGTTTCCCTAGACCTAGCTGTTTAAACATTTTATAAGGCATGACATTTATGCTTGCCCCTAAATCAGCTAATGCATTATCAACAGTTAGTCTACCAATTAAACATGGAATTGTAAAACTCCCTAGATTTTTTAGCTTTCATGGTAGTTTATTTTGCAACATTGCTGAGTATACTACGTTCAGTTCCACATGTGGTTCATCGTCTAACTTACGCTTGTTCATCAAGAGTTGTTTTAAAAATTTTCTTGAATCTGTCATCTGTGAAAGAGCTTCAAGAAGTGGTAAGTTAATATGTAGTTTCTTTAAGAGTTTAAGAAACTTACCGAACTGTTCCTCTGTATCGTCTCTCTTTAATGCTTCGGGATAAGGTATGCGAGGTTGGTACTCTTTGATTACCGGTTTGGCTTTTCTTGTTACCTCAACTTTACCTTTTTTTCTTTGTTTTCTCATGTTGAGATGGATTCATCTAACCCTGTACCCTCCCGAGCTGTTATAGCTTGGATTTGCTCCTTTGGGTTAATTTTAGTATTGCTTGGTAGACGCCCTTGTGGTCGTTCGGACATTAACTTCGCAAGTTGTCCATCTGACTTTGTAACTTCCCTGACTGACTTAGTAAGTTCCCCAGCTTGGTTCTTGATCCCTTCCATCGATGTTTGTTGGTTTTTAAGTGTCGCCTCAGTGTCTTGGAGATAGTTTTCTATGGTTGTCATGAATTTTGTCAACATCTCTTCGAGGTTCGGCCTCTTTTCCAGTGGATAGGGCTGATTTTGGAAATTTTGAGGAGGTTATTGTCTCTGATTTCCTTGATTTCCTTGACCTCCCCACAAAAAATTTGGGTGGTTCTTCTAACCTGGATTATAAGTATTACTGTAAGGGTTATTATTAAATCTGAAATTGTTACCTATATAGTTCATCTGTTCGCTCTCTGTGCCCGGTTGGTAGGGTGGGTACCCAGGATTCGCCACAGTTCCACATGCGTCGCATTGCATTATTGGATGTACCTGCGAAGAACACAAACTATGAAGCTTTTTATTCATCATCTCTACTTGTGTTGATAGCATGTTACTGCGTCGAGGTTGAAAACTCCGGCCGATTTCATTGGTTTTATCCTTGTAACTTGCCACTGATAGTTGTTCAGCGACATCTCTTTGATGAATTCGTAGGCTGCTTCAGGAGTTTTGTTATTCAGAGTTCCACCGGTGACTGAATCTATTAGTTGTCTCGTTGAGGGATTTACACCATTGTAAAAAGTTTGGACTTGTAGCCACAAAGGTAATCCGTGATGTGGACATCTTCTCAAGAGATCCTTGTATCTCTCCCATGCGTTGTATAATGTCTCTAAATCCATCTGCACAAAAGAAGAAATATCATTCTGTAATTTGGCCGTTTTAGCTGGTGGGAAATATTTTAATAAAAATTTCTCGGTCATTTGATCCCATGTGGTTATTGACCTTCGTGGTAACGAGTTTAACCATTGTTTTGCTTTATTCCTTAATGAAAAGAGAAATAACCTGTAATATCCCGGGTTAGGGGCTATTTTATTTTGGCTTTGTTGCATGTGCATGGTGTGATATGTTGTTATTTTGATGTTGTTGGGGCTTAGTTATAAGCTAGGTGTAAGCCTGAGTGTAGGGAAAAATTTTGTTTCTAGGCTTAGGTGGGAGGAGCTAAAGGAGCTGGGGTTTATAAATATTTTAGGTAAATTTCTAGCACAAGAGGAGCCTTGGTGGAGTGGCAAGTAAGGCGCCACTAGGAGCTTGGCTTGGCGTCAATTGCAAGGGGGGAGAGGTCCTGTGTTCAAGCTGCGAAATGCTCCATTTTGGGTTCTATTTTGACAGCAAGGAGGGGAGGAGTTCTAGGCAGTTCAAACTCTGCCTTGGACCAAGTCAAAAGTTTAAATGGTGGGAGGAGAGTGATTGTAGAAAGTGGACTAATTCAAAGTGATTTGAATTGGTGGCTTGGGAGTGTTTGGGGGAGTTGTGGCTGGATTTTGGAGAGATTTTGGGGGGGAGTGTGTGGCCGATTTTGGTGTAGTAGGAGTGTGCCGAATTTGTATTTGGCAATTGTGCATTTTTCGGTCAAAACTCTTTTGGTGAGCCAATTCTCATTTAGTCAAAAACTAGCCAAAACTTCAAGTTACTTCTTCTCTTTTTCTCCTTAAACCGAATGTTCAAGTAGCTTTTTGCCAAAATTTCTTTTCATCTCTTGATTTGGTGTGTGTGTGGCCGAATGGTTGCTCTCTTTTCTTCTTATTTTCTTTTTGGGGTAAACCGAAACTAGTATTTTCCTTTCTCTTATAGCTAGTGCCGAAGCTTGCATTCTCTATTTGCTTTCTCTTCAACTTGAGCCGAAACTAGCTTCTCTTCCTTTCATACTCTCCTTTTCTTCCCATATTTTTCTTCTCTTGGAACCATTGTTAGCCGAAACTTTATTTCTTCTTATTGTAAACCGAAAGCACCGCTCCATTCATCCTTTTATCTTCTTCTTTTCTTCTCCAAACCCCTTAGCCTTTTGTTCCCAATCGTTCTTTCCATTGCTCTTAGGGCCGAACCTCCTTCTCCATTTTTTTTAGGGTGTTGCCGAATCTTTTTCTCCCTATAGTTCTTCATTGCCGACTGTGGAGGAGGAGTGTGACCTTGTTGGAGTCTTGTTCAACCAGTCTAGTAAGAGGTAAGTATTTGGCCGAATGGCCATTTCTCCCCCTCTCTTGTGCTTGTCGATTCTGGGTGTGTTTAAGTGGTCGATTTTTGGGCTTTTGTTGAAGGAAGTTAATCTCTTGGGTCTAAACTAATTTCAGTGTAGGACATCCAGATTTTGGGAACGATCGTGAGGAGCCTTCTTTCTCTGTTAAGCAATCGGTAAGTGGTGGTAAGAACGAGTTCTTTTAGTCGGTTTTGTTTAATTTTCGTTAAGTCAAGTTATTAAGAGATTAACCATTTTCATTTCTAGGGTGTGACCGTTTGGTAAGGGAACCATTGTTGGTTTGGGTTTGGTAGGAAACCAAACCATTTGGTGAGGTAACGGTTTAACGCAAACCCTTTTGGTTTATTGGTTTTGGCCGAATGGTTTTAAGTGATTAACCCTGTGTTTGGTCGACTTTAGGAGTAAGGTAATCGAGGTGTATAAACCGATTCTTCGGGATTTAAGCGTGCGATCTATCAGGTGTGTAAACTAACACACCTTCTTAACTGAGTAATGTATTAATAACCTGATTGTGTAAGTGAAACAGTGTGGTTGACTGATTTAATACCCAATGAGGTATGGATACGGATTCGGGTAAGTCCGTTTCATTACGAGATATGTGATGATATGTGATATCATGATTATTGGTGTATGTACTTTGAGATGTCATATTAAGCATGTGAGCATGATAGCATGATTGCACGACTTTGCATTAGTATGATATGATATTGGGTGATATGAGAGGAGGGGGATATGATATCCATGTCTTTGGGACACCAGAGGTTTGGCACCTCCAATGGTTTGGTACCACAGATTGATTATTGTGACTTTGGGTCACCAGAGGTTTGGCACCTCCGCGTCTCGTCCTAGTGGCTTAGTACCACAGTGGGTTGGCCCACGGTTGATTATACGGGATTGATGCTAGTGATTTGGTATCACACGATGGGTTGGCCCCATCATTTTAATTGTGACTACGGTCACCAGTGATTTGGTATCACACATGTGTCTTTGGGACACTAGAGGTTTGGCACCTCATAGCGACTCGTCCCTGTGGTTAACGCCACCGTGGGTTGGCCCCACTTTTGAGATATGGGATCGTCGCCAGTGATTTGGTATCACACGTGGGTTGGCCCCACAAAGGGATCTTTCGTGACTTTGGGTCACAAGTGGTTTGGCACCACATCTATGGATATCGTGACTTTGGGTCACTAGTGGTTTGGCACCACCAGTGGTTTGGTACCACACGGGGTAGAAAAGGTGATATGGATTGTTAGGATCGGGTGCATTTCTTGCATTGCTTTGTTATGATGTGTGTTAGCTTGTTATACCGGGAGAGGGATTTATGCACTGAGTCTTGCGACTCACCTTCTCCCTTATCATTTTAGGTGACACGTAGATCGCGGACACGGAACCGGGGTGGACTCGAGGTGCCCATGTCAAAAATAAATTCGGACTTGCACTGATTTTCAAACTTGGTAATTTACCTTATTTAATTTCTTTTGATTATGTTAGGATTGTAAAAGGCCTCTTTAAAAATTTTAAACTTATATTTTGTTATTTACTAGCTTAGATTGGATTTCAAATATGCCTTAACAAATTACTGGGTAATATTCGATAAAACTTGGAAAGATAAAGTTTTCAAAACTACAAAGCGATATGTTTTAAACTTTACCATCGGGTATCACGCTGTAATTCAAATTAAATGAAACTCAATTGTCTTCCAAACTTGAATATGATTTCTTATTAACTTAAAAAGAAAAAAAATGTGTTTTAGCAACAACAAGGATTACTTAAATGTTTAAATGAGGTACACTTGTTTTACTTACGTAACTGATTAAGTTTTCAAAGTTTCGGGTTTTCAAATACACTATCACTTTTAAACGATCATGCTCAAGTTTTCTACAAGAACAAAACGTACGAAGGAGTTTTTCATCAAACTTTTAAACGGAAACCTAAACCTCTCAAATACCTTTTTCCCTGTAACATACCAGATTTGGTCGTGGTGTATTGATCGGGTTTAGGGTGTTACAATTGTGGTATCAGAGCCAAGTTCAAAGGCTCGACCGTGGGCCCGGGGTCTAAAATGATTTAAATTCTGGTTTTAAGTGTCTTTGGTTTTAAAGAATATGGTTTGAAAGGCATGGCAATGAGTCTCCGGCACCAATCCGCCCAGGTAAGTACCCCTTACTATTGTTTGTGATAATGATATTGATGAGATGTGATTGGATGGCTAGTGATAGTAAGACTACCTTAGAGACTGAAACTGATAGGACTCAGTGGACTCGTGAAAACAAAGCTTCTTTAATATTCATAAGACTTTGCTTTTAAATAGTGGAATAATTACTGATGCATAAAATTCTTTAAATCAGACGAGATTTTAGTTATGAGTACCCGAGGTGGACGTGGTCGTGGACATGGTCGAGGTAGGATGACAGTTTTTAAACCCGTAGGTTCTGGTCAGGGGTCAGAGAACGAGATATCGGTACCGCCACCAGCTGGAGGTGGTGAGTTTCAGGAACAGACTAGGGACGACGCAGAGCTAGGGTTTTGGAAAGGGTAGTTGGAATAGGTGGAAGCTGAGAAATCGACTTCGAACGACAAAAGCGGGCTAAAGTTTTTCGAGGTGTTTCGGTGTTGCTCCAAAGACCGCTTGAATATTGGTGAAGCGACGAGCGAGATCATGGATGATCCGGACTGATCTTGAAGAAAAGTTAAAGGGATAGTATCACTTCTCGAGATGAGTCATACCAGGTGGCTCACGATTCGGAACAATACCGCAATGGAGGATCGACTTGGGACTATTTCAGGTCGCTTATCGTAAAAAATACGTTGGAGCTAACTATATTAATGGGCAATGTAAAGCATTTCGAGGTTAGTTCGAGGAGTAACTGCGTGTCGAGTATGAGGCGAGTTTCGAGGTGAGTCGGTATGCTAGGGGTATGGTGGCTACTAAACACGAGAGGTGTATTCGTTTTGAGGATGGCCTGCGAGATGAATTGAGGTTGTTGATTGCGCCAGTGAGAGCGTGAATTTGCTGCTCGCTTGAAAAGGCAAAGGTAGCCGAGGGTATTAAGGAGTCTGTGAGGCAAAGCATGGATAGGAACCGACATAAGAGGAGTTTTGGATCTCTGGTCGCCGTGTAATCTGCAAAAAGGCTAGACCGAGTGGGCGAATCGATCTGGTAGGTTTGTTGTTTGCTAGTCGTGGACCGCCGCAGTAACCGTTGTGGGAAAGCTCATTGGGGAGGATGTTGGACTTGGTGGTAGAGGTTTGTTTTGAGTGTGGCTCATTTGGACCACCGTGTGAGGGACTGTCCGCGAAAGTTGGCTAGGATTCAGTCCGAGAGTCAGGGCCGTACTCAAGACAGAATAATGGACCACCACCGCAGAGGGTCGAGGTAATGGCAGAGGAGGTAATGGTTCGGTGGGGCCGTAGAGCACCGGGCAAGAGGTCTGCGTAATCTTGAGGCCGACAAATAGGGGCTAGTGTATGCGGCAAGGCACCGAGAGGAGGGCGATGCATCGGACGTCATAACCGGTATGTTTTTAATCTTTGGTTCTCCATTTACTGCTTTGATTGATGTGGGTTCGACGCATTCATATGTTGCAAGTAGCATAGTGAAGACCATGGATTTAGACTCGAGATATCTTCTAGGCGGATGACCGTAATAAGCCCTCTAGGTCACTCAGTAGTTGTAGATAAGTCGTATAGAGACGCACCTCTAGAACTCCAAGGGTAGTGTTTGTGGCCGATCTGATGGAACTGCCATTTGGGGAGTTCGATCTGATTCTCGGGATGGACTGGCTGGTTAAGTACCAGGCGAAGTTGGATTGTGCGGCTAAGCGCATGGTTCTGAAAACAACTAAGGGTGATGAAGTAGTCCTGATCGGTAATAGAAGGAATTATCTGTCCAATGTGGTATCTACTCTGAAAGCCGATAAGATGGTCAGAAAGGGCTATGAAGCATATGTGGTTCATGTGTATGCCTTGGAGGCTAAAGAGTCTGCTGTGGAGACGGTTCGACGATTAGGGAATTTGTTGATGTGTTTCGAGGAGCTTCGGGTTTGCCACCGATCGGAGGTAGAGTTCGGATAGATCATTACAAATCTGCGCCGATATCTATTGCTCCGCACATGATGGCGCCTAAAGAGTTAATGGAGCTTAAGGCTCAGATCCAGGAGTTGTTGGACCGGGGTTTTATCAGACCAAGAGTTTCGCCTTGGGGAGCGTCGGTACTCCTTGTCAAGAAGAAAGACGGTACTATACGGATGTGTATAGACTACCGCAAATTGAATAAGCTGACGATCAAAAACAAGTATCCGCTGCCTCGGATAGATGACTTGTTTGATCAGCTGAAGGGTGCGTCAATTTTCTCGAAGATCGATTTAAGGTCTGGGTATCACCAGTTAAAGGTGAAGGAGGCGATATCTGCAAGACGGCATTTCGTACTCGGTATGGGCACTTTGAGTTCTTAGTTATGCCGTTTGGGTTGACTAACGCACCGACAGCCTTCATGGATATGATGAATAGGGTGTTCCAACAGTATTTGGATCAGTTCGTAGTGGTTTTTATCGACGACATCTTGGTATATTCAAGGACTAAAGAGGAACATGATGCGCATTTGTGGGTGGTATTGCAGATTCTGAGGGAGAAACAGCTTTATGCGAAGTTTAGTAAATGCAAGTTCTGGCTTAGGGAGGTGACGTTATTGGGTCATGTAGTATCGGCTGAGGGGATTAGAGTGGATCCTCGAAAGATTGAGGCGATTTTGGATTGGAAGCCGCCTAGGTCGATGGTCGAGATTCAAGTTTTCGGGTTTGGCGGGATACTACCAAGATTTGTAAAGGATTTTCATTGATCGCAGATCGATGACCAAATTATTAAGAAAAGGGGATCCGTTCATTTGGACTGAGAAGCAGTAGGAGAGCTTCGACAAGTTGAAGAAGATTTTGACTGAAGCTCCTGTTCTAATTCAACCTGAGGCTAGGAAGGAATTCACAATTTATTGCGATGCATCACATACAGGTTTGGGTTGTGTGCTGATGCAGGAAGGGAAGGTTGTGGCTTACGCATCTCGGCAGCTGAGGCCACATGAGGTCAATTATCCAACGCACAATCTGGAGTTAGCGGCTGTAGTCTTTGCCTTGAAGATATGGAGGCATTATTTGTACGGAGAGAAATCAATAGTCTACACGGATTATAAGAGTTCAAGTACCTTCCGACTCGTAAAGACTTGAATCGAGGCAGTAGCAGATGGATTGAGATACTGAAAGACTACGACTGCTCAATTGAGTATCATCCGGGCAAGGCTAACGTTGTGGCAGACGCGTTGAGCCGTAAGGTTGTTTCGGATCTAAGAGCGATGTTTGCCCACTTGAGCTTGTATGACGACGGGAGTATTCTGGCAGAGCTGCAGGTCAAGCCTTCTTGGGTTAAGCAGATCAGAGAAAAATAGTTGATGGATGAGGTTTTGAGTGCGAAGAGGACACAAGTGCAGAATGATGGTTTGGAGGGTTATAGTTTGTCTAGTGATGGAGTGCTGTGTTTTGGATTTCAGCACGGCATTTCATCTGCAGACTGACGGGCAGTCGGAAAGGGTTATACAGATCTTGGAGGACATGTTGCGAGGTTGTGTATTGGACTTCAGGGGTAGTTGGAAGGAGTATGTACCATTAGCTGAGTTTGCCTACAGCAATAGTTACCAGGCAAGCATCAAGATGGCACCATATGAGGCGTTGTACGGTAGGAAGTGTCGCTCACCTGCTTGTTGGACAGAGTTAAGTGAACGTCAGTTGTTGGGACTAGAGTTGGTTGCTGAGACCGAAGAAAAGGTTAAGTTGATTCGGGCTCGGTTGAAAGAAGCTTCAGATCGGCAGAAGTCCTATGCCGATCTTAAGCGGAGAGATATTGAATTTGCTGTGGGAGATCAAGTTTTTCTGAAGGTCTCACCGTGGAAGAAAGTGTTAAGGTTCGGAAGAAAAGGTAAGCTAAGTCCGAGGTTTATTGGGCCGTATAAGGTGCTGAGACGAGTGGGACCAGTAGCTTACCAGCTCGAGTTGCCAGCAGAGCTAAGTTAGATTCAAGACGTGTTCCACGTTTCGATGCTTAGGCGACATCGCTCAGATCCATCGCACGTCGTGGCAGTGGAAGAGATCGAGGTAAACCCAGATTTGACTATGGAGGAAGAGCCTGTACAGATTTTAGATCGGGATGTGAAGGTTCTACGTAAGAAGTCTGTGCCTTTGGTTAAGGTACTGTGGCGGAATCATGGCGTGGAAGAAGCTACGTGGGAACCCGATGATATGATAAGACAGCAATACCCGCAACTCTTTTGACCAGGTAATTTCGAGGCCGAAATTATTGTTAAGGGGGTAGAACTGTAATATCCCGAGTTAGGGCTATTTTATTTTGGCTTTGTTGCATGTGCATGGTGTGATATGTTGTTATTTTGATGTTGTTGGGGCTTAGTTATAAGCTAGGTGTAAGCCTTAGTGTAGGGAAAAATTTTTGTTTCTAGGCTTAGGTGAGAGGAGCTGAAGGAGCTGGGGTTTATAAATATTTTAGGTAAATTTCTAGCACAAGATGAGCCTTGGTGGAGTGGCAAGTAAGGCGCCACTAGGAGCTTGGCTTGGCGTCAATTGCAAGGGGGAGAGGTCCTGTGTTCAAGCTGCAGAATGCTCCATTTTGGGTTCTATTTTGACGGCAAGGAGGGGAGGAGTTGTAGGCAGTTCAAACTCTGCCTTGGACCAAGTCAAAAGTTTAAATGGTGGAAGGAGAGTGATTGTAGGAAGTGGACTAATTCAAAGTGATTTGAATTGGTGGCTTGGGAGTGTTTGGGGGAGTTGTGGCCGGATTTTGGAGAGATTTTGGGGGGGAGTGAGTGGCCGATTTTGGTGTAGTAGGAGTGTGCCAAATTTGCATTTGGCAATTGTGCATTTTTCGGTCAAAACTCTTTTGGTGAGCCAATTCTCATTTAGTCAAAAACTAGCCAAAACTTCAAGTTACTTCTTCTCTTTTTCTCCTTAAACCGAATGTTCAAGTAGCTTTTTGCCAAAATTTCTTTTCATCTCTTGATTTGGTGTGTGTGTGGCCGAATGGTTGCTCTCTTTTCTTCTTATTTTCTTTTTGGGGTAAACCGAAACTAGTATTTTCCTTTCTCTTATAGCTAGTGCCGAAGCTTGCATTCTCTATTTGCTTTCTCTTCAACTTGAGCCGAAACTAGCTTCTCTTCCTTTCATACTCTCCTTTTCTTCCCATATTTTTCTTCTTTTGGAACCATTGTTAGCCGAAACTTTATTTCTTCTTATTGTAAACCGAAAGCACCGCTCCATTCATCCTTTTATCTTCTTCTTTTCTTCTCCAAACCCCTTAGCCTTTTGTTCCCAATCGTTCTTTCCATTGCTCTTAGGGCCGAACCTCCTTCTCCATTTTTTTAAGGTGTTGCCGAATCTTTTTCTCCCTATAGTTCTTCATTGCCGACTGTGGAGGAGGAGTGTGACCTTGTTGGAGTCTTGTTCAACCGGTCTAGTAAGAGGTAAGTATTTGGCCGAATGGCCATTTCTCCCCCTCTCTTGTGCTTGTCGATTCTGGGTGTGTTTAAGTGGCCAATTTTTGGGCTTTTGTTGAAGGAAGTTAATCTCTTGGGTCTAAACCGATTTCAGTGTAGGACATCCGGATTTTGGGAACGATCGTGAGGAGCCTTCTTTCTCTGTTAAGCAATCGGTAAGTGGTGGTAAGAACGAGTTCTTTTAGTCAGTTTCGTTTAATTTTCATTAAGCCAAGTTATTAAGAGATTAACCGTTTTCATTTCTAGGGTGTGATTGTTTGGTAAGGGAACCATTGTTGGTTCGGGTTTGGTAGGAAACCAAACCATTTGGCGAGGTAACGGTTTAACACAAACCCTTTTGGTTTATTAGTTTTGGCCGAATGGTTTTAAGTGATTAACCCTGTGTTTGGCCGACTTTAGGAGCAAGGTAATCGAGTGTATAAACCGGTTCTTCGGGATTTAAGCGTGCGATCTATCAGGTGTGTAAACTAACACACCTTCTTAACTGAGTAATGTATTAATAACCTGATTGTGTAAGTGAAACAGTGTGGTTGACTGATTTAATACCCAATGAGGTATGGATACGGATTCGGGTAAGTCCGTTTCATTACGAGATATGTGATGATATGTGATATCATGATTATTGGTGTATGTACTTTGAGATGTCATATTAACCATGTGAGCATGATAGCATGATTGCACGACTTTGCATTAGTATGATATGATATTGGGTGATATGAGAGGAGGGGGATATGATATCCGTGTCTTTGGGACACCAGAGGTTTGGCACCTCTAGTGGTTTGGTACCACAGATTGATTATTGTGACTTTGGGTCACCAGAGGTTTGGCACCTCCGCGTCTCGTCCCAGTGGCTTAGTACCACAGTGGGTTGGCCCCACGGTTGATTATACGAGATTGACGCTAGTGATTTGGTATCACACGATGGGTTGGCCCCATCATTTTAATTGTGACTACGGTCACCAGTGATTTGGTATCACACATGTGTCTTTGGGACACCAGAGGTTTGGCACCTCATAGCGACTCGTCCCTGTGGTTAACGCCACCGTGGGTTGGCCCTACTTTTGAGATATGGGATCGTCGCCAGTGATTTGGTATCACATGTGGGTTGGCCCCACAAAGGGATCTTTCGTGACTTTGGGTCACCAGTGGTTTGGCACCACATCTATGGATATCGTGACTTTGGGTCACCGTGGTTTGGCACCACCAAAGGTTTGGTACCACACGGGTAGAAAAGGTGATATGGATGGTTAGGATCGGTGCATTTCTTGCATTGCTTTGTTATGATGTGTGTTAGCTTATTATATCGGGAGAGGGATTTATGCACTGAGTCTTGCGACTCACCTTCTCCCTTATCATTTCAGGTGACACGTAGATCACGGACACGGAGCCGGGGTGGACTCGAGGTGCCCATGTCAAAAATAAATTCAGACTTGCACTATTTTCAAACTTGGTACTTTACCTTATTTAATTTCTTTTGATTATGTTGGGATTGTAAAAGGCCTCTTTAAAAATTTTAAACTTATATTTTGTTATTTACTAGCTTAGATTGGATTTCAAATATGCCTTAACAAATTACTGGGTAATATTCGATAAAACTTTGAAAGATAAAGTTTTCAAAACTACAAAGCGATATGTTTTAAACTTTACCATCGGGTATCACGCTGTAATTCAAATTAAATGAAACTCAATTGTCTTCCAAACTTGAATATGATTTCTTATTAACTTAAAAAGAAAAAAATGTGTTTTAGCAACAACAAGGATTACTTAAATGTTTAAATGAGGTAAACTTGTTTTACTTACGTAACTGATTAAGTTTTCAAAGTTTCGGTTTTCAAATACACTATCGCTTTTAAACGATCATGCTCAAGTTTTCTACAAGAACAAAACGTACGAAGGAGTTTTTCATCAAACTTTTAAACGAAACCTAAACCTCTCAAATACCTTTTTCCCTGTAACATACCAGATTCGGTCGTGGTGTATTGATCGGGTTTGGGGTGTTACATAACCGAAGCCATATGGCATCATCAGAAACGCCATTTATTTTGAAGGTATCACATAACTCTAAAAAATTAGCTATATGAGTATTCGGGTCTTCGTCCTGCGAACCATCAAATTGAACAAATTGTTGAATCATTTGTATAGTGTTAGGCTTTAATTCCAAATTTATAAATAGCTATAGCAGGCCTAACAATACTAGATTCCGCTCCTATTAAATTAGATTTAGCATAATCATACATAGTACGTGGAGCATCTGCCACATCTCATGGTGGATTATTTTCGTCCATCCATTCAGTGGGATTAGATTCACCTTGTTGCTGTTCTTCTTGGTAATTTAAGGCTCGCATTATTTCTCTGTGATTCCTACGAGTGGTAGCTTCGATAGCACTATCGTATATTAGAGGTCTTGTCGGGTTCCTTCTAGTCATAGTCTAGAGGTACCTACTACGAAAAAAAGAAATAAAATTAGAAAACAATAAATAAAATAAATTGCAAAAAATAAAAATAAAAATAATGACTAGAGTAATAAAAATTGAGCTTTCTTAATATTTTAGTTCCCCAGCAACGGTGCAAAAAACTTGATCGTCTGAATTGTCGAGTTTTAAAATTTATAAAGAACATGGAAACTAACTCTGACAACGACTTAAGGCAAGTGCACCAATCGAACAGTAGTATAGTTTAGGCAAGATAGGATTGTCGAACCCAAAGGAACTAAAAGTACTAATACTAACCTTCTTTCTATTATTTAGCCTAAATATTAAGTGATTCATTGTTTAATCTAAAACTAACTGACTACTAAGTTAAAGATGCAAAGACAAAAACAATGAATTGGGGAAATAACTTTAGGAAAACTCAGTTGATTAAGACGATACCCTTAGGAAGAATCCACCTAGACTTCACTTGTTATCTAACACTGAACAGGCGATTTCTTCACTTGACTTGATCCGTAAGATTTCCTAATTTATAATAAACCCTCTCTCGAGGCGAATAACGTCTAACCTTAGGTTGATTAATTGAAATCTCTTTCTAATTAAAACCCCTAGAATCGCATTAACTCGATCTATGGACTCCCATATTAGGTTTCACGCTAATCCGGCAAAATCTCATCACCCTATCTCTAGGCGCGCAATCAACTCCGCTTAATTATGCTAGATCTACTCTTAGACAGGGACTTTTGCTCCACCACCTAAGTACATTCAACTTGAATCAATATCCCAGAAATATTAACACAAGAATTAAGCACACATAATTAAGAACAAATCACGTGTTTATCATATAGTTCAGAAAACAATAACAAGATCCGTCTTAGGTTTCATCCCCTTCAGGTATCTGAAGGGTTTAGTTCATAATAATAAAATAAAACATCTCAGAAGAAAAGATAAAAAAAACATAATAAATCCATAGAACTCCCTAAAGGAATTGAAGGAGAAATTCACCGTTCTGAGTAGAATTCCAGCTTCTTGAGATGGATCAACTGGCTATCTTCGAGTGATTCCCACAAATCTGGCCTTCTGGCTTAGCTCCTTGGCCTAGTTGACTACCTAACTGACTTCCCTCTTTCAGGTTACACTTAAGGTCTTTATATAGGCTATTGAAATGCTTTTCTTTCTCCCTAAGTATCATTTTCCAAGTGAAATTAGTCTTTTCCACGACAGGGGCACGACCATGGCACACGCCCGTGTGAATCGACTTCATGTCGTGTTCGGGTCTGGTGATGGAGGCACAGCTGCATAAATCATGGTTAGGTCGTGTTCTAGTTAATTGACGAGGCATGGCTATGTGGCTTGAAGTCCATGCCGTGTCGATTTCCACTTTGGCCTAAATTAGCCCGCTTTAAGCCCGTTTCTCGTTCTTTTTGTCTCTAGGTGCTTTCTTGAGTATAAAACATGGAAAGAAAGGATTAAGAGCACCTTTTTACATAATTCATGGAATAAATAATCCAAAAGTATGCTAAATGTGGAACTAAAATGCTACATGTGGGATTACAATATGTTACTTTTACGGTTTATCAAGGGTCTTCCTAAAATTAAAGGAATTGAATTATCCTCATCCATGTCTAAGACAATAAAACCTACTGGGAAAACGAATTTATCAATTTTTACAAGAACATCTTCGAATTTATCCATGTTTGTTTGGGTTTCCCTAGACCTAGTTGTTTAAACATTTTATATGGCATGACATTTATACTTGCCCCTAAATTAGCTAATACATTATCATCAGTTAGTCTACCAATTAAACATGGAATTGTAAAACTCCCTGGATCTTTTAGCTTTCATTGTAGTCTATTCTGTAACATTGCTGAGCATACTGTGTTGAATTCCACTTGAGGCTCCTCGTCTAACTTACGCTTGTTCGTCAAGAGTTATTTTAAAAATTTTCTTGAATCTGGCATCTGAAAAAGAGCTTCAAGAAGCGGTAAGTTAATATGTAATTTCTTTAAAAGTTTAAGAATCTTACCGAACTGCTCCTCTGTATCGTCTCTCTTCATTGGTTTGGTATAAGGTATGCGAGGTTGGTACTCTTTGATTACCGTTTTTGGCTTTTCTTGTGCTACCTCTACCTTACCTTCTTCTACCTCGTTTTCTTGTATTATGTCAGGTTCATCTAACCCTGTACTATCATGAGTTGAGATGGCTTGGATTTGCTCCATTGTGTTTTTCCAAGTGTTGCTTGGTAAACACCCTTGTGGTCGTTCGAAAATCTCTGATCAAATTTCAGAAACTATCTTATTAAGTTGACCAACTGACTTAGTAAGTTCTCCAACTTGGCTCTCGATCCTATTGATTGATGCTTGCTGATTATCGAGCGTTGTCTCAGTTTTTTGGAAACGAGTTTCTGTGGCTGCCATGAATTTTGTCAGCATCTCTTCAAGGTTCGGCTTCTTTTCTTGTGGATATGGCTGATTTTTGGAAATTTTGAGGAGGTTTTATCTTTGATTTCCATGATTTCCTTGACCTCCCCATGAAAAATTTGGGTGGTTCCTCCAACCTGGATTATAGGTAGTACTATAAGGGTTATTATTAGATCTAAAATTGTTACCTATATAGTTCATCTGTTCGCTTTCTTTTCTTGGTTGGTAGGGTGGGTACTCAGGATTTGCTACACTTCCGATTGCGTCGCATTGCATTATTGGGTGTACCTGCAAAGAACACAAACTATCAAACTTTTTATTCATCATATCTACTTGTGTTTATAGCATGGTTACTACGTCGAGGTTGAAAACTCGTAGGCTGCTTCAGAAGTTTTGTTATTCAGAGTTCCACTGGTGGTAAATCAATAAGTTGCCTCGTTGAGGGATTCACAGCGCTATAGAAAGTTTGGACTTGGAGCCACAAGGGTAAGCCATGGTGTGGACACCTTCTCAAGATATCCTTGTAGCTCTCCCATGCTTCATATCTCTCAAGAGATATCACTCTAGAATTTGGCCGTTTTGGACGGTGGGAAATATTTTAATAAAAAATTTTCGGTCATTTGATCTCATGTAGTGATTGACCCTCATGGTAATGAGTTCAACCACTGCTCTGCTTTATTCCTTAATGAAAAAGGAAATAATCAAAGACGTATGGCATCGTCAGAAACGCCATTTATTTTGAAGGTATCACAGAACTCTAAGAAATTAGCTATATGAGTATTTTGATCTTCGTCCTGTAAACCATCAAATTGAACAAATTGTTGAATCATTTGTATTGTGTTAGGCTTTAATTCAAAATTATTTGCAGCTATAGCAGGCCTAACAATACTAGATTTTGCTCCTATTAAATTAGGTTTAGCAAAATCATACATAGTATGGGGAGCATCTGCCACATCACGTGGTGGATTATTCTCATCCATCCCTTCAGTAGGATTGGATTCGCCTTGTTTCTGCTCTTCTCAGTAATTTAAGGCTTGCCTAATTTCTCTGCGATCCCTACGTGCGGTAGCTTCAATATCACTATCGTATACTAGACATCCTGTTGGGTTCCTTCTAGCCATAAACTAGAGGTAACTACTATAAAAAGAAAGAAATAAAATTAGAAAAAATAATAAAATAAAAAATTGAAAAAATAAAAAAATAATAAAAATAATGGCTAAAGTAATGATAAACCGTAAAAGTAACATATTTTAGGCCCACATTTAGTATGCTTTTGGATGATTTAGCCCTTGATTTATGTAAAAAAGGTGCTCTTAATCCTTTCTTTTCATGTTTTTACTCAGGAAAGCACCCGAGGAAGAAAAGAACAAGAAACGGGCTTAAAATAGGCCAATTTGGGCCAAAGAGGAAATCGACATGGCCTAAACTTCAAGCCACACGGTCGTGCCTCGTCAAATTACTTCACACGGCCATGCCACGATTTACACGGCCGTGCCCAAATTGGCAGAATTGAGACACGGCCTAAAGATGATTTACACGATGGCCGTGCCCCTGCCGCGGGAAAGAGCAATTTCACTCAGATTTCGATGCTTGGAGGCAAAGAAACACATTCCTAAGTCTACTTAAACATCCTAGAAGGAATTCTACTTGAATTAGGATACTTAGGAGCCAAGTAAAGCATTTCAAAGCCTATATAAACACCCAAGGTAGCAACTAAAAGAGGAGTTCGGCAGAAGCCGAAACAGGGGGCGGTTAGCTAGGCCAAGGAGCCAAGCTAGAAGGATCACATTTGTAGGAGTCACTCGAAGATAGCCAAGTGGATCCATCTCAAGAAGCCGGGATTATTCTCAAGACGACAGATTTCTCCTTCAATTCCTCCAGGGTGTTTTAGGGATTTTCTATATTTTGTTTCATCTTTTCTCTTGAGATGTTTTCTTTATTTGTTATGAACTAAGCCATTCAGATACCCGAAGGGGATGAAACTTAGATGAACCTTGTTATTTATTTTCTGAATTATATGATAAATACTTAGTTTGTTCTTAATTATGTTGCTTAATGTAACATCCTGAAATTAGGCCTAGTAGGATTGAGCCCAATGGGCCTTAGGCGTAGTAGCGTTAAAATTTTTGGAGAATAAGAGATCGGCTTAAGTGCAAGTTGGACCTTTTAGATAAGTGATTTTGAAGGTTATGGGGCTTCTATGAAGTCCCGGATCAAATATTAGCTTTGGGAAAATTTTAGTTTTAGGTGAAAAAACCTTGGAGGTTGGCGGGTAGGCCTTAAGAATAAAATGTGGAGGAAAATGACACAAGTGGTGTGTGTGGTGTAGTGGCAAAGTGACGCCACAAGGAAGGAAGGAGGTCCAAGGTTCTAGTTGTAGCGCTTTGCATTGCTTTTTGATTATTTTATTAAATGAATTTAGACCTTGGCCATAGGGTTATATTTAGTTGCATGGTTTAAGACATAAGGAGCTAGTTGGTAAAGTGGCTAGCAGCGTGGATTATGTTATAAGGGAGCCTGGGTTCGAATCTCATGAGAAGCAAGGGAGTATTTATTTTATGAGTGGACGGTAAGAGTTTCAGCTTGAATTTAAACTCTCTCGACGAAGGGATCCCACATCGAACGATACAAGGAATGAAGGTGAAGAGCTAGCTATATAAAGAGCATGCCAGAGAAGGGTTAACATACCTTGGTGGGCGTTGGGCACAGGGAGTGGTCGCAGCCGTTTAGCACCGAGTCCTATCAGTGTGTAACTCTCTACTCTAGTTGTAGAGCGGCAATGTCGGCGCCGATCACGCAATAGTAGTTACACACGAGCGTGCGAGAGTGCACGTGTGGGGCTTCAACGCGATAGTTGAGGCCATCGAGTATTCTTGTGGGTTGGGGCTACTTGAGGCGCGATGGGTCAAGTGGGCCCAATGGGCCCGTGAGGCCCAATTGGAATAAATTGTATGATGATATAGTATATAGTGAACTAGACTAGGTGAAACTTATATACGTGATAGATTTAGTTAGGTGGGCCACACGAGCGTGTAGGCTTAATAGGCCAAATCGGGTTTAGGCCCAACAAATCGTAAAGACCGAAAATGGTAGTTGAGTCGCTCAAGGCTTACATCGCACTTTAGAAAGGCCATTCCAGGACAAAATTACGAAAATACCCTTGGTGGGTAAATTACGAAAATATCCTTGGTGGGTAAATTACGAAAATACCCTTGGTGGGTAAATTACAAAAATACCCTTGGTGGGTAGATTAGCATGATTATGTTGTTTTATGTCTATCTGATTATGATAGTAATTCATGTTATACTTATATTTGATATATGTCTAGCATACATGACATAACGCATACACGAATTATTATGTCATATTGCACGGTATGATGAGAGGAGGGAAGATTGATATCGTGACTTGGTCACCAAAGTGATTTGGTATCACATTCGTGTCTTGGACACCGGAGGTTTGGCACCTCATAGCGACTCGTCCCCGTGGTTAATACCACCGTGGGTTGGCCCCACTTTTAAGATATGGGATCGCCGCCATGATTTGGTATCACACGGGGTTGGCCCCACAACTTGATGATTCGTGACTTCGGTCACTGTGGTTTGGCACCACCAAAGGTTTGGCACCACCAAAGTGATTTGGTATCACATTCGTGTCTTCGGACACCGTGAGGTTTGGCACCTTATAGTGACTCGTCCCTCGTGGTTAACACCACCATGGGTTGGCCCCACTTTTGAGATATGGGATCGCCGCCGATGATTTGGTATCACACGGGTTGGCCCCACAGATGGATTATTCGTGACTTTGGTCACCAAAGGATTTGGTATCACATTTATATCGTGACTTCGGTCACCAAAGTGGTTTGGCACCATCGGTGGTTTGGTACCACACGGGTAGAAAAGGAGTTATGGATGGCTAGGTTGGGTGCATTATACATATATGTTGCTTTGTTATAATTTGTATAAGTATGTGGTATTTACCCGAGAGGGAATATGCATCGAAGTCTTGGTGACTCACCTTCTCCCTTATCTTTTCAGTGATTCGTGAGTTTGCGGATGAGGCCGGATGAACTCGAGGAGGCCATGCAATAAAATTTGGTTTTACATGAATTTCCAATTGGGTACTTTATTTAAATTTGGTTTTCATATTTTTATGGATTTGTAATAAGGCCTGCTTAATTATGTTTTGGATTATTTTATGTTTTGAATATGTTTAAAATATGGCTTTTAAATTACTTGGTTAATTTAATAATTGAGCCCAATGTTTTCTAAACTAAAAACTCACAATGGTTTTAAAAATCTTACCATCGGGTAACATGAATAGTTCAATAGTAAAATTACAAGTTAAATGTTTTCAACAGATTAAGTGATTTCCAAAATTCAAGTTCCTATACTCAATTGCAAACGGATTTTCCAAAATGATATTTCAATTTTCTTAAAAAGATATAAATGTTTTCTATCCTATGATTTATCAACTAAGTTTTAAAGTTTTATGTAATTTCAAGTAAATTTCAATTTTAACTTATTTTCTACAAATGAAGAATTACAAAGAGTTTTTCACAAAAATTTAATTGTTAATTCGATTCTTTCAAAAATTATTTTCCTTAGTGACATACCGTGATTCTATTGTATGTATTGACCTAGGTTTGGGGTGTTACAATTTGCATCGAGCCTAGGTTTCAAAAACTTGCCAGGGTTATGGGGTTCAAAAAGTTTGTTTGAAAATACATGTTGTTTGGAAGTATGGCACCTTGAGTCTCCGCATCCAAACTGTAAGTTCCCTTTATTTTATGTTTGTTAAGACAATGTTATGACTGTATTTTTGGTATTTATTTTGTGTGTGCTGGTTTGGATATAGAAATTATATGTATAAATATCGATTTGCTTGTGTTTAGTTATCTAGTTATGAGAAAGAAGTTTGAGATTTGGTTTATTAGTGTTATTAGATCGAGTCTGTGAGCGTGAGCGTAGTGTGGTAGGTTAGGACGTGTATCAAGAGTTAGTTGGAAATTTCGAGGACGAAATTTCTTTAAGGAGGGTAGATTTGTAACATCCTGAAATTAGGCCTAGTAGGATTGAGCCCAATGGGCCTTAGGCGTAGTAGCGCTTAAAATTTTTGGAGAATAAGAGATCGGCTTAAGTGCAAGTTGGACCTTTAGATAAGTGATTTTGAAGGTTATGGGGCTTCTATGAAGTCCCGGATCAAATATTAGCTTTGGGAAAATTTTAGTTTTAGGTGAAAAAACCTTGGAGGTTGGCGGGTAGGCCTTAAGAATAAAATGTGGAGGAAAATGACACAAGTGGTGTGTGTGGTGTAGTGGCAAAGTGACGCCACAAGGAAGGAAGGAGGTCCAAGGTTCTAGTTGTAGCGTTTGCATTGCTTTTTGATTATTTTTATTAAATGAATTTAGACCTTGGCCATAGGGTTATATTTAGTTGCGCATGGTTTAAGACATAAGGAGCTAGTTGGTAAAGTGGCTAGCAGTGGATTATGTTATAAGGGAGCCCGGTTCAATCTCATGAGAAGCAAGGAGTATTTATTTTATGAGTGGACGTAAGAGTTTCATTGAATTTAAACTCTCTCGACGAAGGATCCCACATCGGAAAGATACAAGGAATGAAGGTGAAGAGCTAGCTATATAAAGAGCATGCCAGAGAAGGGTTAACATACCTTGGTGGGCGCTTGGGCACGTGGAGTGGTCGCAGCCATGCATTTAGCACCGAGTCCTATCGTGTGTAACTCTCTACTCTAGTTGTAGAGCGGCAAATGTCGAAGTGCCGATCACGCAATAGTAGTTACACGAGCGCATGAAGACGTGTGGGGCTTCAACGCGATAGTTGAGGCCATCGAGTATTCTTGTGGGTTGGGGCTACTTGGGCGATGGGTCAAGTGGGCCCAATGGGCCTGTGAGGCCCAATTGGAATAAATTGTATGATGATATAGTATATGGTGAACTAGACTAGGTGAAACTTATATACGTGGATAGATTTGTGTTAGGTGGGCCACACGAGCGCAGTAGGCCCGAATAGGTCAAATCGGTTTTAGGCCCAAATACCGTAAAGACCGAAAATGGTAGTTGAGTCGCTCAAGGCGACAATCGCACCTTTAGAAAGGCCATTCCAGGACAAAATTACGAAAATACCCTTGGTGGGTAAATTACTAAAATATCCTTGGTGGGTAAATTACGAAAATACCCTTGGTGGGTAAATTACAAAATACCCTTGGTGGGTAGATTAGCATGATTATGTTGTTTTATGTCTATCCGATTATGATAGTAATTCATGTTATACTTATATTTGATATATGTCTAGCATACATGACATATCGCATACACGTAATTATTATGTCATATTGCACGGTATGATGAGAGGAGGGGAAGATTGATATCGTGACTTGGTCACCAAAGATTTGGTATCACATTCGTGTCTTCGGACACCGAGGTTTGGCACCTCATAGCGACTCGCCCCCGTGGTTAATACCACCGTGGGTTGGCCCCACTTTTAAGATATGGGATCGTCGCCATGATTTGGTATCACACGGGTTGGCCCCACAACTTGATGATTCGTGACTTCGGTCACCGCTGGTTTGGCACCACCAAAGGTTTGGCACCACCAGTGATTTGGTATCACATTCGTGTCTTCGGACACCGTAGGTTTGGCACCTCATAGTGACTCGTCCCCGTGGTTAACACCACCATGGGTTGGCCCCACTTTTGAGATATGGGATCGCCGCCATGATTTGGTATCACACGGGTTGGCCCCAGATGGATTATTCGTGACTTTGGTCACCAAAGTGATTTGGTATCACATTTATATCGTGACTTCGGTCACCAAAGTGGTTTGGCACCATCGGTGGTTTGGTACCACACTGGTAGAAAAGGAGTTATGGATGGCTAGGTTGGGTGCATTATACATATATGTTGCTTTGTTATAATTTGTATAAGTATGTGGTATTTACCCGGAGAGGGAATATGCACTAGTCTTGGTGACTCACCTTCTCCTTATCTTTTCAGTGATTCGTGAGTTTATGGATGAGGAGCCGGATGAACTCGAGGAGGCCATGCAATAAAATTTGGTTTTACATGAATTTCCAATTGGGTACTTTATTTAAATTTGGTTTTCATATTTTTATGGATTTGTAATAAGGCCTGCTTAATTATGTTTTGGATTATTTTATGTTTTGAATATGTTTAAAATATGGCTTTTAAATTACTTGGTTAATTTAATAATTGAGCCCAATGTTTTCTAAACTAAAACTCACAATGGTTTTAAAAATCTTACCATCTGGTAACATGAATAGTTCAATAGTAAAATTACAAGTTAAATGTTTTCAACAGATTAAGTGATTTCCAAAATTCAAGTTCCTATACTCAATTGCAAACGGATTTTCCAAAATGATATTTCAATTTTCTTAAAAAGATATAAATGTTTTCTATCCTATGATTTATCAACTAAGTTTTAAAGTTTTATGTAATTTCAAGTAAATTTCAATTTTAACTTATTTTCTACAAATGAAGAATTACAAAGAGTTTTCACAAAAATTTAATTGTTAATTCGATTCTTTCAAAAATTATTTTCCTTAGTGACATACCAGATTCTACCGTATGGCGTATTGACCGGTTTGGGGTGTTACACTTAATCCAAATCTAATGTGCTTAGGTGGAGAAGGAACAGACCCTGCCTAAGAGTAGATCTAGCATAATTAAGCGGAATTGATCGAGCACCTAGAGATAGGGTTACGAGATTTTGTCGAATTATGGTGAAACCTAATATGGGAATCCATTAATCAATTTACTGCTATTCTAGGGGGTTATTATAAGTGAACGAGAGTTCCATTAATTAACCTAGGGTTAGATGTTATTCACCACGAGACGGTTTAATATAGGTTAGGGAGTTCTACGGATCAAGCTAAGTAAAGAGATCATATGGTTCAGTAATAAGTAACAAGTGAAGTATAGGTGGATTCTTCTTGAGGGTATCGTTGTAATCAATTGAGTTTCTTCGAGTTATTTCCCAATTTATTCTTTTTGTCTTTGTCTTTAGCTTACTAGTCATTGAACTAGATAAAATCAACCAATCACTCCATATTTTAGGCTAAATAGTATTAGTACTTTTAGTTCCTTTGGGTTCGATAATCTGGTCTTGCCTAAGCTATACTACTGTTCGATAGGTACACTTGCCTTTAATCATTGTCAGAGTTAGTTTCAAGGTTTAATCTCCTTCATTATAAATTTTAAAGCTCTGATTTTAGTGATAAAAATAGAGTTTTCTTAATATTTTAGTTCCCTGACAATGGCGCCAAAAACATGATCGTCTAATTGTAGAGTTTTAAAATTTATAAAGAGAATGATTGAACCTAGAAACTAACTCTAACAACGACTTAAGGCAAGTGCAACTATCAAACAGTAGTATAGTTTAGGTAAGACCAGATTGTCGAACCCAAAGCAACTAAAAGTACTAATACTCAACTTCTTTCTATTATTTTGCCTAAATATGAAGTGATTGGTTGATTAAATAAAAAACTAACTAATTACTAAACTAAGATGCAAAGACAAAAAGAACAAATTGAAGAAGAAACTTTTAGAAAAACTCAGTTGATTACGACAATACCCTTAGGAAGAATCCACCTAAACTTCACTTGTTATCTAACACTAAACCAGACAATTTATTCACTTAGCTTGATCCATAGGACTCCCTAATTTATATTAAACCATCTCTCGACGCAAATAATATCTAACCCTAGGTTGATTAAGCAAAATCTCTTTCTAATTAAAGCCCCTAAAATTGCATTAACTCAATCTATGGACTTCCATATTAGGTTTCACCCTAATCCGACAAAATCTCGTCACCCTATCTCTAGGCCCGCAATCAACTCCGCTTAATTATGATAGATCTACTCTTAAGTAGGAATTTTGCCCCACCACCTAAGCACATCACACTTGAATTAATATCCCAGAAATATCAACACAAGAATTAAGCACACATAATTAAGAACAAACTACGTATTTATCATAGAGCTCAAAAAACAAAACAAGATTCATTTAGGTTTCATCTCCTACAGTTATTTGAAAGGTTTAGTTCATAATGATAAAATAAAACTTCTCAAGAGAAAAGATAAAACAAAACGTAAGAAATCCCTAAAACCCCTGAGGGAATTGAAGGAGAGATCAGCCGTCTTGAGTAGAATTCTGGCTTCTTGAGATGGATCAACTGGCTATATTCGAGTGATTCAAACAAATCTGGCCTTCTGGCTCGACTCCTTGGCCTAGCTGACTGCCTAACTTACTACCCTCTTTTAGGTTACACTTACGGTCTTTATATAGTCTCTTGGAATGCGTTTCTTTCTCCCTAAGTGTCCTTTTTCGAGTGAAATTCCTCTTTTCGATGACAGGGGCACACCATAGCACACACACCCATGTGAATCGACTTTAGGTCGTGTTCAGGTCTGTTGATGGAGGCATGGCCGTGTGAATCATGGTTAGGTCGTGTTCTAGTCAATTGTCGAGGCACGACTGTGTGGCTTGAATTCCAGGACGTGTCAATTTCAACTTTGGCCCAAATTGGCTTGTTTGAAGCATGTTTCTTGTTCTTTTTGTCCTCAGGTGCTTCACTGAGTATAAAACATGAAAAAAAAGGATTAAGAGCACCTTTTTACATAAATCAAGGGCTCAATCATTCAAAAGTATGCTAAATATGGGATTAAAATATGTTACTTTTACGGTTTATAAAAATACCAAAACAAGAATTATGAACAGATAATTAAGAACAAATCAATTATTTATCATATAGCTCAGATAATAATAACAAGATTCGTCTTAGGTATGATCCCCCTCAGGTATCTGAGAGGTTTAGATCATAATCAAAAAAGAATACATCTCAGAAGAAAATTTAAAACAAAACATAAAGAAAGCCCAAAACTCCCTAAAGGAATTGAAGGAGAGATCCTCAGTCTTGAGTATGATTCTAACTTCATGAGATGAATCAACTGGATTTCTTCGAGTGAATCCCTGTACTCAGCTTCTCTGGCTCGGCTCATTGGCCTAGCTGAATCGCCTCCCTAAAGGTTGGCCTCTACGATCTTTATATAGGCTTTTGGAATGTCTTTCTTTGCTTCTAAGTACCCTAATCCGAATGAAACTCTTCTTCTCTGTGGTAGGGACACGCCCGTGGCACATGCCCATGTGATTCAATTTCAGGCTGTGGTCAAACCTGTTCAGAAGGCACGACTGTGTATTTTGGGGTTTAGGCTATGTTTGACTCTTCTTAAGAGGCACAGCCATATGGTATTGGGCCCAAACCGTGTGTATTTCATGTTTTGGCCCACTTTATCTATTTTTGGCTCGTTTCTCGTTCTTTTCATCCTCCAGTGCTCTCCTGAGTATAAAACATGAAAAGAAAGGATTATGAGAACCTATTTCCATAATTAAAGGAAAAATCATCCAAAAGTATGCTAAATGTGGGATTAAAATATGTGTATATTATGGTTTATCACTTGTGACTTGGTGGTTGTGGCGTCACTGAGATGGCAAGGGGAGTGGGGTTTGAATCCCATGACAAGCAAGTAGGGGATTTTATTTTATGATTTGATGGTGCAAAAGGTAGAGTTTAGATCAAACTCTGCAGAGGAGGTTGAAGACTTGGTCAACAATTTTGAATGGGAGGCTGTGAGCAATTCAAGGAGAATTTGGTGGAGAGTTTGAAGGATTTGGGGAGTGCAGGAGTCTTAGCCGAATTTGGGAAGAGATGAGTAAGGGAATTTCGACTAGATGGTTCTTAATTGTGCAATTTCGACAATTTGGGTGAGTGAGGAAGCCAAATTATCTCTTTGGTCTTTTTAAGTTTTCCTTTTGCTTCATTTCAGGATTTATTCTTGTTGGTGGCGTCTTGTGCAAACTTTTACCATTCGGGTCTTATCGTTCTTTCTTCTTCTCATCGTTATTTTTCTGTTGCTGCCTACTTTCTACCGAATTACCTTTTTCTCCAGTTTCTCATTTGGATGAACACAACTCTTCTTTTCCCTCTTGTTATTCTTTTTTTTCTCTGCAAGATAGCCGAACACTTTCTTTCTTCTTGTGTCAGTCGAATCTAATAGGGCCTAAGTATCTTCTTCTCTTCGTTACTAACTGTTTCCTAACCTCTTCGATTGGTTGGTCAATGGTGACTGATCGTGTCAAATAGTCGAGTTTTAAAATTTATAAAAAGAGTGATCGAACATGTAGACTAACTATGACAATGATAGAGGCAAGTGCACCTATCGAACAGTAGTATAGTTTAGGCAAGAATATCTTATTGAAGCCAAAGGAACCTAAAAGTACTACTACTCGCTTTCTTTCTATTATTCAACTTAAAATATGGAGCGATTGATTTATTAATCTAAAACTAATGAAATATTTTAAACTAAATGCAAAGATGAAAGAACTAAACTTTGGGAAAAGACTGTGAAAAAAACTCAATTGATTACGACGATACCCTCAGGAAGAATCCGCCTAGACTTCACTTGTTATCTAACCTTTAATTCATATGATTTCTGTACTTAGCTTGATCCGTGAGACTCCCTAACTTATATTAAACCCTCTCTCGAAGTGAATAACGTCTAACCTTAGGTTAATTAGTCGAAATCTCATTCTCTTATAATAACCTCCTGAGGAAGTAGTAAATCGATCAATGAACTCCCATATTAGGTTTCACCCTAATCCGGCAAAATCTGTAACCCTATCTATAGGCATTCGATCAACTCCGCTTAACTATGCTAGATCTACTCTTAGGCAGGGTCTATTCCTTCTCCACCTAAGCACATCAAATTATATTAAGAAGCATAATTAAGGAAAAACTAAGTATTTATCATATAAACCAAAAATCAAATAACAAAATCCATCATAGGTTTCATCCCCTTCAGGTATCTGAGTGGTTTAGTTCATAACAAAGTAGGAAAACATCTCAAGAGAAAATATAAAACAAAACAAAAGAAAACCCTAAAACCCCCTGAAGGAATTGAAGAGGAGATCCTCCATCTTGATTAGAATCCCTGCTCTTTGAGATGGATCAATTAGCTATTTTTGAGTAAATCTCTGAATGAGAAAAGCTTTGGCAGAAAACTCTGCTCAACTTCCCCCTAGAATGACTGCCTTGGCTTGTTTATATAGGCTGTTTGGATGCCTCACCTGACTCCTAAGCATCTACTTCAAGTATAATTACTATTAGGGTGTTTAAGTTGACTTTGGAGTATGTTTCTTTGGCTTTATGCATCCAAATTTGAGTGAAATTGTTTATTCCTGCGGCAGGGGCACGCCCATGGCACACGCCCATGTAATTTGGGGTTGGGTCGTGCCTTGATTTTACCATTTTGGGCACGGCCATGTAGATCTCTTGACACACTCGTGTATGGTAATTTGATGATGTGCGACCGTGCAACTCGTGAGTCAAGCCGTGCTCTAGGTAATCGGCAAGACACGGTCGTACAGGCTTTGTGCCATGCTATGTTGATTTCTTATTAAGGCCCAATTGCTCCATTTTAAGCCCGTTTTGTGTTCGTTTTATCCTCGGGTGCTTTTCTGAGTATAAGACATGAAAAGAAAGAATTAAGAGCACCTTTTTTTTACATAAATTAGGGATAAATCATCCAAAAGCATTCTAAATGTGGGATTTAAATATGTTACTTTTACGGTTTATCAAATACCCCAAACTTAAGCTTTTGCTTGTCCTCAAGCAAAATTCTCAACTTACAATTAAAACGAACTTTCCATAATTCATAATTCCTATCGACAATGTCTCATCTTAATTCATAGATAATTTATACATGGATAATTCAACTCAAAGAGTCCTAAAGATTCAATTACGATTAGTCATGCCTTTGTAGTACGAAAACATAGGTGTCTCCCTTTATCTGAATAATTACCTTTAATTCAAAATCGAAAAGGATTGACATCCTCACTGAAGGTCCACTCAAATCACTCAAAGTGTTTCAGGTTCAAGAATAGGCACTCATAAGTCGAACCTGAAAAGTTAATCCCATAGGCTTGCCTGAAAATCAAATCTCCACCACTGTATATGAGATGATACACAAATCAAAATGTCTTTATCAGGGTTGTAACGGGGCTAAGGTTAAGGGTGTGGATACAATCTGAATTAGAAGGTTAGAATCGAGATCGAATTGACTAATTACCTAATCTAAAAACAATGAACTGAATATGAATATTTACAATGAATGAAAACTAATAATACAACTATTGATAATTACTATATAATAAAGAATATTTTCATCACTTAAAATTTGATAATACTTTAATCTGAGCTTTTTCTTCAACAATTGGAGTTTAAATGCTCTAAGCTCTTTTATATACTCCTAATATTGAATAAAGTTGGATTTTTTAAGAACAAACTAAAATATTACATCATAAATAATAAATGTAACTACTGAACTAATATAATTCGGTAATTTAATCAAATCAAACCTCGATTAAATGGTAGTCAAAAGAATGGTGATAACAAATTCAAAGGGATTCTGGGTTAATATTAGTGGGTGAGTTAATAAAAAGGTTGTTAGGATTCAACGGGGTTCACTAGGGGTTAATTTGTATGGGTAGGCTTTTTAGTGGAGTGAATGGGTTAAAACCTAGGTTCCTTTATCATCTCAGTATATCAAATCATTAATGTGGTCTTGACATGTATAAACGAGGCAAGTTCTAGAATAACAGTTCAAAGATGACACACTCATAATTAATAAAGTGAGCACAAAAAAGAATATATACTCTATAAGGCTCAAAGTCTCACAAAAATTATGGGTGTTTTTGACATCAATACTTATAAATTCCAAATTTCAAGGTAGTACACAAATTTAGTTCAACGACCCATCAATTTTATTTTTTAGAAAGTAGGCTTATCATGCTTGATTCTCTAGTATTGTTCAAATTTAATCATCAATGTACAATTATCAATGACTTACTCTAAAACATATCAATAATAATCATAAATCATTAGAAATTTCATCCTAATTAGTAATATGAGAAAAATACTTTCGGACAAGTTTAAAATTCAGGATTAATGAAAAATTAGGCATTAAATTGAGAATTATGCAAAAAGTTAGGCACTTTTATCCCCCCACACTTACGATGTACATTGCCCTCAATGTACAAAGATAGATAATGATAATTATGAAAAAAATCAAAAGAGAAGGGGTAGAGTGACACTTCCTAAATTTTGGATGATTCCGGGCGTCTTTGGTGGTGGTGATGGTGTTTTCTATGGGCCCGGTGGTGTGGCTACTAAAAGCAATTTGCTAGATAAAGAAATTGGGTAGCCTGCGAAGATATAGCCAATAGATCTTGAGAAATAATAATAATATTCTAATACTATAAATAAAGACTAAGAAAATAAAGAGAAGGAGATTAAGAAGAAAACTAAAATTTAAAGAAAAAATTAATGGACTAAGGAGTTCCTATTGGCAGATGGTTCGTGAGGTGGGGATGATTTCTAAGGCTGCAAAGTGTTTGTGGTGGTGGAAGTGGTGTGATTCCCTAGCAGCCTTTAGAACCTAAAACCAAGAAACTAATATGAAATAAATTAAGTTAGCAGAATAGAAGTATAGATAAGGAAAATAAAGGAGAAGAGAAAAGGAAAATAGAATCGAAAAGGTTTTGGAGACCCTTGGCGTGTCAATTAGCTGAAGCTGCCAGCATGAACTCATGTTGAGGTCTCCTCTGGGGAGACAATGCTTTCCTTCTTACACTTCTTTAGCATGATTTTGCTGTTGCTCAAGAGCCTTGGACCTTTTCTATAAACAGAAAGAAAAATTTGAAAGAAGAGAAGGAGAAAGAATATGGGAAAAGGGGAAGGGCTATGGGGATTTAAATAAGATTTCAAATATGACACGTTTCCACACCCGTGTACCGAGGGTGTGTCGATTTACACGGTCGAATCGCATTGTCGTGTTGTAGAGTGTATTGTTCTTCCATGCCCGTTTGTCAATTGGCACGCCCATTCCTAAAAGGCCAGTATGTGAGCACGGATGGAATGCACGGCGTGGTCTGCCCGTGCTCAATAAGTCAGTATCTTTAGCACGGTCGTAAGGCACGGCCGTGCTGTTTTGTCGGTGACCATGGCGTGGGTGGTTGGCTCTGTAACTTTGAGGGGTGGGTGGACTGACTTGCACGGCTGCTTTCTGTCAGTGTGGTGGTTCCGGTGGTCTACACGGGCATAGGAACAGCCGTGTACAAGGCCGTGTGAGCTGGAATCCTGCACTTTTGTGTTAGTTTAAAGCTAAATTTTGAGAAAAGGAAGAAGGAAAGAAAAGAAACCGAGGATAATTTTGAAAGTAAATAGTGTTAGTGCTTGGGTTGCCTCTCGAGAAGCGCTCGTTTATAGTCTTAATTTAGACTGTCCTTGTCTTTGAAAATTTTAGGGAGGTTTAAAGGTTTGAATATTTTCCCTATTGCTGACAGTTTTATTTTCATGACAGAGTTTAGGTCAAGAAGCGTTTACTTTGGAATTACCGAATTTTGGGCTGCTTACCTCGACTATTTCGTGTGGGAAGATATCGTATACCTTAAAGAGTATTTCTCCCTTTTTCTTCAGGTCTGTTGAACTGATGTAAGGATCGGCTTTGTCTAACAGCACTTGGTCTCCTATTTTAAAGTGATTTGATGTCCCTATGAGCTCTTCTAATGGTTCCTTTGGTTTTATTTCGTGCGGATCCGACTTTTCTTTGGTGTGTATCTTCTGCTCTTCTAAATTGTCGATCTTACAGTTTTGTTTCTAGTGTGATTCTTCTGTGTCGACTTGGGGGCTATGAGTTGGCTCAGGTTTGATGCATTGTGATGTTTCCTGCGATGAAGGTTGAAAAATTTGATTATCTATTGAAATGACTTTATTACCTTCATCTTCTATTGTTTAGGCTGAGTCGAGAGCTTGAAGATTGACCGATTCATCTCCTACACGAAGTATGAGTTCTCCTGTGGCAACATCAATTTTAGTCTTGGCAGTTGCAAGAAAAGGTATTCTTAAAATTAAGGGGATTGAATTATCCTCGTCCATGTCTAAAATAACAAAGTCTACTGGGAAAATAAATTTATCGATTTTTACTAGAACATCTTCAAGAATGCCCCTAGGAATTCTAATAGTTTTATCAGCTAGTTGTATACTCATCCTAGTTTGTTTGGGCTTCCTTAGGCCTAGTCATTTAAATGCATAAGGCATGACGTTTATACTTGCCCCAAAATCAGCTAACACATTATCAATAGTTAAACTACCAATTAGACATGGAATCGTAAAACTCCCTGGATCTTTTAATTTCTGTGGTAGTCTATTTTATAACATTGCTGAGCATGTTGCATTTAGTTCCACATGGCGCTCTTCATCTATTTTGTGCTTGTTCGTCAAGAGCTGTCTTAAAAATCTCCTTGAGTCGGGCATATAAAAAAGAGCTTCAAGAAGAGGTAAGTTAATATCTAATTTCTTTAAAAGTTTTAGAAACTTACTGAATTGTTCCTCTGAATCATCTTTTTTCAATGCTTCTGGATAAGGTATGCGAGGTTGGTATTCTTTGATTACCAATTTTGGCCTCTCTTGTGCTACCTCTATTTTACCTTTTTCTTCCATGGCTTCTTGTACTGAGGTGGGCTTGTCTACCTTTGTACCCCCTTGAGCTGTGATGGCTTGGATTTGCTCTTTTGGGTTTATTTCTATGTTGCTTGGTAGACGTCCTTGTTGACGTTTAGAAATCAGCTTTGTGAGATGTCCCACTGGCCTAGTAAGTTCTCCAACTTTGTTCTTGATTCCCTTGATTGACTTCTGTTATTCATCTAGTGTTGCTTCAGTCTTTTGGAAACGAGAATCTGTGGCCTCCATGAATTTTGTCAACATTTCTTCAAGGTTTGATTGCCTTTCCTGTGGATAAGGCTGATCTTGGTAATTAGGAGAATGTTGCTGCCTTTGATTTCCTTGATTTCCTTGTCCTCCCCATGAAAAATTTGGGTGGTTCCTCCAACCTGCGTTATAAGTGTTACTATAAGGATTATTAGATCAAAAATTGTTACCTATATAGTTTGTTTGCTCGTTTTCTGCTCCTGGTTGGTAGGGTGGGTACTCAGGATTCGCCACATTTCTGCTTGCTTCGCATTGCATTACTGGATGTACTTGTGAAGAACATAAATTATCAAGCTTTTTATTCATTAACTCCACCTGCGTTGACAGCATTATCACTGCGTCTATGTTAAAAACTCCGGCTGATTTTGTCGGTTTAGCCCTTGTAATTTGCCATTGATAAATTTCAACGACATCTCCTCAATAAAATCGTAAGCCGCTTTAGGAGTTTTGTTATTCAAAGTTCCACCGGCTGATGAATCAATCATTTGTCTAGTTGGAGAATTCACACCATTGTAAAAAGTTTGGACTTGAAGCCACAAAGGTAATTCGTGGTGTGGGCATCTCCTTAGGAGATCCTTGTATCTTTCTCATTCATCATATAATGATTCTGGTCACTCTGCATAAAAAAAGATATGTCATTCCTAAATTTGGCCATTTTGGCTGGTGGAAAATATTTTAAAAGAAATTTTTCGATCATTTGATCCCATGTGGTGATTGACCCTCGTGGTAATGAGTTCAACCACTGCTTTGCTTTATTCCTTAATGAAAAAGGAAATAATCGAAGACGTATGGCATCGTCAGAAACGCCATTTATTTTGAAGGTATCACAGAACTCTAAGAAATTAGCTATATGAGTATTTAGATCTTCGTCCTGCAAACCATCAAATTGAACAAATTGTTGGATCATTTGTATTATGTTAGGCTTTAATTCAAAATTATTAGCAGCTATAGCAAGCTTAACAATACTAGATTCTGCTCTTGTCAAATTAGGTTTAACATAATCATACATAGTGTGTGGAGCATTATTTTCTCTCACATCAGGTGGATTGTTTTCGTCCATCCCTTCAGTAGGATTGGATCTGTCTTGTTGTTCTTCTCTTTGGTAGTCTACAACTCGTCTAGTTTCTCTGCGATTTCTTCGAGCGGTAGCCTCAATGTCACTTTCGTATTCTAATGGTCCTCTCGGGTTTCTTCTAGTCATAAACTAGAGGTACCTCGCAAGTCAAGAAAGAAAGAAAGAGAATTAGTAAAAAATAAAAATTTAATTTAAAAAAATTAAAATAATAATAGAATAATGGCTAAATTAATAGAAATAGAGCTTTCTTAATATTTTAGAGTTCCACGGCAATGGCGCCAAAAACTTGATCGTGTCAAACAGTCAAGTTTTAAAATTTATAAAAAGAATGATCGAACCTGTAGACTAACTATGAGAATGATAAAGGCAGGTGCACCTATCGAACAGTAGTATAGTTTAGGCAAGAATATCTTATCGAAGCCAAAGGAACCTAAAAGTACTACTACTCACTTTCTTTCTATTATTCAACCTGAAATATGGAGCGATTGATTTATTAATCTAAAACTAATGAAATATTTTAAACTAAATGCAAAGATGAAAGAACTAAACTTTGGGAAAAGACTGTGAAAAAAAACTCAATTGATTACGACGATACCCTTAGGAAGAATCCGCCTAGACTTCACTTGTTATCTAACCTTTAATTCATATGATTTCTTTACTTAGCTTGATCCGTGAGACTCCCTAACCTATATTAAACCCTCTCTACAAGTGAATAACGTCTAACCTTAGGTTAATTAGTGGAACTCTTGTTCTCTTATAATAACCCCCTAAGGAAGCAGTAAATCAATCAATGGACTCCCATATTAGGCTTTACCCTAATCCAACAAAATCTCGTAACCCTATCTCTAGGCGTTCGATCAACTCCGCTTAATTATGCTAGATCTACTCTTAGGCAGGGTCTATTCCTCCTCCACCTAAGCACATGAGATTAAATTAAGCAGTACAATTAAGAACAAACTAAGTATTTATCATATAAACAAAAAATCAAGTAACAAAATCCATCATAGGTTTCATCCCCTTCAGGTATCTGAGGGGTTTAGTTCGTAACAAAGTAGGAAAATGTCTCAAGAGAAAATATAAAACAAAACAAAAGAAATCCCTAAACCCCCTGAAAGAATTGAAGAGGAGATCCTCCGTCTTGAGTAGAATTCCGGCTCTTTGAGATGGATCAATTGGCTATTTTTGAGAAAATCCCTGAATGAGAAAAGCTTTGGCAGAAAACTCTACTCAACTTCCCCTCTAGTATAGGCTCTTTGGATGCCTCACTTGACTCCTAAGCATCTACTTCAAGTAGAATTACTATTAGGGTGTTTAAGATGACTTAGGAGTATGATTCTTTGGCTTCAAGCATCCAAATCCGAGTGAAATTGTTCATTCCCTCGGCAGGGACAAGCCCATGGCACACGCTCGTGTAATTCAAGGTTGGGTCGTGCCTTGATTCTGTCATTTTGGGCACGGCCATGTAGACCGCTTGAGACACCCATGTGTGGTAATTTGATGATGTGCGGCCGTGCAACTCGTGAGTTAGGCCGTGCTCTAGGTAATCAGTGAGACACGATCGTGTAGGCTTTGTGCCAGGCCGTGTTGATTCCTTGCTAAGGCCTAATTGCTCCATTTTAAGCCCGTTTTGTGTTCTTTTTATCCTCGGGTGCTTTCCTGAGTATAAGACATGAAAATAAAGAATTAAGAGCACCTTTTTTACATAAATTAGGGATAAATCATCCAAAAGCATCCTAAATATGGGATAATATGAGTGACTATAGTCGAACCCAGATTGGCTTTTTCTTCTTATTCGATTTTGTTCTCTTGGGCCAAAAGGCTTTTCTCCCCTGTTGCCATGGAAATATATATTGCTAACACTTTCTTTCTTGTCAAATGTTGCTTGGGACTCAATTTCCTTAACCAATGGGTAGGCCGATTATTGTTTCACTACAAGGGATCTTTCGTTTTGTGGTAAGTAAAGTTAGTTTTATTAAATCGTTTCAATACTATGGTTTAACAAGGGTTTGTGACTAATTAATGGGCAGTTGTTATCATAGGTATCTTAGAAGCGCTTCAAACTACAACTTGTAATAGGTGTGTAATCGTACACCCAATACCGAACCTCTAAACGTTGGATAAAGGTGTTCTCATACCCTTGTGCTGATGTGAATCAAAAAGTTGAAAAGTCAAACTTTCAACGTCTGAGGGCCCTCGAGCGTGCGAATGCTTGTAGGGATAAATCGAGCCACAATTGTTATTGTTAGACCATAGAGGCCATCACGGACGTTTTCGTGGGCTTAGGTCGTAATAAATACTGAAATACCCTCGATGGGTAAAGTTACCGAAATACCCTTGATGGGTAAAATTATAGAAATACCCTCGATGGGTGAAATTACCAAAATACCCTCGATAGGTACAATTACTGAAATACCATCGATGGGTGAAATTATCGTTTTACCCCTAATCGATAAATGACAGTTATATCCCTAGCGGTAGTGTAAGTGACGTATGTGTGATATTTGTATGACTGATTATGATTGTGACATATTGCATGCATGAATTATTTATGACAAGACATTCTACATTGGAGTTGGGAATTATAATTGGAGGAAGTATTGTACTAGTGGCTCTGCCACATCTTACCGATCTAGTGGCTTTGCCACGTATTCTGATTTTAGTGGCTTGGCCCACGTTTACTGCCACTAGTAGCTTTGCTGCATTACTACTAGCAGATATGTTGCGATATTGGTGTTTTGGCTAGGTGGGTCGACTTGGTCCCCACATGGTGTGTTGGTTGGTACGGGTGGTGTGTTGGCTGGATTGGGTTAGGTTGCATTACTGTTTTGTTCTGTGATCATTTGGGCTTTAGGCCCACACTGTTATTGAATAAGGCTAAAGCCTAGACTGAACTAATATCGGATAGGGCTCAGGCCCAGACTATTATTGCATGATTAGGGATTAGGCACTGAGTTCTCCTAACTCACCTTTTGTTTAACTGTGTAGGTAATCCCCAACGTTAGATGATTTGGAGCTGCGAGGGACTCGTAGGTGGCCACACGCTCGATATGTTTTAATATTAGACTTAGTTATTTTATTTTTAATGTTTTGGGTTAATAATCATGTAATAAGGCCATTTGGGGTTTTAATTTTTGTTGGTGGTTCTCTTCATTTCAACCTATTAGTCTAGGAAACATGGGTTTTTTAAAAAAAAATAACAATTGTTTTCTTAAAATCACATTTTCAAATCTTAAAGTTTACAACTAGAAAAGGCTTCTGTGGTTTTATTCGAGATTAATAAGCTTATAACAATTGATACGGCCTATAATTGGACAACAAGGTTTACAACACCAACATTTTAAAAACAATTGTTAAATGGGACATAGAATTTAGCAACGAACTCTTATCGATAAACTTGGTTTTCAAATGACACTTTGATGTGACACATCAAATTCGGTTGTAACGTCAAGGCCTTGTTTGGGGTGCAACATCTAGTGGTATCAGAGCTTGGTTCAAAAACTCGGATGTGGAATGGGTTCTTCAATTTTTTTCTAAAAGATGGTTTTGGAAAGAAAATCAGAAGGTTGTTACTTAAAGTGTGGCACACCGAGTCTCCGACGCCAAATCTATAAGTTCTCTGACATTGTTTACTTCTATAGACTGAAATGCTAAAACTCTTTTAGTTTTGGTAAACAGAAATATAGAAGACTGAAAACTATAGTGAGGTCTCGATTTGGGAGAACAACCTTAATTACTACTTATCATAAAATATCTATTATTAGTATTGGAATTCTAAGCTGATGCATAAAACTATTAAATCAGATAAATATGCTACATTGATATGAGCACAAGAGGTCACAGTAGGGGTACACGTGGCCGTGGTAGAGGCCGAGGTGCTAGGGATGGATCTTCAACATCGAGACACATGCTGGCTAGGGAGGCGCCAGCCTCACCAATAACTAAGATAGGGTCTCATAACCGAGTGATTGGGGATGATGCGCTATCCCAAGCGATGTTGCATTTTCTTGAAAGGGTTGTTGGAGCAGGTACTAGGTCAGTGGGCCGAGGGTAAATTTTTGAGTGACTCGGTCTAATGGAGCAAAAATCTATAGGGGCATTTCTTGTGTAGCCTCAAACGTGGCAGAATATTGGTTGGAGGCTACCGAGCAGATAATGGATGACCTCGACTGCATGGTGGAATAAAAATTAAAGAGAGTAGGGTCCTTACTGTGAGACAAGGCATACCAATGGTGGCTCATTGTGAGAGAGGGTACACATGCCGATCGTTTGATGTGGGATTTTTCAAAATAGCCTTCTAAGAGGAAAATATGTTGGGGCGAAGTTATGTGGATGCTCGGAGGAAGGAATTTTTGAGTATGGTCTAGGGGAATAAGCCTGTAGCAGAGTATGAGGCAGAGTTCCTGCAGTTGAGTCGGTATACTCGGGGCATAGTCGCGACTAAGTATGAACGTTGTGTGTGGTTTGAAGATGGCATCCGAGATGAGTTGTAGGTGCTGTTAGCTCTGAAGAGGGAAAGAGATTTTGCTCCCTTGTTGAGAAGGCAAAAATTATCGAGGACGTGAAACGCTTAGAGCGTTAGAACCGTGATAAAGATAGGGGTAGAAGTAAGAGGGATTTTTGGCCCCCAAGTTCTTTTGGTGGGCCTAAAAAGAGGCATAGATTTGATGGGCCAGTCCAAGCTGGGGTCTCTGTTGTTGCTACTAGACTATAGCCTTGCGCGAATTGTGGTAGATATCACCAGGGTAAGAGCTAGAAAAGAACGAGGGCGTGCTTCAGATGTGGGTCTGTGGATCATCGGGTTAAGAACTGTACTCAGAGGCCTGTTCAGACACAAGCCATATGTCAAGGCTATGTTCAGCCAGAGAGAGGTGGTCAGTAGCCACCGAGAGGCCATGGTCAAGCTATAATGGGAAATGGTTTGGGTAGAGGTCGTAGAGCACCGGGCAGAGGTGTTGGTAACACTGAGGTGAGACAGCTAGATTTGGTCTATGCTACTCGGTTCCAAGAGGACGGTGACGCTCCTGATGTCATAACTGGTACGTTCCTCATTTATAATGTACCATACGCTACATTAATTAACATTGGGTCTTCACACTCATATGTTGCATGCACTGTGTCTGGGACGCTGGGTTTCTAGTTTGAAATTACGGATAGAGGGATGACAGTGTTGAGTCCACTGGGACAGTCAGTTAGGGTGAATAAGTTGTTCAGGGATGTGCCCCTAGAGGTCAAAGGGTTTGTCTTTTCGGCGAATTTGATGGAACTACCGTTTGGCGAATTCGATCTTATATTGGGCACGGATTGGCTAGTGAAACACCGTGCGAATTTGGATTGCGCTGCTAAGTGTATGGTATTGAAGTCTTCTGAGGTGGAGGAGGTGTTGGTGATAGGGGAGCAAAGGGATTATATGTCTCATGTAATCTCAGCATTAAGGGCTAGGAAACTGGTTCACAAGGGTTGCGAGACATTCTTGGCTTATGTCAGCATGTCTGACTCTAAAGGTTCTTCTGTTTGGGATGTCAGAACTGTGAAGGAGTTCATGGATGTTTTCCCAAAGAGCTTTTTGGATTGCCTCCAAACTTTGAGGTCGAATTTGGTATTGAGCTCTTACCTAGAATAGCTCTGATGTCCATTACCCCTTATAGGATGGCACCGAAGGAGCTGGTGGTATTAAAGGCTCAAATTCAAGAGCTACTGGACCGAGGATTCATTCAGCTTGAGTGTGTCTCAATGGGGAACACCGGTGCTATTCGTGAAGATGAAGGATGGGTCCATGCGCATGTGCATCGATTATTGTCAACTGAACAAACTGACAATTAAAAATAAGTACCCTTTACTGAGAATAGATGATCTGTTTGACCAGCTGTGAGGAGCCTCAATTTTGGCAAGATAGATTTTTTGATCTAGGTACCATCAACTAAGGGTTAAGGATGCAGATGTGTTCAAGATCGCGTCAGGACTCGTCATGGGCATTACAAGTTTCTAGTTTTGTCGTTTGGGTTGACAAATGCACCAATTGCTTTCACGGATATGATGAACTAGGTATTCCAGCCCTATTTGGACCGGTTCATAGTGGTGTTTATAGATGACATTCTGGTGTATTCAATAACCGATGAGGATCATGATGCATATCTTTGAATTGTTGTGAAAATCCTGAGGGAAAAGCAGCTTTATGCAAAGTTTAGCAAGTGTGAGTTCTGGTGGCGGGAAGTGACATTTCTGGGTTACGTGGTGTCTGCCAAGGGGATTAGGGTTGATCCTCAAAAAATTGAAGTCGTATTGGATTGGAAACCATAGAAGACTCTATCTGAGATTTGAAGTTTTCTGGGTCTAGTTGGGTATTACAGACATTTTGTTGAGGGGTTCTTACTGACTTCTGGACCTTTGACTAAGTTACTGTGTAAAGGGGTACATTTCAACTGGACATATAAACAACATGAGAGTTTTGAGAAACTGAAGAATTTTCTGACTGAAGCCCTAGTGATCGCTGAAATCAGAGCTTTAAAATTTATAAATAGAATGATCAAACCTGAAAACTAACTCTGACAATGACTTCAAGGAAAGTGTGCCTATCAAATAGTAATATAGCTTAGGCAAGACCAAATTATCGAACCCAAAGGAACTAAAAGTACTAATACTCACTTTGTTTTTATTATTTAGCCTAAAATATAGAGCGATTGGTTGATTTAACCTAGTTTAACGACTACTAAGCTAAAGACGCAAAGACAAAAAGAAATGAATTGGGAAATAACTTAAAGAAACTCAATTGATTATGGCGATACCCTCAGGAAGAATCCACCTAGACTTTACTTGTTACTTATTACTTAATCATATGATTTCTTTACTTAGCTTGATCCGTAGGACTCCCTAACCTATATTAAACCCTCTTTGAGGTGAATAACGTCTAATCCTAGGTTAATTAGTGGAACTCTCATTCACTTATAATAACCCCCTAGAATAGTAGTAAATCGATCAATGGATTCCCATATTAGGTTTCACCCTAATCCGGTAAAATCTCGTAACCCTATCTCTAGGCATTCGATCAACTCTACTTAACTATGCTAGATCTACTCTCCTCCAAGGTGGTTTATTCCTCCTCCACAAGCACATCGATTTAGATTGAGCTTACATAATTAAGAACAAACTAAGTATTATCATATAATTCAAAAATAATAACAAAATTCATCTAGGTTTCATCCCCTTCAGGTCATAACTTTAAAATAAAACATCTCAAGAGAAAAGATAAAACAAAACATAAGAAATCCATAAAACCCTCTAAAGTAATTGAAGGAGAAATCCGCTTCTTGAGTAGAATTTCAGCTTCTTGAGATGGATCAACTGGCTATCTCTGAATGATTCCCACAAATGTTATCTTTCTGGCTCGGCTCTTTGGCATAGCTAACCGCCCTCTCTCAGGATGCACTTAGGGTGTTTATATAGGCTTTTAGAATCCTTTACTTGGTCCATATGTGTCCTAAATTAAGTCTGCTTCCTACTTGGTGTTTGAAAAGGCTTTGGCTCTAAGTATCCAAATCCGAGTGAAATTGCTCTCTCCCATAACAGGGGCACAGCCATGGCACACACTCAAGTTAATCATGGTTGGTCCGTGCCTTGATTCTGTCGATTGGGGCACAACCGTGTAAATCATGGCATGGCCATGTCTTAGTTAATTGTCGAGGCATGGCCGTGTGGCTTGAAGTCTAGGACGTGTCAATTTCTTCTTTGGCCTAATTTGGCCCGTTTTAAGCCCGTTGCTTTTTCTTTTCATCCTCGGGTGTTTTCTTGAGTAAAAACATGAAAGGAAAAGATTAAAAGCACCTTTTTTATATAAATCAGGGCTAAATCATCCTAAAAGCATGCTAAATATGGGGTTAAAATATGTTACTTTTACGGTATATCAAATACCCCCACACTTAAGCTTTTCTTGTCCTCAATCAAAATTCTCAACTTACAATTAAAACGAACTTTTAGTAATTCAAAATTCCTATCAACAATGCTTCATCATAATTCACTGACAATTTATACATGGATAATTTAACTCAAAGAGTCTTAAAGATTCAAACAATATAAGTCATGAATTTTGTAGTACGAAAATATAGGTGTCCCCCCTTATCTAAACGATTACCTTTTAAATTGAAACCGACAAAGATTGACATCCTCACTAAGGATTCACTCAAAGAACTCAAAGTGTTTAAGTTTCAAGAAAAAGCACTCATAAGTCGAACCTGAAAAGTTAATCCCATAGGCTTGCCTAAAATCAAATCTCCACCATTGTAAGATGATATGATACACAAATCAAAAGGCCTTTGACAGGGTTGTAACGGGGCTTGGGTTAAAGCTGTGGATAAAGGTTGAATTAGAGGGTTTAGAGTTGAGATTGACCTGACCAGTTACTTAACTAAAAATAATAAATGATTATATCAATTGAAAATTTGAAACTAATAATACTACTATTGATAATACTTTTGATATGAGCTCTTCTTCAACAATTGGTATTTAAATGCATAAGCTCCTTTAATCATATACTAATACTTGAATATACTTTTGTTATTTTTTTAAGAATAAACTAGAAACATAATAGAGAGAACCGGCAACTGATCAACTCAATTCTCGATAGAAGGGTAGTCAAAAGAATGGTGATAACAAATACAAAGGGTTTTGGGTTAATATTAAGCGGGTAATTCAATAAAATGGGATTAGGATCAAAGGGGTTCACTAAGGGTTAATTAGGTACGTAAGCTTTTTAGTGGAGTGAATGGGTTAAAACCTAGGTGCCTTTATCATCTCAATATATCAAATCATTAATGTGGTCTCGACATGTATAATCGTGGCAAGTTCTAGAATAACAATTCAGTGTTGACACCCTCATAATTAATAAATGAGCATGAAAAAGAATATATGCCCTATAAGGCTCAAATCTCACAAAAATTTATGGGTATTTGACATCAATCCTGTAAATTTCAAGCTTCAAGGTAATATTCAAATTCAGCTCAACAACCTAGGAAATTTTTTATTCTTGAAAAATAGACTTATCATGCTTGATTCTCTAGTATTCTTCACGTATAAATCATCATTGCATAATTGTAACATCCTTCAATCGGGGTCTCTGCATTTTGAATGTTTGCATGTGTTAATATGTTTGCTGTGCTAGTTTAGGGTGTTTTAGGGTCCTGGCATTAGCTTGGGGTAGGCCTGAGCCATAGGAAAATTTTTTGTTTTAGGTACTTGGAAGGGAGAGCCAAGGGAGTTAGGTGTTAAGAGATGTTATTGGAGTGATTTGACACAAGAAGTGCCTTGGAAAAGTGGCAAGGGAGGCGCTACTAAAAGCCTGGTGAGGTGATGCCACAAGGAGCTGAGAGGGCCTTGGTTCAAGCTGCAGGAATCTCTCATTGTGCATTTATTTATGACGCTAGGCGCAAGGAGGAGATGTGCTCAAGAAGGACTCTGTTGGATGGGTGTTGAAGGAGCCAACACATTTGAGTTGGATGGAGAGGAGTGAATGTAGGAGCTTGACTCATTCAAACAATTTGAATGAGTGGAAGAGAGAAATTTGGGGAGAAAGGAGGGGGACGGCTTAGAGGTTGAAGGGAGTGGGAGTGTGTAGGTGTCTAAGGGGTGTTGGAGTTTCTGTTTTGAGTGTGGGGAGGTGTACCAATATTGAGGTGGCTTTGAGTAGAATTTTTAGCATTTAAGAAGGTGCACTCATCGGTTTTGTTTTTTTTTTTCTTTCAATCTCTCTTTTTGGAAGCACCACAATTTCTCTCCTCTTTTTCTCACCTTTTGCAATTGCCGAAACCCCTATTGGTTCTTTGCCCTTCTTCTTCTTTTCTTCTCCTCTCAATAAGCCGTAACCAAAGCTATTTTACTTTCTTTTCTTCATTTTGAACCTAAGCCGAGAGCATCATTCCATTTCTCTTCCAATTTCTTTTCTTCTTCTATGTTCTCATTGTGCCGAAAACACCAAGAGCTTCTCTCTTTTTCTCTCATCTTGTGCAAGCCAAAATCATCACCCTCCCCTCTATTAACATCTTTTCTTTCTCTCCTCCTGAAGCCATAGCCGAACATCTCCTACCCTCTTCTCTCTATTTTATTTTCTCAAGCCGAATCACCACTTTTTCTTTCATTCCCTTTCATCTTGTAATTCTCTTCTTTTCACATCTTCTTGTTAGCCAAAACTACCTTTCCACTTTATCATTTTTTGTTCGAGATCGAAGCTTTGTTAATATCCATTTTGGTAAGTTCCTTCTTTAGCCAAATCATTCTTAATTCCATATTCTTGTTTTATCTCATGGACTCTCTTTGTGCGATTCTTACATCTCTTTTCCTTGATTTGTCAATTCCTTCATTTTTGTGATAGGGCCGAATCATTCTAGGTGCCAAGGGATCTTTTGCATTAAAGTAAGGTGGCGTTTCCTTGTATTTGCCTTATCTCTTTCGAGATTTCTAGTTCAAGCCGAAAGGCTATTTGCTTATTAGTGATATATGTATGGCCAAATATAGAAAGGTGTGATGCAAGAGGTTGGATTCCCGAGTTGTGCTCAGTTCGTGGTTTAAATCTCAATCTTCAGGATTTGTTAATCTAAGTAAGGGATCTACTCTCTCGGATTAATTCTTGATTCATAGTTATTCTCTGTGTTAACCTGATTTATTGACCAAAGGTTTTACGGACCCTAAGGCTAACCAAACAGTAGGGAGGTCAGACTTGAGACCCCACCCCCAAATTCAAGAAGAGGGCTGTGTCTGCGATTCGTGATTGGCCACCTGGGTGTGGGCGAACACCTGAGCAACACAGTAGTCAAATAGGGGTGGTGTCGAATAACGACAGTACCGACATAGAGAGCGTCATTTTATGAGTAATCAGGTGTGTAACTCTTACACACCTTATTAGTTAATTTTCTAGTTATGTTTACTGTTAAAAGCCGGAATAGCTATTGACAATGGTGTGTTACCCTTGTGGGTATGAGCGTGGACTCCGAGTAAGTCCCTTGTGGATTGGCTATCAATAAATGCTGTTATATTATTTTATGCTATGCTATGTGATATTTGCATTACAAACATGTTACTATGCCACGGAAAATGTGTTCATGATGATGGGTATGTTGAGAGGAGAGGGCAAGATGATATAGACTGTCACCAGTGGTTTTGACCACACAGTGGGTTGGCCCCATTTTTCTTATTATTTGTGACTAGTTTCAGTGGTTTTACGGATATTATTTGTGACTACAGTCACCAGTGATTTTGACCACACATGGATTATTGTGACTCGTCCCAGTGGTTTGGTACTACAGTGGGTTGGGCCCACATGTTGATTATGGGATTGTCATCAGTGGTTTTGACCACATGGTGGGTTGGCCCCACCATATGATTTGTGACTACGGTCACCAGTGGTTTTGACCACACTTATATGATTTGTGACTACGGTCACCAATGGTTTTGACCACCAATGGTTTTGACCACACGGGGTAGACACAGGAGTTCGATTGGTTAGGATGGGTTTGCATGATTTGCATATTGACATATGAAATGTGTAAGTCCCTTATTATTATCGGGATGGGGATTTATACACTGAGTCTCGGTGACTCACTCCTTCCCTTAGATTTTGCAGATGAGGCATAGATCGCGGATATGGAGCCAGGGTGGACTCGAGGTGGCCATGCACTATGTTTTCGGGTTTTATTTCAATTACTATTTTGGGTTAATTTACTTTTAAATTTGGTTTTGGATTTGTAATAAGGCCGCAAAATTTTATTATTTCGGGTTTTTGATTATCTGCTTTAAGTTTTATCATACTGTGCCTAAGTTAAAACAACATAGCACATTCTAATAACCTGAAAAATCAACATTTTCAAAAATTGTACAACTTATCGGGTTTTTCAAACTTTACCATCGGGTAATACTAAACAAATGAAGTCAACAAACTAACTCAGACTTTCTCCAAACCAAGTTTTCGTTATGTTCAGATACAAAATGGTTTTTAACTTTATTATGCTAAACTCACTCGGTTTTCATAAAACCAAACGACTTTCCAAACCTAGAAATGACAAATGATCTTCTCATGGGAGTTTTCTTTCAAATCCAAAACGATAAAAATGTTTTCGAGAATAATTTTTCACAAAAGTAAACCAACAACTTGTTTTCTACAAAATATTTTACAAACTGTAACATATTGAGTTCGGTCATGGAGTGTTGACCGGGTTTAGGGTGTTACAAATATGATATGAGAGCCAAGTTCAAAAGCTCGATTGTGGGCCCGAGGCCTAAAAATGTTTTGAAAATGGGTTATGAAAGGTTTTTGTGGGAAAGGTACGATTGGAAAAGCATGGCACTGAGTCTCCGGCACCGATCCGCCCAGGTGAGTACCCCTATTTGTTGTTAATATGTCTGTAATGATGACGTTATGACTAGTAATAATAAGGAATTACTTTAGAGACTTAAACCGTATGATTGTGTGAACTTATGAAAATAATCCCCATATTAAACTATTTATAAGTCTGTGCTTTAAAAAGAGTGGAATAAGTTCATCAGATAAATCATAAATCGAGATCAATTCAGACGTGATCATGAGTGCACGAGGACGTGGGTGTAATATATGTGGATAGGTAGGGGTAGGACGACAGTGTCGAAATCGGTAGGGTCTGGACATGTGTCAAAAATGAGGTACCACCGCCACCAGTTGAGGGCGTGAAATTTTAAGATCAGATGGGTGGTGATGACGGAGTGTCGCAGGCGATGTTGCGGGTTTCCGGAAAGAGTCGCGAGTGCAGGCATTGAAACAGTAGCTCAAAAATCTGTGTCCGAGTGACTCTAGGCTAATGGGGAAGAGGTATTCAAACGTGTATCCGGTGTGCCTCCTAGTACGATGACCTGGATTTTATGGTTGAGGAGAAGCTGAATGGTATAGTATCTCTTCTCCGAGATGAGTCATTTCAGTGGTAGCTCACGGTTAGGGATGGAGGAATAGTCGAAGACATCACTTGGGATTTCTTTAAAGCAGCCTATCAGAGGAAATACGTTGGGGCTAGTTACATCGATGCGCAGCGTAAGGCACTCCTAAATTTGGTTCAGGGAAATAAGTCAGTATTGGAGTATGAGGCAGAATTTCTTCAGTTAAGTTGGTATGCACAAGGTATTGTGGGCACGGAACATGAGCGCTGTGTCAAATTTGATGATTGGCTGAGAGATGAGCTGCGGATGTTGATTGCTCCAAAATAGGAGAGAGAATTTATAGTCTTAGTAGAGAAGGCCAAAGTTGCTGAGGAAGTGAAACTGTCAGTGAGACGGAATTAGGAAAAGGGTTGGAATAAGAGAAATTTTGGGTCATTCGGGTCTACCGAGAACTAGCAGAAAAGGGCTAGATATGGTGGGCCGAATCAAGTCATGAGGCCCATCACTTGCTATTACTCGATCGCCACGGTGTGCTCGGTGTGGGAAGTCTCACACGGGGGAATGTTGGACTGGAAACAGAGAGTGTTTTGAGTGTGGGTCAATGGGACACCGAGTGAGGGATTGTCTGCAGAGGCCAGCTAGGTTTCAGTCTAGGAATCAGGGTGGCACACAGTCTAAGAGGGATGGTTTGCAACCGCAGAGGGGTCGCGGTTCAGCCAGGAGAGGTAACTGTTCTGGGCGAGGCCGTGGAGCACCAGGTAGAGGAGCTGGGAGCACAGAGACGCAGGCAGCCTGGGTTGGTCTACGCAGCGAGGCATCGAGAAGAAGGCGACGCACTAGACGTCATAACCGGTACGTTCTTAATTTTTAGACTGCCTTATATTACTTTGATAGATGTTGGTTCGACGCACTCGTATGTTTCCAGTAGTATAGTGGAAACTATGAACTTAGACTTTGAGATTACTTCTAGGGAGATGACAGTAATAAGCCCTCTAGGTCACTCTGTAAAAGTGAATAAACTGTATAGAGGTGTACCCCTAGAACTTCAAGGGGTAGTGTTTTTGGCTGATTTGATGGAAATATCGTTCGGGGAGTTCGATCTGATTCTCGGATACATTGGCTAGTGAATTACCATGCCAGTTTGGATTGCGTAGCTAAGCGCATGGTTTTGAGGACAGTTGAAGGTGAAGAGGTGGTAATGATAGGTAATAGAAGAGATTATCTATCTAATGTTGTGTATGCTCTGAAGGCCGAGAAAATGGTGAGAAAGGGTTGTGAGGCATTTATGGTGCATGTTTGTGGCTTGGAGGCCAAGGAATCAGTTGTGGGGAATGTCCAAACGGTGAAGAAATTTGTCGATGTATTCCCAGAGGAACTTCCGGGTCTGCCTCTGGATCGTGAGGTTGAGTTCGGTATAGACTTGTTTCCCAGAATCGCGCTAGTGTCTATTGCCCCATATAGGATGGCACCGAAGGAATTGGCGGAACTGAAGGCACATATTCAGGAATTGTTGGACCGGGTTTTCATCTGGCCGAGTGTATCACTTTGGAGAGTGCCTGTGCTCTTTGTTAAGAAGAAAGACGGTACAATACGGATGTGTATAGACTACTACCAACTAAATAAGTTGACGATCAAGAACAAGTATCTGTTGCCCAGGATAGACGACTTGTTTGATCAGCTTAAGGGTGCATCGATTTTCTCTAAGATAGATCTTAGGTCGGGGTATTATCAACTCAAAGTGAAGGAGGCTGATATCCATAAAACAGCATTTCGTACTCATTATGGGCACTACGTGTTTTTGGTAATGCCGTTCGGGTTGACTAATGCACTGACAGTGTTCATGGACATGATGAATCGGGTGTTTCAGTTGTACTTGGATCGGTTCATCATGGTGTTTATAGACGACATTTTGGCATACTTGAGATCGGAGGAATAACATGATGAACATCTACGTGTGGTTTTACAGATCCTGAGGGAGAAGTAATTATTCGCAAAGTTTAGCTAATACGAGTTCTAGTTGAAAGAGGTAACCTTCTTGGGTCATGTGGTGTCAGCAGAGGGAATTAGAGTGGATCCTCGGAAGATTGAGGCGGTGTTGGATTGGAAGCCACCTAAGTCGATAGCAGAGATTTGGAGTTTTCTGGGTTTGGCAGGATATTACAAAAGATTCATGGAAGGGTTTTCTTTGATTGCAGCACCGTTAACTAAGTTGTTGCGGAAAGGGGTTCCATTTGTGTGGTTTGACAGGCAACAGGAAAGTTTTGACAAGTTAAAGAAGATTCTGACAGAAGCTCCAATTTTGATTAAGCCTGAAGCTGGGAAGGATTTCACGGTTTGTTGTGATGCATTGCATACTGGTTTGGGGTGTATGCTGATGCAAGAGGGTAAAGTGGTGGCGTATGCGTCTCGTAGTTGAGACCTCTTGAAGGTAACTACCCGACACATGATTTGGAATTGGCTGCAATGGTTTTCACCTTGAAGATACGGAGGCATTATTTGTACGAGGAGAAACACAAACCACAAGAGTTTGAAGTATCTGTTGACACAGAAAGAATTGAATTTGAGGCAGCGTAGGTGGATCGAGTTGTTAAAGGACTACGACTGCTCAATTGAATACCATCCGGGTAAGGCTAATGTAGTGGCTGACGCGTTGAGCCATAAGGTGGTAACGAATCTGAGAGCAATGTTTGCTCTTCTCAGTCTGTATGACGACGGAGTCTATTGGTAGAATTACAAGTAAAGCCAACGTGGGTGGATTAGGTTAAGGAGAGACAGCTAGTGGATGAGGTTTTGAGTGCTCGGAGGTTGCAAGTGCAGAATGGTGGTTTGGAGGGTTATAGCTTGAGCAGTGAGGGTGTACGGTGTTTTCACGGGAAAGTGTGTATGCCAAAGGACGTTGAGTTGAGATAGCGAATTCTTTAGGAAGCTCATAGCAGCCCATACGCTAAGCATCCTAGAGGTAACAAGATGTATCGAGATTTGCGAGTACAGTTCTGGTGGCCGGGTTTGAAGTGAGAAGTAACAAAATTTGTGAGTAAGTGTCTGACATGCCAACAAGTCAAAGCTGAACATCAGTTACCGTCAGGTCTATTGCAGCCGGTGAAGATTCCGTAGTGGAAGTTGGAAAGGATTATGATGGACTTCGTCACTAGGCTACCCCTTACGCCTAGCAAAAAGGATTTAGTTTGGGTGATTGTTGATAGTTTGACAAATTCGCCCATTTCATATCAGTTCGAATTGATTATTCACTCGAAAGGTTGGCAAAATTGTATGTAGCGGAGATAGTATGGATACATGGGGTACCGATGTCAATTATTTCAGATAAGGATCCCAGATTCATGTCAAGGTTCTGGAAAGCTTTGCATCAGGCATTGGGTACGAATTGGATTTCAGCACGACTTTCCATCCGCAGTCAGACAGACAGTCAGAGAGGGTAATTCAAATCTTAGAAGATATGTTAAGAGGCTGTGTTCTGGATTTCAGCGGTAGTTGGGAGGAATATCTACCATTGGCAGAGTTCGCGTATAACAACAGTTATCAAGCGAGTATCCAGATGGCACCGTATGAGGCAATCAGATGGACGGAAGTGTCCTACCCCTACGTGTTTGATAGAACTAGGTGAACGTCAGATGTTGGGTCCGGAGTTGGTTGCTGAAACAGAGGATAAGGTTAAGGTGATTCGGGCTCGTCTGAAGAAAGCTTCAGACAGGCAGAAGTCTTATGCCGACCTCAAACATAGGGATATGGAGCATGCAGTGGGTGACAATGTCTTTCTGAAGGTATCGCCATGGAAGAAAGTGATAAGATTTGGTTGGAAGGGCAAGCTAAGCCCTAGGTTTATTGGGCAGTATACAGTGTTGAAGCGAGTGGGACCAGTAGCTTACTAGCTCGAGTTGCCATCGAATTAAGACTGATTCATGATGTATTTCATGTCTCCATGCTTAGGTGCTATCGATCAGATCCGTCACATATTGTGCAAGTGGGGAAAATTGAAGTGAGTCTGGACTTCTCTTTCGAGGAGGAACCAGTAAATTTTGGATCGAGATGTCAAAGTTCTGCATAAGAAGTCTGCTCCATTGGTGAAAGTATTATGGTGGAACCATGGTACGTAAGAGGCCACGTGGGAATGCAACAGCAATATCCTCATCTCTTTTGACCAGGTAATTTCGAGGTCAAATTATTTTTAAGGGGAGAACTGTAACATCCTTAAATTGGGGTCTCTATTTTTGCATGTTTGCATGTGTTAATATGTTTTTTGTGCTAGTTTAGGGTGTTTTGGAGTCCTGGCATGAGATTGGAATATGCCTGAGCCATAGCAAAAATTATTATTTTGAGTACTTGGAAGGGGGAGGCAAGGGAGTTAGGTGTTAAGAGATGTTATTGGAGTGATTTGACACAAGAAGTGCCTTGGAAAAGTGGCAAGGGAGGCACTACTAAAGGCCTGGTGAGGTGACGCCACAAGGAGCTGAGAGGTTCTTGGTTCGAGCTGCATAAATCTCTCATTATGCATTTATTTTTGACGCTAGCTGCAAGAAGGAGATGTGCTCAAGAAGGACTTTGTTGGATGGATGTTGAAGGAGTCAACACATTTGAATTGGATGGAGAGGAGTGAATGTAAGAGCTTGACTCATTCAAAAAATTTGAATGAGTGGAAGAGAGGAATTTGGGGAGAAAGGAGGGGGACGGCTTAAAAGTTGAAGCGAGTGAGAGTATGTAGTCGAATTTGGTAGTGGCTAAGGGGTGTTGGAGTTTTGGTTTTGAGTGTGGGGAGGTGTGCCGATATTGAGGTGGCTTTGAGTAGAATTTTTGGCATTTAGGCAGGTGCACTCATCGGTTTTGTTTTATTTTCTTTCAATCTCTCTTTTTGGAAGCACCACAATTTCTCTCCTCTTTTTCTCACCTTTTGTAATTACCGAAACCCCTATTGGTTCTTTGCCCTTCTTCTTCTTTTCTTCTCCTCTCAACAAGCTGTAACCAAAGCTATTCTACTTTCTTTTCTTCATTTTAAACCTTAGCCAAGAGCATCATTCCACTTTTCTTCCAATTTTTTTCTTCTTCCAGATCCTCATTGTACCGAAAACACCAAGAGCTTCTCTCTTTTTCTCTCATCTTGTGCAAGTAGAAATCATCACTGTCCCTCTCTATTAACATATTTTCTTTCTCTCCTCCTGAAGCCATAGCCGAACCTCTCCTACCCTTCTTCTCTCCATTTTCTTTTCTCAAGCCTAATCATGACTTTTCTTTCATTCCCTTTCATCTTGTTATTCTCTTCTTTTCACAACTTCTTGTTAGCCGAAACTACCTTTCCACTTCATCATTTTTGGTTCGAGATCAAAGCTTTGTTAATATCCGTTTTGGTAAGTTCCTTCTTTACCCAAATCATTCTTAATTCCATATTCTTGTTTTATCTCTTGGACTCTCTTTGTGCGATTCTTACATCTCTTTTCCTTGATTTGCTGAATTCCTTCATTTTTGTGATAGGGCCGAATCATTCTAGGTGCGAAGGGATCTTTTGCATTAAGGTAAAGGGGCATTTCTTTGTATTTGCATTATCTCTTTTGAGATTTCTAGTTCAAGCCGAAAGGCTATTTACTTATTAGTGATATATGTGTGGATGAATATAAGAAGGTGTGATGCAAGCGGTTGGATTCCTGGGTTGTGCTCAGTTCGTGGTTTAAATCTCAATCTTCGGGATTTGTTAATCTAGGCAAGGGATCTACTCTCTCGGGTTAATTCTTGATTCATAGTTATTCTCTGTGTTAACTTGATTTAGTGACCAAAGGTTTTATGGACCCTAAGGCTAACCAAACAGTAGGAGGGGTCAGACCTGAGACCCCAGCCCCCAAATTCAAAAAGAGGGTCGTGTCTGCTGTTTGTGATTGGCCACCTGGGTGGGAGAACACCTGAGCAATATAGTAGTCAAATAGGGGTGGTGTCGAATAATGATAGTACCGACGTAGAGAGCGTCGTTTTACTAGTAATCAGGTGTGTAACTCTTACACACTTCATTAGTTAATTTGCTAGTTATGTTTACTGTTAAAAGCTGAAATAGCTATTGACAACGGTGTGTTACCCTTGTGGGTATGAGCGTGGACTTCGGGTAAGTCCCCTATGGATTGGCTATCAATAAATGCTATTATATTATTTTATGCTATGCTATGTGATATTTGCATTACAAACATATTCCTATGCCACGGAAAATGTGTTCATGATGATGGGTATGTTGAGAGGAGGGGGAAGGATGATCTAGACTGTCACTAGTGGTTTTGACCACACAGTGGTTTGGCCCTTCTTTTCTTATTATTTGAGACTAGTCTTAGTGGTTTTGACCACCACTGGTTTTGACCATACGGATATTATTTGTGACTACGGTCACCAGTGGTTTTAACCACACATGGATTATTGTGACTCGTCCTAGTGGTTTGGTACCATAGTGGGTTGGCCCACATGTTGATTATGGGATTGTCATCAGTGGTTTTGACCACACGGTGGGTTGGCCCCCCATATGATTTGTGGCTACGGTCACCAGTGGTTTTGACCACACTTATATGATTTGTGACTACGGTCACCAGTGGTTTTGACCACCAGTGGTTTTGACCACACGGGGTAGACACAGGAGTTCGGTTGGTTAGTATGGGTTTGCATGATTTGCATATTGACATATGAAATGTGTAAGTTCCTTATTATTATCGAGATGGGGATTTATACACTGAGTCTCCGTGACTCACTCCTTCCTTACATTTTGTAGATGAGGCATAGATCGCGAATGTGGAGCCGGGGTGGACTCGAGGTGGCCATGCACTATGTTTTTGGGTTTTATTTCAATTACTATTTTGGGTTAATTTACTTTTAAATTTGGTTTTAGATTTGTAATAAGGCCGCTAAATTTTATTATTTCGGGTTTTTGATTATCTACTTTAAGTTTTATCATACTGTGCCTAAGTTAAATAACATAGCATGTTCTAATAACCTGTAAAATCAACGTTTTCAAAAATTGTACAACTTATCGGGTTCTTCAAACTTTACCATCGGGTAATACTAAACAAATGAAGTCAACAAACTAACTCAGACTTTCTCCAAACCAAGTTTTCGTTATGTTCAGATACAAGATGGTTTTCAACTTTATTATGCTAAACTCATTCGGGTTTTCATAAAACCAAATAGCTTTCCAAACCTAGAAACGACAAACGATCTTCTCAAGGGAGTTTTCTTTCAAATCCAAAATGACAAAAATGTTTTCGACAACAATTTTTCACAAAAGTTAACCAGCAACTTGTTTTCTACAAAATTTTACAAACAGTAACATACTGAATTCGGTCGTGGTGTGTTGACCGGGTTTGGGGTGTTATAATAATTATCAATGACTTATTCAAAAACATGTCAATAACAATCATAACTCATTAGAAATTTCACCCTAATTAATAATATGAGAAGCTTACTTATGGACAAGACTAAAATTCAGGATTTGAGAATTATGCAAAAAGTTAGGTACTTTTACACCCCTAACTTAATATGTACATTGCCCTCAATGTACAAAGATAGATAAACAATTATGTGATAAAAAGAAGAGGGGAGAAGTAACACTTCCTGAATTTTGGATGATTTCGGGAGTTGGCATCTTTGGTAGAAAGTAGGTGAAAGAGGTGGTGTTGGTGTTTTTATGGGCCTGGTGGGGTGTCTACTGATGATCTTTGTGCTAGATAAAGAAACTGGGTAGCCTGCAAAGATATAGCGAAGAGATCTAAAGAAACATTAATAATATACTAATACTATAATTAAAGACAAAGGAAATAAATAGAAGGAGACTAAGAAGAAAATTGAAATTGAAAGAAAAGACTAATGGACTAAGGAGTCCTTATTGTTGGATGGTTCGCGAGATGGGTGTGACCTCTAAGGCTGTGGTGCGTGATTTCCAAGCAGCCTTTAGAACCTAAAACCAAGAAAATAAAAAAATTTGAAATATATTAAGCAGAAGAGAATTATAGATAAGCAGGATAAATGTGAAAATAAACATAAAGAAGAATTTAAATGGTCTAAAAGACCATTGGCTTTGTGTTTGGACGAAGCGGCCGGCATGAACTCATTTGTCGAGGTCTCCTTTGAGGAGACAATGATTGCCTTCTTACGCTTCTTCGGCAAGATTTTAGTGTAGCTCAAGAGTCTAATACGTATTCTAAGACAAGAAATAGAGAGAAGAAGGAAAAATTTTAAGGTAAGAGGATGGGGATAAGGGGAAGGGCTGTGGGGTTTAAATAGAGTTTTATCTTCTATTGGTGTGTCATGCCCGTGTATGGAAGGCGTGTTCATTTTCACGATCGTGGTTAGGTTACCATGCCCGTGTTCAATAAGTCAGTGTTTTTGCACGGTCGCATCGCACGACCGTGTGCTAAGAGTGTTTGTTATGCCACGCCCATTCCTCTGACGCCACGCCCGTGTCTATAATGGCAGTGTTCTCCCACGGCCGCCTCACACGACCGTGGTAGGGTAGGTGAGCCCGTGACTTCTACAGTTTGTTGTGGTGGCGAATAACTTGGGAGGCTCTTAGTTGTGTGTTTGTGTATGTGGAGTGTGTAATTTATTCTGCAAAGTCGGTTGGTTAATATTCTTGTAATAAATTTGTGAATACGGAATCGTGAATTGTTAGATAGCTAATTTTAAAAGGTTGCAATAATAGAAGGTCAAAAATAACACCATACAAAATAAAGATAAACATAAAAATAAAAAATAAAAAAAATGAACATAAATAGCTGAAGATGACTCAGAGCTCCTCATCATTGGTCGAGTCCAATGGTGGTACTTATGATGATATATGAAGATGTTGGCATATTTGCTGCAGAGTCTCCTCTAGTCTATCAAAGCGCCGAGTGTTTTCAATGGAATACAACTCAAACTGGTCAAGTCGTGTGGAGATGTCCGATAATGATGGTGATGCTTGTTGCTAATGCTGGTTCAAATTTTGTGCCTCCTCTAATTGTGGTGGGTCCTCGTTAGGGATGTCCTCATCCTCCCCTTCGTTTGTAGGTGTATTTAGTTGGTACTAAGGGGGTTCGGTTCCTCGACGTTGTTTGATCATCCTCATGTGTAGTATCGTCTGGATGCCTTAAGGTGCCATGTTACCTATCAATGTGAGGTTGGTGATTTGATCGTCGGTGTTGAGGAGATTGTAGTATCGAGCCAGCCTCGTAATGTATAGCCCCATGAATAAGATCCCCTCCCTATGTGGTTCAATCTGATGTTGAATCGTGCATGCGAAAAAACATGCCAAGTCGAAAACATGTCCTTTAGCCATGCATGCTAGGAAGTAAACGTCTTGCTTGTTTACAACGGCGGTGCTTTCTCTGTGACCTATGATGGTGTGTGCGAGAATGGCCTGAATACACCTTAGAGCTGGTGGAAGTGCCGTCGCTTTAGGCGGCTGGGGTCGTATGTACTTGTAGTGGGGTAGAGTTTGAGCCAGCATTCACGTGGAGTGTAGTGGAGTTCACGGTTGAGTTCGGATAGTGGGTTTTCTTCTATAAATTTCGGCGTATAAAGTCCGAGAGCTGCTCTAAATTGTGGTACACTTACTCGACGCACTGAGCCCCTTAAAAGGAATTGGATAGCACCTGGGTCATCGTACTGAGTCGTCTTTGTTTATAGTGTAAAGGTGGTGCAGAATTCTAATGTAAGCTCCAAGTATGTGGGCTCATTAATTGAGAAGAAGTCTTCCCATGGTTCGGTTGAGAGAAGGCTGGGATATCGGTTGTGAGCCCAACTTACTGTACTACATTCCAGTCAATGCACCTACTAATGCCTAGTGGTCTGTCCCGGATTGCTTTGTACCATTCTTCCTGAGTTGCTTGAGGAAATTTGAGGAATTTGTGTCGAATTTTGGTAGAGGGACTTGCGAAGGATGATGCCGGCCCCTTCCTTTTCTTACAGGGGGATGATCGTTTGGTTCGGGATTTTGACATGGTCCCTGCAAAATAATCAAGTATACATCCAGTTTCTCAACAATAATATAGCCAAAATTAAATCTATCATAATCTAAGAAGTTAGAATATTAATCGAAAAGAATTATTTGACAGTAGTGAGCAAAGAAATGCATCAAACGTATTAGTTCTAAAATGCAAGAATTTATTCCTACTATTAAAATGAATCATGAAGAATCAACCAACAATTATTCATGGGGCTGAAATTTTGAGGAAATTTTCCTAAATAAAATCATGTTTCAATACTAAAACTAAACAAGAGATGAAAATAAAGTAGGGTGGCATAATTTTTATTAAGTTATAGGTTAAAAAAGGAACCAGGAGTGGTGTGAAACGATCGAGCATGGGCGAACACGGCGGTGTTGTGAGTTGCAGCACGATTGTGGTTTGGGCGTTGTAGGATGAGCACGGCAAAAGCAGGGGCGTGGGGTTTATGTCACACGATGGTGTTTCGGGCATGTGGGGTTTTTTGTTCAGTTTTGGATAAAAACAATGGTGGTTTAGGTGAGAGTGTGGCCGAAATTTTTGAAGAGGGGATAAAAATTGTTTTTAGGGTTAAATGGAGAGGGATTTTGGTTAATTTGTTTAAGTAGCAGTAGGGGCAAGGGTAGGTGCCACGGGCGTACTATTTTTTCAATTGCCTGTGTAATTAAGGATTTTGAATTTTTAGGCGCGATTGGTTTTTTTAGTACGGGCGTGCGTTCCCCATGTTCGATATGTCAGTATGTCCCTACGGTCAGGACGTACGGTCAGGACGTATGGTCGTGCGTGTCCCGTGCTTTAGAAGTCAGTATTCAAGCAAGGTTACTCAACACGGGCATGTCGTGGCCATGTTCGATAAAAGAATTTTCTCTGGTTGCACGACTATTGGCATGCCCAAGGCTCGTCCCATGGCTCTCACACGGCCATAGGCACGCCCGTGTGTAGAGTCGTGTTACCTCAACCTACATTTTTTTGTAGGTTAGTAACAAAGTAGAGAGTATCAATAAGTTAGCACTCGGGTTGCCTCCCAAGAAGCGCTCGTTTATAGTCTTAAGCTAGACTTTCCCTGTTTTCATTAAATGAAGGTTCACGAGTTGAAGCTCCTCTCTCATGTCCCTAAAATGCACCATTATAAACTTTTAGTCGGTGGCCTTTTACCTTGAATGCGCCCTTGGTGGGATGAGTTACCTCGATTGTACCATATGGAAAAATTGTTTTGATTATAAATGGTCCTGACCATCTTGATTTCAGCTTCACAGGGAATAATTTGAGCCTTGAGTTGTACAATAGACCTCGAATTATTTTGACCTCTTAGAGGAGAATCGTGGTTTCGTTTCGTTGCCTCTTTGTATAGTTTCGAGTTCTCGTAGGCCTTAGCTCTCCACTCTTCCAGTTTGTTCATCTGCATCATTCTTTTCTTTCCTGCAGTTCTAACATCAAAATTTAAAAACTTTATGGCCCAAAAAGCTTTGTGTTCTAACTCAAATGGTAGATGATGCTTTTTTTTCAGATATCTGAGTTTGTATGGGGATGTCCTAGAGGTGTTTTAAAAGTTTTCTATATGCCCATAGGGCATCATCTACTTTTAATGCCCAATCTTTTCTATTCGATTCAATTGTTTTTTTCTAAGATGCGTTTAAGTTATCGGTTTGTGACTTCAACTTGCCCATTTGTTTGAGAATGATATGGGGTGGTTGTCCTGTGGTGTACTCCATATTTCTTTAGAACTTTTTCAAATTGAGTGTTACAAAAATGTGTACCCCTATCACTAATAATAGCTCTAGGTGCCCCAAATCTAGAAAATAGTTTCTTGAGAAATTTAACTACTACCCTAGCATCATTGGTTGGTAAAGCTTCCACTTCTACCCATTTCGACCTGCAATCAACTGCCACTAGGATGTATTTATTTCCAAAAGAACTAGGGAATGGTCCCATAAAATCAATACCCCATACATCAAATAATTCACATGATAACATATATGTTTGAGGCATTTCATCAGGTTTAGAAATATTACCTGTTCTTTGATATTTATCACACGAGGTAACATACCTGTTGGCATCTTTGAATAGAGTAGGCCAATAAAAACCTGATTCGAGTATTTTGTGTGCTGTCTTTATGCTACTGTAGTGTCCTCCTGAGGGTCCTGAATGGAAATGTTCCATAATTTTGCTTGCTTCTGCTTTTGCAACGCATCTTCTGATGACTTGATCTGCACATATGCGAAAAAGAAAAGGATCTTCCAAGAAATAGTTTTTCACGTCAGCAAAGAATCTTTTCTTTTGGTGATGTGTTAGTCTTTTTGGTAAGATGTTAACTGCTAAATAATTCGCAATGTTTGCAAACCATGGTATCTCAGAATGTTTTATAGAAAAAATTTGTTCTTCGGGAAATGAATCATTTATCTCATTTTTATCAAGCTCTGTAATATGTGGGTTCTCAAGTTTGGAGAGATGATCTGCTGCAAGATTCTCAGCTCCCTTCTTATCTTGTATTTCTAAGTCAAATTCCTGTGAAAGTATGAGTCAAGGTTTTGCATCAGGTTTGTTTAAGAGATAGCGAAGAGCTGAATGATCAGTGTAAGTGACAACTTTAGACAATATTAAATACTGCCTAAATTTGTCAAAAGCAAAAACTACAGCTAGCAATTCTTTTTCTGTGGTGGTGTAATTTTCTTGTGCAGGTGTTAATGTTCTGCTAGCGTAGTAAATTGGCTGAAAATGCTTGCCTCTTCGTTGTCCCAAAACTACAACTACTGTAAAATCACTTGCATCGCACATTAGTTCAAAGGGTAAGTTCTAATCAGGTGCAATCATAATCGGTTTATTTATTAATTTATCCTTAAGTATATTAAAAGCATCTAAACATTCCTGATTGAGATTGAAAGGAACATCTTTTTCTAGTAATTTTGTCAAAGGCATAGCTATTTTAGAAAAATCTTTAATAAATCTTCTATAGAACCCTGCATGTCCTAAAAAGCTTCTAATAGCCTTAACTGAACTAGGGGGAGGTAATTTTTTTTATGGTTTCAACCTTTGCTTTATCTACCTTAATCCCTTTACTAGAAATCTTATGTCGTAATACAATTCCCTCTCTAACCATAATGTGACATTTTTCCCAATTCAACACAAGGTTGGTTTCCTCACATGTCATCAGAACTCGTTTTAAATTTTTAAGGCAAAGATTGAAAGAATTATCGAATACCAAGAAGTCATCCATGAATACCTCCATGATATCTTCCACGAGTTCGTCAAAAATATCCAACATGCAACGTTGAAACGTAGTAGGAGCGTTACATAATCCAAAAGGCATTCTATGATAAGCAAACGTACCGTAGACATGTAAATGTGGTCTTCTCTTGGTCTTTAGGAGCTATGGGAATTCGAAAGTATCCAGAGAGTCCGTCCAAAAAATAGTAGTACATATGCCCGTATAGTTTATCTAACATTTGATCTATGAAGGGTAGAGGGAAGTGATCTTTTCTGGTGGCATCATTGAGCTTTCTATAGTCTATACAGACTCTCCACCCTATGATAGTTCTTGTTGGGATTAATTCATTCTTCTCATTGGCACCACCGTCATGCCTCCTTTCTTTGGGACTACCTGCACAGGACTTACCCAAGTGCTGTCAGAAATAGGATAAATTATTCCTGTATCTAGAAATTTAATTCCCTCGGCTTTGGCTACTTCTTTCATGATGGGATTAGCCGTCTCTGAGGTTGCACACATGGCTTGTATTCTTCTTCCATTAAAATGTTGTGGGTGCAGAACAAGGGACTTATACCCTTTATATCAGATATTTTCCAAGCTATGGCTTTTTTATGTTCTCTTAGTACTTTTATCAACTCCTAATTTTCCTTAGGTTCTAGTTCTAAAGAGATAATTACCGGTAGCCTAGAATTGTCTTCGAGGAATGCATATTCTAAATGTTTTGGTAATTATTTTAATTCCAAACTGGGTGCCTCATAAATGGAGGATTTTTGTTTTATTTCGTCATTATTTTCAATACTTTCTTCTTTCACATTCCTGAATGATGATGTATTCAAATTCATCTCATTGCCTTCATCTTCTTCCCCCTCTTCTTGAGTCAGGAAAAGTTCCATTGTGTCGTCATGTATAATTTCCTGCAATAAATTTTGAATGATATGATCAGTAGTATAAATAAAATAACATGAGTCATCTTGCTCTTTAGAATATCGCATGGCATCATAGATTTGAAACATAATTTCTTCATCGCCTATCCTTAATGCAAGTTTACCATCACCTACATCAATAATGGCCCTAGTAGTGGCTAAAAAAGGGCGTCCTAGAATTAAAGGAACATTAATATCTTCTTCAATGTCTAACACAATAAAATCAACAGGGAAAATGAATTTATCAATTTTTACTAAAACATCTACGATAATTCCTCTAGGATATTTAATAGATCTATCGGCCAATTGAATACTCATCCTAGTGGGTTTTGGTTCCCCAAGATCTAATTGTTTAAACAATTTGTAAGGCATTAGATTAATACTGGCACCTAGAATGCTTTCTTAATATTTAGGCTACCAATCAAGCAAGGAATAGTAAAGCTTCCTCGGTCTTTTAATTTGGTTGGTAACTTGTTCTGGAGAATGACTGAGCATTCTTCATTAAGTTCCACCGTCGATACTTCTTCAAGCTTCCTTTTATTCATTAGGAGTTCCTTTAAGAATTTTGCATATTTTGGCATCTGTGAAATATCTTCAACAAAAGGTAAGTTAATATGTATTTGTTTAAAAAGTTCAAGGAACTTACTGTATTGGGCATCTAGCCGTTCTTTCTTCAGGCTTACTGGATATGGGATTGGTGGTTTACTTTCTTTGCGTACTGGATTTATATTCTCCACTCCCTCATCTCTTGTTTTGTTATCTTCATGTGGGATTTGTTTCTTTGGTTCCACTAATTCCTATCCACTTCTTAGTGTAACTAATTTTACCTGTTCTGTTTCTTTAGAAAAAATTTCTGCCCATATTTCACAGATCATCCTAGTAAGCGGTCCAATCGACTTAGTGAGCTCCTCGAATGACTCAATAAGTTTTCCAACTGATGCTTGTTGATCTTTAAATGTTCTCCCCATATCTTGGAAGTGTTTTTCTGTGTCTGACGTAAATTTTGTCAGTATCTTTTCTAGGGTTGGCTTCCTCTCTTGTGGATAAGGCTGAGTTTGGAAGTTTTGAGGAGGTTGCTGTCTTTGATTTCCTTGATTTCCTTGACCTCCCCATGAAAAAATTGGGTGGTTCCTCCAACCTGGATTATAAGTATTACTATATGGATTATTATTGGATTTGAAATTATTACCTATATAGTTTGTCTGTTCGTTCTCTACTCCTGGTTGGTAGGGTGGGTACTCAGGATTCGCCACAGTTCCACTTGTGTCGCACTGCATGACTGGGTGTACCTGCGAAGAACATAAACTGTCAAGCTTTTTATTCATCATCTCTACCTGATTTGATAGCATGGTTGCTGCATCAATGTTGTAGTCTCCAGCTAATTTTGTCGGGTTTGTCCTTGTAACCTGGCACTGATAATTATTTAATGACATCTCTTCAATGAACTCGTAAGCTGCTTTTGGAGTTTTATTATTCAAGGTTCCATCGGTGGCTGAATCAATTAATTGTCTCGTTGAGGGATTTACACCATTGTAGAAGGTTTGGACTTGAAGCCATAATGGTAGTCAATGGTGTGGACATCTCCTCAAAATATCTTTGTATCTCTCCCATGCATCGTATAATGTCTCTAAATCCATCTGCACAAAAGAAGAAATATCATTCCATAATTTAGCTGTTTTAGCTGGTAGAAAATATTTTAACAAATTTTTTTCGTTCATTTGTTCCCATGTAGTGATTGACCCTCGTGGTAACTAGTTCAACCATAGCTTGGCTTTATTCCTTAATGAAAAGGGAAATAACCAAAGATGAATCGCATCATCAGAAACGCCATTTATTTTGAAAGTATCGCATAACTCTAAAAAAATTGCTATATGAGTGTTCGGGTCTTCGTCCTGCAAACCATCAAATTGAACAAATTGTTGAATCATTTGTATTGTATTAGGCTTTAATTCAAAATTATTAGCAGCTATAGCAGGCCTAACAATACTAGATTTGCTCCTATCAAATTGGGTTTAGCATAATCATACATAGTGCGTGGAGCATCCACCACATCTCGTGGTGGGTTATTCTTGTCCATCCCTTCAGTAGGATTGGATCTGTCTTCTCGCTCTTCTTCTGAGTAATTTAGAACTCGCCTAATTTCTCTGCGATTTCTCTGAGCAGTAGCTTTAATTTCGCTGTCGTATACTAGAGGTCCTGTCGGGTTCCTTCTAGTCATAAACTAGAGGTACCTGCTAGGAAGATGAAATAAAATTAGCAAAAACAATAAAATAAAATGAATTGAGAAATAAATAAAAATAATGGCTAAAGTAATAAAAATAGAGTTTTCTTAATATTTTAGTTTCCGAATTCGCTTTAAACTTGATCGTCAAGTCGAGCTTTAAAATTTATAAATAGAATGATCAAACCCGAAACTAACTCTGACAATGACTTAAAGGCAAGTGTACCTATCGAATAGTAGTATAGCTTAGGCAAGACCGGATTATCAAACCCAATGGAACTAAAAGTACTAATACTCAGTTTCTTTTTATTGTTTAGCCTAAAATGTGGAGTGATTGGTTGATTTAATATTGTTTAACGACTACTAATCTAAAGACGCAAAGACAAAAAGAACAAATTGGGAAATAACTTGAAGAAACTCATTTGATTACAACGATACCCTTAGGAAGAATCCACCTAGATTTCGCTTGTTACTTATTATTGAATCATATACTTAGCTTGATCCGTAGGGCTTCCTAACCTATATTAAACCCTCTCTCGAGGAGAATAACGTCTAATCATAAGTTAATTAGTGGAACTCTCATTCGCTTATAATAACCCCCTAGAATAGCAGTAAATCGATCAATGGATTCCCACATTAGGTTTCACCCTAATCCGATAAAATCTCGTAACCTTATCTCTAAGTGTTCTATCAACTCCGCTTAACTATGCTAGATCTACTCTTAAGAAGGGTCTATTCCTCCTCCACCTAAGCACATCAGATTTAGATTAAGCTTGCATAATTAAGAACAAACTAAGTATTATCATATAATTCAGAAAATAATAACAAAATTCATTTAGGTTTCATCCCCTTCAGGTATCTGAAGGATTTAGTTCATAACTTTAAAATAAAACATCTCAAGAGAAAAGATAAAATAAAACATAAGAAATCCCTAATACCCCCTAAAGGAATTGAAGGAGAAATCCGCCGTCTTGAGTAGAATTCCAGCTTCTTGAGATGGATCAACTGGCTATCTCTAAATGATTCCCACAAATGTGATCTTTTCGGCTCGGCTTATTGGCCTAGCTTACTGCCCTCTATCAGGATGCACTTAGAGTGTTTATATAGGCTTTTAGAATCCTTTACTTGGTCCCTAAGTGTCCTAAATTAAGTCTGCTTCCTACTTGGTGTTTGAACAGACTTTGGAAAGTGTTTCTTTGGCTCAAAGTATCCAAATCTGAGTGAAATTACTCTCTCTTGTAATAGAGGCACGGCCATGGCACACGCTCGTGTAAATTGTGGTTAGGCCATGCCTTGATTCTATTGATTGGGTTACGGCCGTGTAAATTGTGGCATGGTCGTGTCTTAGTTAATTATCGAGGCACGACCGTGTGGCTTGAAGTCTAGGCCGTGTTGATTTCTTCTTTGGCCCAAATTGGCTCGTTTTAAGCCCGTTTCTTATTCTTTTCATCGTCCGGTGCTTTCTTGAGTAAAAACATGAAAAGAAAAGATTTAATGCACCTTTTTACATAAATCAGGGCTAAATCATCCTAAAAGCATACTAAATATGGGGTTAAAATATGTTACTTTTACATTTTATCACCCGATCTTAATTTAGCCAGCATCTGGGAAGGAATTCATTATCTACTGTGATGCGTCGCACACTAGATTGGGTTGTGTGTTGATGCAAGAGGGTAAGGTGGTTGCTTATGCGTCTCACCAGCTTAAGCCTCACAAGGCGAATTACCCCACTCACAACTTGGAGTTAGCTGCGGTGGTATTCGCACTGAAGATTTGGAGACATTATTTATTCAGAAAAAAGTCTATTATTTTAACGGACCATAAAAGCCTCAAGTACCTTCTTACTCAGAAGGAGTTGAATCTTAGGCAACGAAGAAGGATAGAGTTGCTTAAGGATTATGATTGCTTAATTGGGTACCATCCAGGTAAGGCTAACGTAGTAGCGGATGCACTGAGCCGTAAGGTTGTACCTAATCTGAGAGCAATGCTTGCTCGGCTCAGCCTGTTTGGGGATGGTAGCCTGTTGGCTAAACTTCAAGTGAGACCAACCTGGATGGTTAAAATTAAGGAGAAGTAGTTGCTAGATGAATCGTTGGTCCCTCATTTTTGACTAGTTGAGAAGGGGGAGACTGCGGATTTTGGGCTGAATAGTGAGGGAGTGCTATGCTTTCGTGGGAGAGTCTGTGTACCGAGGGATTCTGAGTTAAGGTAGTCTATACTGCGAGAGGCGCATAGTAGCCCATACGCTATGTATCCTGGAGAAAACAAGTTATACCGAGGTCTGCGTGAACTATACTGGTGGCCAGGGCTTAAGCGCGAGGTTACTGAGTTTATGGGTAAGTGTCTGGCATGCCAGCAAGTTAAGGCTAAGCGTCAACTACCTCTTGGATTACTGCAACCCATTAAAATTCCACTCTAGAATTGGGAGAGGGTAACCATGCACTTTGTTAGTGAGCTACCCATGACACCTACTAAGAAGGATTCGCTATGGGTTATTGTTGACCGACTAACTAAATCTGCCCACTTCATACCGCTCCGCATTGATTATTCACTGCAGAAGTTGGCTAAGTTATACGTGGCTAAGATTGTGAGACTGCATGGGGTACCAGTGTCTATCATTTCGGATAGAGATCCTAGATTCACATCTCAATTCTGGAAGAAGTTACATGAGGCATTGGGTACAAGATTAGATTTCAGTACTGCATTCCACCCTTAGACAGATGGGCAGTCAGAGAGGGTGATCCAGATATTGGAGGACATGCTAAGAGGTTGTGTAATTGATTTTAAAGCCTGTTGGGAAGACTACTTGCCTCTAGTGGAGTTTGTATATAACATCAGTTACCAATCCAGTATACAGATGGAACCGTACGAGGCGTTGTATGGTTGTAGGTGTCGTACCCCTACTTGTTGGAAAGAACTGGGTAAGCAATGAGTTTTAGGGCCAGAGTTGTTTTCTGAAATCGAAGAGAAAGTAAAGTTGATCTAAGACCGATTAAAATAAGCATCTGATAGACAGAAGTCATATGCTGATTTAAAGTGTAAGGAGATAGAGTACTCTGTGGGGGATTACATTTTCATGAAGGTCTCACCATGGAAGAAGATTTTGAGATTTGGGCGGAAAGGCAAGCTGAGCTGTAGATTCATCAGACCTTATCGGATATTAAAGCGGGTGGGATCGATCGCCTATCAACTAAAGCTGCCTCCTGAGTTAAACCGGATACATGATGTGTTCCACGTATTTATGTTGAGGCGATACCGCTCTGATCCCTGACATATAGAGCCAGTGGAGGAGATTGAGGTTAGACCTAATATGACTTTTAATGAAGAACCGGTGTAGATATTAGATCGTGATGTTAAGGTGTTAAGGAGGAAGTCTATTCTGTTAGTCAAGATGCTTTCGCATAATCATAGTTCAGAGGAAGCCACGTAGGAGCTTGAGGAGACGATGCAACAAAAATACCCTCACCTCTTCTGACCAGGTTAATTTCGAGGCCAAAATTTCTTTAAGGGGGTAGAGTTGTAACGCCCCAAAAGTGTAGGGCTTGTAATTTTGCTAAATTGGCTTAAATTCCATGATGTGCTTGAATGGCTAGGTATTTGAGTGTATTTGGGTGTTCTTAGGAGGCCAGGGTTCGATTCTGGGCCTTGGAAAATTTTAGTTTTTGCTCTTAAGAGGAACGGGCTGTTTGCAGTAAGGCTTATGTATAAATGTGTGTTTTGTGTCACAAAAAGAGCTTGTTACTTGGTGGCTGTGGCGTTACTGAGATGGCAAGGGGGTGGGGTTCGAATCCCATGACAAGCAAATAGGGGATTTTATTTTATGATTTGATGGTGCAAGAGGTAGAGTTTGTATCAAACTCTGCAGAAGAGGTTGAAGACTTGGTCAACAATTTTGAATGGGAGGTTTTGAGCAATTCAAGGAGGATTTGGTGGAGAGTTTGAGGAAGTTGGGGAGCATAGGAGGCTTAGCCAAAATTGGGAAGAGATGAGTAAGGGAATTTTCGCAAGAGGGTTCTCAATTGTGCAATTTCGACAATTTGGGTGAGTGAGGAAGCCGAATTTTCTCTTTGGTTTTTTTAAGTTTTCCTTTTGTTGCATTTCAGGATTTATTCCTGTTGGTGGCGTCTCGTGCAAACTTTTACGATTCGGGTCTTATCATTCTTTCTTCTTCTCATTGTTATTTCTCTGTTGCTTCCTACTTTCTACCGAATTACCTTTTTCTTCTTCGATTTCTCCTTTGGTCGAACATAACTCTTCTTTTCCTTCTTGTTATTCTTTTCTTTTCTTTGCAAGATAGCCGAACACTTTCTTTCTTCTTGTGTCAGCTGAATCTACTAAGGCCTAAGTATCTTCTTCTCTTCATTACTAACTATTTTCAAACCTCTTCGATTGGTTGGTAAGTGGTGACTATAGCTGAATCTAGGTTGGCTTTTCCTCCTTATTCGATTTTGTTTTCTTGGGCCAAAAGGCTTTTCTCCCCTGTTACCATGGAAATATATATTGCTAACACTTTCTTTATCGTCAAATGTTGCTAGGGACTCGATTTCCTTAACCAAGGGGTAGGTCGATTATTGTTTCACTACAAGGGATCTTTCCTTAACCAAGTTAGTTTGATTAAAGCGTTTCAATACTATGGTTTAACAAGGGTTTGTGACTAATTAATGGGCGGTTGTTATCATAGGTGTCTTGGAAGCGCTTCAAACTACAACTCGTAATAGGTGTGTAATTAGTACACCCAATACCGAACTGTCTAAACGTTGGATAAAGGTGTTCTCATACCTTTGTGCTACTGTGATCGGCAAAAGTTGAAAAGCTGAATTTTCAGTGTTTGAAGGCCCTCGAGCGCAAACGCTCGTAGGGATAAATCGAGCCACAATTGTTGGCGTTAGACCTTAGAGGCCGTAACGACGTTTTCGTGGGCTTAGGTCGTAAAAATTATCGAACAACCCTCGATGGGTAAAATTACCGAAATACCCCAAATGGGTAAAGTTACCGAAATACCCTTGATGGGTAAAATTACTAAAATACCCTCGATGGGTAAAGTTACCGAAATACCCTCGATGGGTAAAATTACCAAAATACACTCGATGGGTAAAATTACCAAAATACCCTTGATGGTTAAAATTACCGAAATACCATCGATGGGTAAAATTACTGAAATACCCTTGATGGGTAAAATTATCGAAATACCCTCGATGGGTAAAGTTATCGAAATACAATGGATGGGTAAAGCTACTGAAATACCCTCGATGGGTAAAATTATCGAAACACCCCCGATGGGTAAAATTACTGAAATACCCTCGATGGGTGAAATTATCAAAATACCCTCGATAGGTAAAATTATCGAAATACCCTCGATGGGTGAAATTACTATTTTACCCCTAATCGACAAATGATCGTTATACCCCTAGTGGCTGTGTAAGTGATGTATGTGTGATATCTGTATGACTGGTTATGATTGTGACATACTGCATACACGAATTATTTATGGCACGAAATTCTGCATTAGGGTTGGGAGTTGTAATTGGAGGAAGTATTGTACTAGTGGCTCTGCCACATCTTTCCCATCTAGTGGCTTCGCCACGTATCCTGATTTTTGTGGCTTGGCCCACGTTTACATTCACTAGCAGTTTAGCTACGTCACTACTAGCAACTATGTTGCGATATTGGTGTGTTGGTGGGTGGGTCGACTTGGTCTCCACATGGTGTGTTGGTTTGTAACACCCCTTACTCGAGACCGTTGCTGGAGTCGAGTACGAGGCATTACTACACTTAACTTATCGATCAGGGCATAAAAATTTAAACTGTCCATTTACCTCATGTTCACTAAATTATATATAACTCGAGTTACGAAACTCGAAATATAGATCTGTAAATTTTTCATGAAACTAAACTCAAATATATTATTACTATAATTTTCCAGAATTTTTGGTGTTGCCAATTAGTACAGTTTATTAGTTCAAGTCTCCCCTGTTACACAGTTCGACAGTTCTGACTCCTCTTCACAAAAAAATCAATTATCTCATAATATAAATTTTTTTCCTACACCATTTTTTTATATAAAAATAGACTCAATAAAATTTAATTCTATACCTCATGTACAACCTAATTACATTTATACTATTTTTGGTGATTTTTCAAAATCAGTCACCTTCATGTCCAAAATGTTCCCTCAGATATAATTACATAATTTCTTAAAATAACTATCAACTAGGCATTACATAACATCCAAAACATGTTCTTAATTAACCATTTTAATAGCTAATCATTACTGAACATTTACAAGCCAACATTAAGCCATATCATAAGGTCATACACACAAAATGGCTAAGTCTCTATACATGCCATAACTTAAAACATTCAAGTCACAAAATACCAATGTAATCCTTTGATAGTGTGTAACGATCTCCAACGTCCTTACGATCCCCGAGTTGGCTTGTAAAACTACAAAAAGAAAGAAAGGAATGGGAGTAAGCATTAAGCTTAGTAAGTTTGCATGTAAATAAATAACAACACTCTCAATGCATTCTCATATTCTTTTCTTACCAAAATTATTTTAGCCTTTAACTTAATATACTTAAGTCTTAAATTTTTACCTGTACCTTTTTAACTTGAAATTGTCTTACCTTTCCTTTGGTATACTCTTTAAATTTTCCTATTGAACCACTTGGAATACTAAGGATATGCGGGTACCTTTCCTTGTGAAACTTAACCATTGCCATGTCTTGACATGGTCTTACGTGGTATCCTTGCCTTATGAACTCACCAATACCATGCCTTGGCATGATCTTACATGGGACCTTTGCCTTATAAGTTCACCAATGCCATGCCTTGGCATGGTCTTACATGGGATCTTTGCCTTATAGTAACTTATCAATGCCATGCCTTGACATGGTCTTACATGATTTCCTTAAACCCTAATGTCATGACATTTGTATCCTACACATTCCTAAGGTTCAACCGGGACATTCTGAGATTGCTTCTTCGTCAATTCATGCTTGAATCTTTGAATGATAAATTTACAGAATAAATATGTAAATGCTAGAATTTAATAGTATCAAATGTAAAAGAATAGAATATTGCATTTATTTACCGCAAACTTACCTCGAAACAAAATACGATAAACTATATCTATTTAGTCCACTATCTTTTTCTTTCCCCGATCTAACTCTGGATTTCGTTCTTCTTTATCTATAATAGAAAATTTAGCTTATTTAATACTCACATTTATCAAAACAGTCCTTAAGTCTAACTTTGGAAAAATTACAACTTTGCCCCTAAACTTTTGCATATTTACACATTTGCCCCAAAGCTCAAAAATTATACTTTATCTCTTATTCTTATGTTTTATGACATCCTGATCATTTTTTCCTTCTATGACAACATCAAATTCTCACTCTAGAATGTACTTATGAACATTAGGTATTTTTACCGATTAAGTCGTTTTACTCGTTTTCACTTAAAATCACTTAGCAAAAGTTGTTTAACATAATTTCAGACTTCATATTATATCATAAGACATCAAAATAAACACATTTCACCTATGGGTATTTTTCCAAATATGAACCCTAGCATGAATTATTGATAGCATAAACTAAACCGAGCTACAAAGGCTTCAAAAAATATAAAGAACATTAAAAACGGGGCTTGGAATCACTTACTATGGAGCTTGGAAGCTTGAAACAAACCCTAGCCATGGTGAAAATTTGGAAATTCGGCCTCATGAAGAAGATAAGCATATTTTTCCATCTTTTCCCTTTTTAATTTCTTTTTATTTCCAAATGACTAAATTACCTTTCTTTAAAAACTTTGGTTATTTCTACCTATATATGTCCATTTTTGTCCATGAAAATATAATGGTCTAATTACCATTTAAGGACTTCTACTTCAAACCCCCATTTTAATCAAGTACTCTATAAATTAGAACCCCTATTTAATAACTTTTGCAAACAAGTCTTAATAGGCAATTTAAGAATGAAATCAATAAAATTTCTTATCAACACTTTAACACATGTATTTAATCACTCGATAAATCATAATAATTATTCGTAATAAACTTTTATAGCTCAGATTCATGGTTTCACAACCATTGTTCCATTTAGGCCCTATTTCGGGATGTTACATTCTCCCCATTTTTAGGGATTTTTGTCCCCGAAAATCTTAACTGTAAAGAGATTTTGGTTCTATTTTTGCATATTCTCTTCGAGCTCCCATGTAGCCTCGTCTATCCCATGCCTATTCCATAATACTTTCACAAGTGCAATACTTTTGTTCCTTAATTGCTTAACCTCTCGAACTAGAATTTTTACCGGTTCCTCACCGTAAGTCATATCTAGTTGAATCTCAACCTCTGTTTGTGAAATCACATGCGATGGATCTGAATGACAACGACGTATCATAGACACATGAAACACATTATGAATCTTCTCTAACTCAGCAAAAAGCTAGCCGATATGCCAATGGCCTAGCTCTCTCGATCACCTCAAATGGTCCAATAAAACGGGACTTAATTTGCCTTTCTTGCCAAATCTGAGAACTTTCTTCCAAGGGATACTTTCAAGAATACCTTATCACCAACTTGAAATTCATTTTTTTCCTTTTCAAATCTGCATAGGATTTATGTCTTTCTGAAGCTGCTTTCAAGCAATCTCTAATGACTTTTACTTTCTCTTCTATTTCTTTGACTCAATCAACCCCATAAATCTGATTTTCCTTAAGCTTTGTCCAGTACAAAAGTGTGTGGCATTTACGTCCATACAAAGCTTCATAAGGTGCCATCTTCAAACTCGATTGATAACTATTATTATAGGCAAACTCTATTAACGATAAATATTTATCCCAACTACCTTGAAATTCCAATACACAACATCTAAGCATATCTTCAAGTACTTGAATAACTCTTTCTGACTGACCATCAGTTTGAGGATGGAAAGCTGTACTAAAACTCAACTTTGTACCTAAAGCTTCCTACAATTTCTTCCAAAACCGTGAAGTATATCTTGGATCTCTATCTGAGATAATCAATAACGGTACTCCATGTAGTCTCACAATCTCTGAAATATACAACTCGGTCAACTTGTCAAGTGAATAATCCATACGAACTGGGATAAAATGAGCCGACTTTATTAGCTTATCAATCACAACCCATATTGCATCTTTCTTTCTCGGTGTCGAAGGCAATCCTGTCACAAAATCCATAGTAACTTGGTCTCATTTCCACTCAGGAACTAATACAGGCTGCAATAAATTGGAAGGTACCTGATGTTCGACCTTTACCTGCTGACAGATCAAACATCTAGAAACAAACTTTGATATATTTCTTTTCATTCCTATCAACCAATACATTTTCTTCAAATCATTATACATCTTTGTACTACCTAGGTGAATAGACAAAGAACTGCTATGTGCTTCCTGTAAGATCTTTCGAATAAGCTCATCATTCTTTGGTACTTATACCCTGTCTCTAAACATCAAACAACTGTTAGAACCGATCTAAAAATCAGACTCTACACCTAGCTCACACTGAACTCTTTTGGCTTGCAACTCACCATCATCCTTCTGAGCTTCACAAATTTCTTCAAGAAATGCTGGTTTAGCTCTCAACTCAGCTAAAATAGAACCATCATCTGATAAGCCCAAACTAGTATGTAAAACTCTCAAGGCAAATAACGATTTTCTACTCAAAGCATCAGCAACAACGTTTGCATTACCAGTGATAATCGATCACTAGCTCATAATCTTTAATCAAGTCTAGCCATCTTATTTGCCTCAAGTTTAGATCTTTATGAGTCATCAAGTATTTCAAACTTTTTTGATCAGTGAATATTCGATACTTCTCACCATACAAGTGATGTCTCCAAATTTTTAATGCAAATACAATAGCAGCTAGCTCGAAATCATGTGTCAAAAAATTTTTCTCATGTGATTTTAACAGTCTAGAGGCATAAACAATTACCCTTCCTTCCTGCATAAGTACACAACCTAGTCCATTTAAGGATGCATCACTGTAAATTATAAACTCTTTACCCGGTTCTGGTTGTACTAAAATAGGAGCTTTAATCAACAATGCCTTTAACTTGTCAAAACTCTAATGACACTTCTCAGTCCATTCAAACATGACATATTTCTGTAGCAATCTTGTCAATAGAGTAGCTATCATGGAAAATCCCTCTACAAATCATATATAATAACCGGTAAGACCAAGAAAACTTCTAACTTCTGATACATTCCTGGGAGGCTTCCAATCAACAATGGCTGAAATCTTGCTCGGATCAACTTTAATACCTTCACCTGAGAAAATATGTCCAAGAAAAAAAACTTCCCGTGACCAGAACTCACTTTTGCTAAACTTGGCATAAAGTTGATTATCTCTTAAAATCTGTAAAACTGTTCTCAAATGCTTTGTATGCTTAGTCTCATCATGAGAATAAATCAAGATGTCATCAATGAACACAACTACAAACTTGTCTAAGAAAGGTCTGAAAATTTGATTCACTAAATCCATGAAAATGGTAGGAGCATTGGTTAAGCCAAATGGCATCACAAGAAATTCATAGTGACCATACCTAGTTCGAAAAGCAGTTTTCGAAACATCTGACTCTTTAACTCGCAAATGATAGTATCCTGATCTCAAATCTATCTTAAAGAACATAGTGGCTCCTTTCAATTGATCAAACAAATCATCTATTCTAGGCAATGGACATTTGTTCTTGATGGTTACCTTGTTAAGCTACCGATAGTCTATGCACAATCTCATGGAACCGTCTTTCATTTTCACAAATAACACTGGTGCGCCCTATGGTGAATAACTAGGTCTTAGAAAGCCATTATCAGTTAATTCCTGTAACTGAGCTTTCAATTCTTTCAATTCTATTGAAGCCATTCTATAAGGAGTAATTGAAATAGGTGTGGTACCTGGAATCAATTCAATATCAAACTCAACTTCTCTGATAGGAGGCAAACCTGGTAGTTCTTTTGGAAACACATCAGGAAACTCATTTACCACAGGCACTGATTCAATTTTCAACTTTGGATCATTAAGATTCAACACAAAAGCAAGATAAGCTTCACATCCTTTCCTTAAACATTTTTGAGCAGACATAACAGAAATCATGGAAAATTGAACTACTTGATTCATCTGAATTAACCCGAAGGATCTCACCATTTTCACATTTCAACTCAATGAATTTCTTTCCACAATTAACTATCACATCATGTGCAGTTAACCAATCCATACCAAGAATCACATCAAACTTATCAAATGGCAATAGCATGAGATCAGCCGAAAAACAGTAACCTCTAATCGTTAAAATGGCAATTTTTACATACTTTGTTTACTAACACATGCTGACCTAATGGATCCGATACTTTAATCACAAATTCCATAAACTCTATGGGCATGTTCATACTAGGCATTAATTTCATGCAAACATAGGTATGAGTTGAACCTGGATCAATCAAAGCAATAACATTAACATCATGAAGAGAAAATGTACCCATAATTACGTCGGGGGAAGATGCCTCTTCACGAGCATGAATAGCATAAGTCTTTGCGGGTGCTCTAACATCTGATCTCATTACTGTGTCTCTAAATATACCTCTACCTGCCCCTACTCCGGGATTTCTCTGAGATCTGCCTCTAACCGGGGCATTGCCTAATCTTGCACTCAGTATTTCTTCTCTTTTAACCATTTTGAGACACTCCCAAATGAAATGATTTGATGCACCACATCAGAAACAACTAGTCTCAGTTGCTCGACATTGACCTAGATGACATCGACCACATTGAGGACACTTGGATCTATCAGACTGAATACTACCACACTCGCAATCGAAGTGGTTTGAGCTTTTGAATCCATAAATCTTCCACCTCTGTTTCGGCTAGAATACCCGACTGAAAAATTAAATCTCGTAGAGAACTCTCTAGGCCTCTGGGATGTAGGCTGAAATGACTTGCTCATCTATCTTTTCTTCGTGTCTTGCATCTCAATTTTAGCTTTACCCTTTCTTTTTAATAACTTTTCTGCCTTACAGGCTCGTTCAACTAAAACAACAAACTCTTTTATCTCTAATACACCAACTGACAGTCGGATATCATCATTAAGTCCATCCTCAAATCTTTTGCACATGATAGCCTCTGTAGACACACACTCTCGAGCATAATTATTGAGTCGGACAAATTCACGTTCATAGTCAGTCACAGTCATCTTACCCTATTTTAACTCAAGGAACTCTTTTCTTTTCTGGACAATAAACCTTTGACTTATGTATTTCTTAAGGAACTCCTTTGGAAAGAATCTCAGGTAACTCTTTCTTTTAGTACTACTGACACAAGTGTCTTCCACCACTAGTAGGCCGAATCTCTAAGAAGTGACACCACACACTTAATACATTCTTCCGGTGTGCAGGATAACTCATCAAAGACTCTGATAGTGTTCTCAAGCTAAAATTTAGCTTTCTCTGCATCACCATCTTTGGTAGCCCGAAACTCTTCGGCCCCTTGTTTTCTGGTCTTGTCAATGGGTGGCTTCTCTCTTCTAACTATATCTACAAATGGGAAGCTACATGAGTGTTCTGAGGATCGTGAGGAGGTTGAGGTCTAGCAGCCGGGTTTGTACGAATGAACTCAGCAAACCATTCATTCATAGCTTGGAAGAAGCTTCTCGAGCCCCTCCTCCCTGACTAATTGTAATGGGCCTTTCACTACTATCTAGTGGCACCGTCCCTTCTACAGGAGCGGGCACATTACTCTCTACATCATCTGCACCAGCTCGTTCGGGATCCATAACTATAAAAGAAAAACATTTTAAAATCGTCAAGAGTCGTCACACTATCAAAATATAAGTATGGCATGTATTGTTAGACTCTTACTCATACTGAATATTCTGAGAATCGACTAAAATCTCACTCTGATACCAATAAATGTAACACCCCTTACCTGAGACCGTTGCTGGAGTCGAGCACGAGGCATTACTAGACTTAACTTACTCGATCAAGGCATAAAAATTAAAACTGTCCGTCTGTGTCATGTTCACTAAATTAACTATAACTCGAGTTAAGAAACTCGAAATATAGATCTGTAAATTTTCCTCGAAACTAAACTCATATATATTCTTACTATAATTTTTCCAAAATTTTTGGTGTGGCCAATTAGTACAGTTTATTAGTTAAAGTCTCCCATGTTACACAGTTTGACAGTTCTAACCTCTCTTCACTAAAAATCAATTATCTCATAATATACAATTCTTTTTCCAACACAATTTTTTTATATAAAAATAGACTTAATAATATTTAAATATATATCCCAATCAAAACCTAATTCAATTTCTACTATTTTTGGTGATTTTTCAAAATCACATCACTGCTGCTGTCCAAACTGTTCCCTTGCATATAATTACATAATTTCTTAAAATAACTATCAAATAGCCATTACATAACATCCAAAATATGTTCTTAATTAACTATTTTAATAGATAATCATTACCAAACATTTACAAGCCAATATTAAGCTATATCACAAGGTCATACACACAAAATGGCTAAGTCCCTATACATGCCATAACTTAAAACATTCGAGTCACAAAATACCAATATAATCCTTCGATAGTGTGTAATGATCTCCGACGTCCTTACGATCCCCGAGTTGGCTTGTGAAACTATGAAAAGAAAGAAAGGAATGGAAGTAATCATTAAGCTTAGTAAGTTTGCATGTAAATAAATAACAACACTCTTAATGCATTATCATATTCTTTTCATACCAAAATTATTTAACCCTTTAACTTAATATACTTAAGTCTTAAATTCTTACATGTACCTTTTTACCTTGAACTTGTCTTACCTTTCCTTTGGTATACTCTTTAAATTTTCCTGTTAAACCACTTTAAATACTAAGGATATGTGAGTACCTTTCCTTGTGAAACTTAACCATTGCCATGTCTTGACATGGTCTTATGTGGTATCCTTGCCTTATGAACTCACTAATGCCATGCCTTGGCATGGTCTTACATGGGACCTTTGCCTTATAAATTCACCAATGCCATGCCTTGGCATGGTCTTACATGGGACTTTTTCCTTATAGTAACTTATCAATGCCATGTCTTGACATGGTCTTACATGATTTCCTTAAACCCTAATGTCATGACATTTGTATCCTACACATTCCTAACGTTCATCCGGGACATTCTGAAATTGCTTCTTCGTCAATTCATGCTTGAATCTTTAAATGATAAATTTACAAAATAAATATGTAAATGCTGGAATTTAATAGTATCAAATGTAAAATAATAGAATATTGCATTTATTTACCGCAAACTTACCTCGAAACAAAATACGATAAATGTAACATCTTGAATTATTGGGCCTATGTGTTTAGTAGGTGGATACGTTTAATGTGTTAATTTGAGTGTTAGGGGTTTAAACTGGGCCAAGGATTGGGTCGAAGCCTTGGTTAAAATTCATGTTTGGGTACCATGGGGTCTAAAAGATGGTATCGGTGCTTTAGGTTGCAAAATGGGCTTGTGGCCCAGTAGTATGTGGTGTTGTAAGAGAGTTATAGGGTGGTACCAATAGCAGGAGGTGAGGCCCAAGTTTTGGCCACAAGGAGCCCATGTCTTTGGGCCATTTTCGGTACTTAAAAGGAGCAAGGAGGGGGACAGCAATGAGGCTTAATTTTATGAGGGATTTAATGATTGGGATAATGTGGATATTGTGCTTATAAAAGAAGGGAGAGGTGGTGTTATTTAGGCCTCTTCTAAAGGTATGAATAGATTAAGATAAAGGAGAAAAGATAGGAGCTATCTGCTAAGTGCTGTGTTGGCCGAAATTACATCTCCTAGAGGGGAAAGAAATCGGTTCCTTTATGGCAAAGGGGTGCCGAAATTTCCCCTACTATTTGATTAATTGTTAGTTATCAAGAAGGACACTTTCAGGTTTTGATAAGTAAGTGCCAAAATTCTCTATAAATAGGGGTGGTATCTCTTCAATTCTGGCATTTTAACCCTATTGTTTTCCTCATTCTTTGTGCCAAACCTCTCAATCATTCTCTGTAATTTCTATTCTTTTGGTTTCTTCAAAAGCCGAAACCTCTCACTTCACTTTCTTTTTACATTCTTTTCCTCTTGTACCGATTTCTCCATAAAATCGGATCTTATTGGAGTTGTCGATTTCCCTGTGAAGGTAAGAACCAATTTCTTCAGATCTATTCCTTTCTCTTTCAGTTTTCGAGAATCAAAGCCAGGTGGCTATTAAGGTTTGGTCTAACGTTTCCACTCTTTTCATGTTCTTATTTTGGGCGACGGGGAATTGAAGTAGATCTCTTAGATCTAAAAGTCGAACACTAGTCCCTGAATCTTATATCACTTTTCAAGAATTTCAAGGTAAGTGATTCTCTTTAGATTCTCGTTAGATTCGATATAAAAATCACAATCTTAACCATATGTTATGATTAATAATGCCTTTTTGATGGAATCAAATGTCGATCAAGCAAAAGAGGGGACTAGATCTGGAAACATGATTCCTAAGTTTAAGAAGCGAGTAGTGTTGGCAGTACAGGATTGGCCACCGGGTTGTGGACCAGCTTCTGAACAACACCTTAGGCAGATAGCGATTGTGTTAGCTACGTATAGTGTCGACTTAAAAAGTCTCGTTCTAACGGTAATATGGTGTGTAGATCTCTAACACACTAGTTAACTGTAATATATATGTGTTATGGGCTTAAAACTGGAAAGAGGCTGTGTAGACAGTCGAATAAAACACAAAAAGGGTTAGGCAAAGGATGCCAGGTACATAATCATAAAAATCTTAGTTGTTTTTCTTTTCTCATCTTTTCTCTTCCAAAAGCCAAAAATCACCACCTCCTTCACCCTTTCTTCTTCCTTTGAAATCTCCTGTTAGCCGAATCTTCTGATCTCCATTGTTATTCTTCTCCCATTCACTAAAAGCCAAAACTACACTCTTGTTTGTCCTTGTAGCCGAAATCTTTCTCTTGTTCATCTTTTTTGGGATTTTCTTAAAAGCTGAAATTCTTAGATCTCTAATCTTCTACGCTTCGATCTTCTGTTTTGATTGCTGAATCTTCCTGTAAGGAGTAGCAGAAACCATTTGTATAGGTAAGTATCGATTCGTGAGATTTCAATCTTTTTTCGGCTTTTAAAAATCTTAGCCGAATGGCTATATGGTTAACTAATCGGGTGTTTTCTCTTATTTGTGGCATTCCGGGATTTGAAGGGGGTCCAATCGCTTAGATTTCTAAGCCAGAGTTTAGTAGCACTCGGATCGAATTACTTTCGAGATTTTAAGGTAAGGAATCTGTTAATTTAAATGTATGAATCGGGCAAAGCACTAACCTTGGCCAAATATAGGAGAGGCCTTATCCTTGCGTTCTTCCGGCTTTTGAACAAAGTTGTAGACAAAGGGTAGTAGATCTGATTAGCGATGGTATCGACGTGGAGGGTAGTCCTACGTATTTATCAAGTGTGTAACACTTCCACACCATTTAGATTGCCTGTTATAATATGGTTATAAATCTGTTAAGTTCTGTTAAATGCCAAAATCCCAGCATAACGGTTGAAACCCAAGACGGTAAAGGCTAATCACCAGGTTAGTGATCTCTTTCTTTCTAAAGTGAATGGCTCTATTGATTTGATGTGATAAACATGTATGCCAGTTTCTGTGATTGCACGGGGTTTGGTTTGATGAAAGGGGAAGTGTTTTGTGTAGTGGCTTTTGCCATGATCTGTTGTAGTGGCTTTTACCATGATCTTTGTAATTGGCTTTTGCCATGATCTATTGTAGTGGCTTATGCCAGGATCTGTTGTAGTGGCTTATGCCATGATCTGTTGTAGTGGCTTATGCCATGATCTGTTGTAGTGGCTTATGCCATGATCTGTTGTAGTGGCTTTTTACCATGATCTGATGGTGTGTAGCGGTGTGGGTTGATTGTAGAAATCCCCAATGGTGTGAATGGCATGTAAGGATGGTGTGTAGCAGATGTAAACCTAGGATATGGGTTGGGCTTTGCATATTTTCATATATAATATGTTCTGTTATTCTGTTCTGTGGGCTAAGGCCCAAATCTGATGGTGCACGAGAGTTGCACACTGAGTCTCGCGACTCAACCCATCATTTAACATTTTTCAAGTAGCACCTAGTGCATCGGACCGGGCTGGAGAGGAGCGCAAGGTGGCCATGCAAAAGAGCATTTGGATTCAGCAAAAGACTCTACTTGGTTTATTTATTTCTAATATTTTAAATTAGTGGGTTTTGAATATTTTTTGTAATAAGGACATGGGCCACTAGTTTTTATTCCATAACGGTTTAAGTTTGGGCTTTTATTATTATTATTAGACATCTTAAGTTTACATTTTTTTTAAACTAAGGCTTGCATTTAAATTACAGTTTTTAATTCATAAAGGCATCTTATAAAATTTATATCTTATCTAAATTATCAAATTATTAATTTTCCCGAATAAAAGGGTTAAACACAGGAAAAAGATATTTTCCAAAAATGCGACATGTTTTACAAAATTCTCTTAGTGGCATGCCAGATCTGGTTTGGTGTTTGGGTCGGGTTTGGGGTGTTACAAATTGGTATTAGAGCTCGGTTCAAAACTCAGCTTTGGGTGTTTTTGGGCTCAAAATGTTTTCTAAAGATGGGCTTTGAAACATGCATTTTTTATAAATGATATAAGTCTGTTAGCTCTGCATGGCACCTGCGTCTCTGGCCCAAGTCTACTAGGTAAGTATTTCGAACCATTGTGTGACGTATACATGTGGGCTTGATGGGCTTTATGGGACGTAGATTATTTTAATTAGAATTTGATGGACTTTAGGCTTAGCTTAAATAATTATTTACACTTCATAAGACTTAATTTCCCTAATTAAACAAACCCGAGAATAAGTCGTTGAGTTAGGGTGTGGTAACAGGTATACGCATGCCTAGGATTGGATCTAGGGAGAGCTTGGTACTTAAGCAGTCCTAGTGACTCACCTCCTCTTCGTTGGAATCCTACAGTGCGTAGTATTGCTCACCTTAGCCATGAGGACTCGCTTGATCGCCAAAATTTATAATTAAAACCCGAAAGGGACCAGCCACCCTATTCTGCAAAATTACAAAAATAACCCTCGTTCTGTAAAATTTTCGAAATACCCCTGATTTATAAAAATTATCAAATTACCCCTAATTTGAAAAATGACCAAAATACCCCCAGTTTGCAAAATTACTAAAATACCCTCAAATTGTAAAATTACCAAAATATCCTTATTTTAAAACATCACCAAGATACACTATTTTGAAAAAATTACGAAAATACCCCTATAGGTAAAATTACGAAAATAACCCTGGGTAGCAAATGATGAAAATACCCCAAGAGGGAATATGAGTTCATGGATGTTGCTTGTGTGGTTGATGCGTGTATGTGGTGTTCTGATTGATGATGATTGAATGAGAATTCTATAATTAGGAAATACAGACGTGAGAACTGAACTTGTAGATAGAATTTGAATTCGAAAGAACTACTATCAAAATGATGTTACATAAGATTATTCGCAGTTAATAAGTGGGAAGAATTAATTATTCATAAAATTTTTAATCAGATAAATGTTGATCGAAAGAATGTGTACAAGGGGACAAAGACGCTCCAGATGTGAATAATGGTGCGTACCCTACTGTAGTATATTGAATGTTTATTTTTTTTAAATTAGAGTGCGCAGCAGAACCGTAGTGATGAGACTTGGGTAGTACAATTGATAGTTAATTGAAAATTTCGAGGACGAAATTTCTTTAAGGGGGTAGAACTGTAACATCCGAATTTAGGCTTAGTAGATTTGGGCCTATTCTGTTGTAACGCCCTAAAAATCCCAAAACTTTTAATTTCTATGCATGGGAGTTAATATGTATGTGTAGCACTTAGAATAATAATATTAAGGTATTATCGGGATTATTTGAAGCCTTCGAGTTAGGGGAGACCATAGGAAAAATTTATTTTCTTACTTAGTGGACCCTAGCCTCAGGCATGAGGCCTCATAAGCAGATTAAGAAAAGAGAGGACACAAAAATGGGCTCAGGTTTGGGTTGAGGTCCTAATTAAGTTTTCTGTTTGGGCACTATAGGGTTAAAAGGGTAGCATCTGTGTTTAAATCACCAAAGTGGGCTGGTGGCCCAATATTAAGTGACGCTGCAAGGGAGCTAGAGGGTGGCGTCACTAGCAGTTGAAAGAGGCCCAAGTTTGACTGCAAGGAGCCCATGTCTTTGGGCCAATTTCGGCACTTAAAAGAGCAAGGAGGAATAGATGACATTAAGGCTTATTTTTAGGAGGGATTTAATGATAATATTGTGTTGATAATAGAAGAAAGAGGTGGTGTTATATAGGAGTCTTTTGAAGGTGTGAAGAGATTTAGATAAAGGAGAAAAGTTTCTGTGGTTGTACGGGGTTGGGTTTGATGAAAGGGGAAGTGTTTTGTGTAGTGGCTTTTGCCATGATTTGTTGTAGTGGCTTATGCCATGATCTATTGTAGTGGCTTTTTGCCATGATCTGATGGTGTGTAGCGGTGTGGGTTGATTGTAGAAATCCCCAATGGCGTGAATGGCAAGTAAGGGTGTTGTGTAGCGGATGGAAACCTAGGATTTGGGTTGGGCTTTGCATATTTTCATATATAATATGTTCTGTTATTCTGTTCTGTGGGGCTAAGGCCCAAATCTGATGGTGCACGAGAGTTTCACACTGAGTCTCGCGACTCAACCCTTTATTTAACATTTTTCAAGTAGCACCTAGAGCATTGGACCGGGCTATAGAGAAGCGCATGGTGGCCATGCAAAAGAGCATTTGGATTCAGCAAAAGACTCTACTTGGTTTATTTATTTCTAATATTTTAAATTAGTGGGTTTTGAATATTTTTGTAACAAGGCCATGGGCCACTAGTTTTTATTCCGTAATGGTTTAAGTTTTGTCTTTTATTATTATTATTAGACATCTTAAGTTTGCATTTTTTTAAACTAAGGCTTGTATTTAAATTACAGTTTTTAATTCATAAAGGCATCTTATAAAATTTATATCTTATCTGAATTATCAAATTATTAATTTTTCCTGAGTAAGAAGGTTAAACACAGGAAAAAGATATTTTCCGAAAACACGACAGGTTTTACAAAATTTTCTTAGTGGCATGCCAGATCCGGTCTGGTGTTTGGGCTGGGTTTGGGGTGTTACAAAACAACTCTTCAATTTCATAAGACTTAATCTAATTAAACATGTCCATGAGCAAGTCGCTAGGTTAGGGTGTGGTAATAAGCATACGCATGTCTAGGATTGGATCCAAGGAGAGCTTGGTACTTAAGCGGCCCTAGTGGCTCACGTCCTCTTCGTTGGAATCCTACCTAGTGTGTAGTGTCTGTTCACCTTAGCCATGAGGACTTGTTGACGAGCCAAAATTTATAATTAAAACCCGAAAGGGACCAGCCACCCTATTTTGTAAAATCACTAAAATACCCCTAGTTTTGTAAGACTTCCGAAATACACTTTATTTATAAAAATTTTCCCAAAATACCCTGATTTGTAAAATGACCAAAATACCCCTGGTTTGAAAAATTACTAAATTATCCATGATTTAAAAAATGACAAAATACCCCTAGTTTTGTAAAATTATCGAAATACCCCCACTTTACAAAATTATCGAAATACCCCCGGATTGTAAAATTTTTAAAATTCCCCCTATTTTGTAAAATCATCAATATACCCTATTTTGGAAACTTACGAAAATACACATGTGTAGTGAAATGATGAAAATACCCTTATGTGATGAATGTGAGTTCATGGATGCTGTTGGTATGTTGATGTATGATGGTTGAATGTATGTGGTTCCTAGAACTAGGAGACATAGACTAGAGACTGAAGCCCATAGATATAATTTCGAATTCGAAAGAACTACTCTTGAAACTGCTGTTCATAAGATTGTTCGTGGTTAATCAGTAGAAAAAATTAATAATTCATAAAATTTCTAATCAGATAAACGCGAATCGGTAGAATGAGTACAAGGGGTCGAGGACGTCTGCCGCATGGTCGTGGTAGGGGTAGGATGGCCGTATCCGTACCAGTGGGGTCTGGCCATGGGTCAGGGAACGAGATGCCATTTCCACCAGCTGCGGAGGCAGAATTTCAGGACCAGACTATCGGAGATGATGCAGTATCTTAGGGATGTTAAGGGTTTTAGAGGGTTGCTGGGGTAGGTATGGGCATAGGAGCCCGAAAATCTGTGCTGGAGCGACTTAGAGCCAATGAGGCAGAAGTTTTTAGGGGAATTTCTGGTATAGCCTCGAGTTCAGCTAAGTATTGGTTGAAGGTAGTGGAACGCATAATGGATGATTTGGATTTCACGGATGAGGAGAAGTTGAAAGGGGTTGTATCTCTCCTGCGAGACGAAGCATATCAATGGTGGCTTACTGTTAAGGATGGTACAGTGGCTGACCGTATCACTTGGGATCTTTTCAAAATGGCGTTTCAGAGTAAGTATATTGGATCGAGTTATGTGGATGCGCAACGCAGAGCATTTCTAAACTTGGTTCAAGGAAGTAGGTCAGTGGCTACGTATGAAGCTAAATTCTTACACCTTAGTCGATATGCCCGAGGGATTGTAGCCACAGAACATGAACGTTGCATCCGGTTCGAAGATGGTCTGGGGGATGATTTGCTTGTTTTGATAGCCCCACAACGGGAGGAGGAATTTGTTGTTCTAGTGGAAAAGTCTAAGATAGCCGAGTAGGTAAAGTGGACCGAAAAGATGAATCGGGATAGATATAGGAGTGGGAATAAGAGGAATGTTGGACCGTCAGGGTCAGCCAGGCGTAATCAGAAGAGACTTAGGTCAGATAGGTAGAAATGGGAGGAGAGACCTGTTGTTGCTAACCAGACACGAAAGTGTGCTCGATGTTGTAAATTCCATGTTGGTGAGTGTTGGGCGGGCAGTGGGAAGTGATTTATGTGTGGATCTACGGACCACCAAGTTAGAAACTGTCCGCATCAATGGGGCAGTGAAGGGCTCACAGGTCAAGAGAATCTTCAGCTGGGCAGAGGATGTCAGTAGCCCAAGAGAGGTCGTGGTCCAGCCAGAGGTGGTAATGGTTTTGGTCAGGGTCATGGAGCTCCAAGTTGGGGGCATGAATCATTGTGGTGAGACAGCCAGGGTTGGTTTATGCTGCCAGACGTCGAGAGGAGGATGACGCACCGGATGTCTTAATCGGTACATTTTTAATTTTTGGCTCACCTTACACTGCCTTGATTGATATTGGGTAGACACATTCATATGTAGCTAGTAGTGTATCTAGAACTTTAAGGTTAGAATCTGAGATTACCCCTAGGGCAATGACTGTAATTAGCCCGTTAGGACAATCTATAGTAATGGATAAACTCTATTGGGAGGTACCTTTAGAAGTTCAGGGAATAATTTTCCTAGTAGATCTGATGGAATTACTGTTCGGGAAATTCGATTTAATTTTAGGCATGGATTAGCTGGGGAGGTATCAAAGGAACTTGGATTGTACAGCCAAGCATATGGTGTCAAAGACCCCTAAGGGTGGCGAAGTGCTGGTGATAGGAGAAAGGGGGGATGGTTTGTCACATGTGGTGACTGCCCTAAGAGCAGAAAGGATGGTGAGAAAAGGATGCGAGGCAGTTTTAATGTTTGTTTAGGCTCTGGAAGCCAAGGACCTAACTGTTTGGGACGTTAGGAAGGTGAAGGAGTTTCCTGATGTTTTCCCAGAAGAGCTTTAAGGATTACCTCTGGATCGTGAAGTGGAGTTTGGTATCGATCTTCTTCCCGGAATAGCGCCAGTATCTATTGCTCCATATAGGATGGTGCCAAAGGAGTTGGTAGAGTTGAAAGCACAGATACAAGGGTTGTTGGATAGAGGGTTTATCCGACCAAGTGTGTCACCAAGGGGAGCGTCGGTGTTATTTATTAAGAAGAAAGATGGATCAATGCGTATGTACATTGACTATCGTCAGTTGAATAAGTTAACAATCAAGAAAAAATACCCGTTACCGAGGATTGATGACTTGTTCGATCAGTTGAAGGGGGCCTCAGTCTTTTCAAAGATATATCTGAGGTCAGGATACCATCAGCTTAAGGTCAATGAGGCAGATATTCACAAGACAATTTTTAGAACTCGCAATGGTCACTACGAATTCATGGTGATGCCTTTTAGATAAACCAACACACTAGTAGCGTTCATGGAGATGATGAACCGAGTGTTCCAACCCTACCTAGATCGGTGTGTCATGGTGTTTATAAATGATATCTTGGTTTATTCAAAGTCGGAGGATGAGCATGATGCTCATCTGAGTGGTTTTGCAGATTTTGAGGGAGAAACAGTTGTATGCCAAATTCAGTAAGTGTGAGTTTTAGCTGAATGAAGTTACTTTCCTAGGCCACGTGGTATCGGCAGAGGGGATTAGGGTTGACCCTCAGAAAATTGGAGCAGTGTTGGATTGAAAGCCGCCTAAGTCGGTGGTAGAGATTCAAAGTTTCCTTGGTCTGGCGAGGTACTCAGAAGATTTGTTGAATGATTTTCTCTGATTGTAGCACCATTGACTAAGTTGCTATGGAAAGGAGTTCCGTTCGTTTGGTCTGATAAACAGAAGGAGAGTTTCAAGAAGTTAAAGAGGATTTTGATGGAGGCTCTGGTGTTGATTTAGCCGGAGGCTGGGAAGGAGTTCGTAATTTACTGTGATGCTTCACACACAGGATTAGGATGTGTGTTGATGCAAGATGGAAAGGTTGTTGCAGATACATCTCGACAGTTAAGACCGCACGAGTCAAATTATCCCACCCATGATTTGGAATTGGCGGTGGCGGTGTTTGCTTTGAAAATTTAGAGGCAATATTTGTACGGGGAGAAATCTATCATTTACACGGATCATAAGAGTTTAAAGTACCTTTTGACTCAGAAGGAGTTGAATCTAAGGCAGAAGAGGTGGATCGAGTTGTTAAAGGATTATGACTGCTCGATCGAGTATCACCCAGGTAAGGCTAATGTGGTGGCGGATGCTCTAAGCCGTAAGGTGATCACTGACATGAGAGCAATGTTTGCTCACCGTAGCTTATATGATGGTTGAAGTCTATTAGCTGAACTTCAAGTGAAACCCTCTTGGTTCAGTCAAGTTAAGGAGAAGCAGCAGATCGATGGATTGCTTAAGGAGAAGTTGCAGTTGATTTCAAGTAATGAGCCAACAGAATTCAGTGTGAATGAGGATGGATTAGTATGTTTTCGAGGGAGAGTTTCCGTGCCGAAGAACCCTGAGTTGAGGCGTAGGATTTTCCAAGAGGCGCATGGTAGCCCATACGCTATGCACCCGGAGGGAGCAAGATGTATCGAGATTTGTGAAAACAGTTCTGGTGGCCAAATTTAAAGCGTGAGGTAACTGAGTTTGTGAGTAGGTGTTTGACCTACCAGCAGGTCAAGGCGAAACATGAGTTACCATCAGGGTTGTTGCAGCCGGTGATGATTCCACAATGGAAGTGGGAGAGGATCACTATGGACTTTGTTAGTGGGCTACCTTTCATGCTTACTAAGAAAGATTTGGTCTGGGTGATTATAGATTGCTTGATGAAGTCTACTCACTTCATACCCGTACGTGTCTATCACTCTCTACAAAAATTGGCTAAGCCATACCTAGCGGAGGTAGTAAGGTTACATGGAGTACCAGTATCGATCATATCAGACAGGGACACTAGGTTCACTCACAATTTTGGAAGGCATTGCATCAAGCACTGGGTACGAAGTTGGATTTCAGTACAACGTTCCATCCTCAGACCGATGGACAATCTGAGCGGGTAATTCAGGTCTTAGAGAACATGTTAAGGGGATGTTCCATTGATTTCATGGGTAGTTGGGAGGAGTTTTTACCGTTGGCGGAGTTTGCGTACAACAACAGCTAGTATCCAGATGGCACCCTATGAAGCATTGTACGGGCAGTAGTGTCATACTCCTACTTGTTGAACGAAATTGGGGGAACGTCGAATCAGATCCACGATGTATTTCACATCATTATGTTAAGATGTTATCGTTTGGATCCGTCCCATGTGGTGTTAGTAGAGGAAATCGAGGTAAGACCTGATCTATCCTTTGAAGAGCAACCGATGGAGACCTTGGATCGTGATGTGAAGGTGTTACGTAGGAAGATGGTACCATTGGTTAAAGTTCTATGGCAAAATCACGGTTCTGAGGAGGCTACTTGGGAACCAGAGGAAGCAATGCGGAAGCAGTACACTCATCTTTTCTGATCAGGTAATTTTGAGGTCGAAATTTTTATTTAGGGGGTAGAACTGTAACATCCTAAATTATTGGGCCTATGCGTTTAGTGGGTGGACATGTTTAATGTGTTAATTTGAGTGTTAGGGGTTTAAACTAGGCCAAGGATTGGGCCGAAGCCTTGGTTAAAATTCTTGTTTAGGTACCATGGGGTTTAAAAGATGGTATCAGTGATTTAGGTTGCAAAATGGGCTTGTGGCCTAGTAGTATGTAGTGTTGCAGAGGAGTTATAGGGTGGCGTCAATAGCAGGAGGTGAGGCCCAAGTTTTGGCCACAAGGAGCCCATGTCTTTGGGCCATTTTCTGCACTTAAAATGAGCAAGAAAGGGGCCGGTAATGAGGCTTAATTTTAGGAGAGATTTATTGATTGGGATAATGTGGATATTGTGCTGATAATAGAAGGGAGAGGTGGTGTTATTTAGGCCTCTTCTAAAGGTATGAATAGATTAAAATAAAGGAGAAAAGATAGGAGCTATCTGCTGAGTGCAGTGTTGGCCGAAATTCCATCTCCTAGAGGGGGAAAGAAATCGGTTCCTTTATGGCAATGGGGTCCCAAAATTTCCCCTACTATTTGATTAATTGTTAGTTATCAGAAAGGGCACTTTTGGATTTTGATAAGTAAGTGCCAAAATTCTCTATAAATAAGGGTGGTATCTCTTCAATTCCGGCATTTAAACCCTATTCTTTTCCAAATTCTCTGTCTCAAAACTCTCAGTCATTCTCTGCAATTACTTTTCTTTTGATTTCTTCAAAGTTGAAACCTCTCACTTTACTTTCTTTTCCCATTCTTTTCCTCTTGTGCCGATTTCTCCACAAAACAGGATCTTCTTGGCGTTGCCGATTTCTCTGTGAAGGTAAGAATCGATTTCCTCAAATCTATTCCTTTCTCTTTCGATTTTTGAGAATCAAAGCTAGGTGGCTATTAAGGTTCGTTCTAACGTTTCCATTCTTTTCATGTTCTTATTTTGGGCGACGGCGGGAATTGAAGTAGATCACTTAGATCTAAAAGCCGGAACACTAGTCCCTGAATCTCATATCACTTTTCAGGAATTTCAAGGTAAGGGATTCTCTTTAGATTCTCGTTAGATTCGATATCGAAATCACAATCTTAACCATATGTTATGATTAATAAGCCTTTTTGATGGAATCAAATGTCAATCAGGCAAAGGAGGGGACTAGATCTGAAAACCTGATTCTAAGTTTAAGAAGCGGCGTAGTGTCGGCAATATGGGATTGGCCATCAGGTTGTGGATCGGCTTCTGAACAACACCTTAGGCAGATAGCGATTGTGTTGGCTACGAATAGCGTCGACTTAGAAAGTCTCGTTCTAACTGTAATCAGGTGTGTAGATCTCTAACATACTAGTTAACTATAATATATATGTGTTATGGGCTAAAACCTGGAAATAGGCTATGTAGACAGTCGAATAAAACCCGAAAAGGGTTAGGCAAAGGATGCCAGGTACGTAATCATAGAAATCTCTCTATGTGTATCGATATATATGAAAGCCTATTTTCATAAAGATGGTATGATGTTTTCAATTTTTCATGTGTGTATGCATGGGGTGGGATTATGATAATGAAGGGGAAGAGCATGATAAGTCACTTGGTGATCGGTGGTTAAACCACAAATTTAAATGTTACGTCACATAGTGATCGGTGGCCAAGCCACGTTTAATTGATTCCTGATTAATAGGAATAGGCATTACGACTGATATGGTATGTAGCGGTTGGTGGGTTGATTGTAGAAATCCCCGAGGTGTGATGGTTGGTACGGGTTGGTGTGTAGAGGATGGACTTTTAGGATGGTTTGGGCCATTTACCATTTATCATGTAGCATGTATTTATGTTTGTTGCCATTATGAATGGGCTGAGGCCCATAATGTGTTTGTGGATCTCAGGTCGTTGTGTGTTTTGGGATTTATACAATGAGTCTTGGTGACTCAACCTTTTAATTTTTTCCCAACATTTCAAGTGAGCAGTAGATCGTGGACATGGGAGCCGAGGTGGACTCGAGGGGCCATACGAGCTTTTATTTAAAGGAATTTATTTTCGTTCTAAGTTAATGTTCTCTTTTATTTTACTTTAAATTTGTTTTTGGGAATATTTATGTAATAAGGCCCCTAGTTTATGTTCAACTAAGTAGTTTTTGATATTTGTAACTTATGAAATTATGTCAAATGTTTTATTATACGAAAGAATAAAAATGGGATTTTTGAATGCGAAAAAAAAAATACAAGGTTTTTTTTTTTTTTCCAAATGTCACTTATTTACTCAATTATTATCTAATCAACTTACGATTTCTAAAACCGACAAGGCAAAAGTTTTCAACTGTAACCCGTAGCATACCAAATCCGGTTGTGACGTTTGGGCCGGGTTAGGGGTGTTACAATAAACTATATCGATTTAGTCCACTATCTTTTTCTTTCCCTGATCAAACTCTAGATTTCATTCTTCTTGATCTGTAATAGCAAATTTAGCTTATTTAATACTCACATTTATCAAAACAGTCCTTAAGTCTAACTTTGGAAAAATTACAATTCTACCCTAACTTTTACATTTTACACATTTGCCCCAAAGCTCAGAAATTATACTTTATCCCTTATCATTATGTTTTATGACATGCTGATCAGTTTTCCCTTCTATGACAACATCAAATTCTCATTCTAACATGTACTTATCAACATTAGGTATTTTTATCGATTAAGCCGTTTTACTCGTTTTCACTTAAATTCACTTAGCAAAAGTTGTTTAACATAATTTCAGACTTCATATTCTATCATAAAACAACAAAATAAACACATTTCACCTATGGGTATTTTTCCAAATATGAACCCTAGCATGAATTATTGATAGAATAAGCTAAACCAAGCTACCGTGGCTTCAAAAATATAAAGAACATTAAAAACGGGGCTTGGAATCACTTACTATGGAGCTTGGAAGCTTGAAACAAACCCTAGCTATGGTGAACACTGGAAAATTCGGCCTAATGAAGAAGATGAGCATATTTTGCCATCTTTTTCCCTTTTTTAATTTCTTTTTATTACCAAATGACTAAATTACCCTTCATTAAAAACTTTGGTTCTTTCTACCTATTTATGTCCATTTTTGTCCATGAAAATATAATGGTCTAATTACCATTTAAGGACTCCTACTTTGAACCCCCATTTCAATCAAGTACTCTATAAATTAGAACCCCTATTTAGAAACTTTTGCAAACAAGTCCTAATAGGCAATTTAAGCATGAAATCTATAAAATTTCTTATCAATACTTAACACATGTATTTAATCACTCGATAAATCATAATAATTAATGTAATAAACTTTTATAGCTTAGATTCGTGGTTTCACAACCACTATTCTGTTTAGGCCCTATTTCGGGATGTTACATGGTTGGTACGGGTGGTGTGTTGGCTGGATTGGGTTGGGTTGCATTACTGTTCTGTTCTGTGATCATTTGGACTTAGGCCCACACTGCTACTGAATAGGGCTAAAACCTAGACTGAACTGATACTGGATAGGGCTCAGGCCCAAACTATTATTGCATGATTGGGGATTACACTACTGAGTTCTCCTAACTCACCCTTTTCTTTAAATGTGGTGGTAATCCCCAGCCTTAGATGATTTGGAGCTGGGAGGGACTCGGAGGTGGCCACACGCTCGATATGTTTTAATCATAGACTTAGTTATTTTATTTTTAATTTTTTGGGTTAATAATCATGTAATAAGGCCATTTGGGGTTTTAATTTTCGTTGGTGGTTCTCTTTATTTCAACCTGCTAGTCTAGGAAACACGGGTTTTTAAAAAAAATCATTTTCTTAAAATCACGGTTTCAAATCTTAAAGTTTACAACTAGAAAAGGCTTCTGCAGTTTGATTCCAAATTAATAAGCTTATAACAATTGATACGACCTATAATTGGACAACAAGGTTTACAACACTAACATTTTCAAAACAATTGTTAAATGGGATTTAGAATGTAGTAATGAACTCTTATCGAGAAACTTGGTTTTCAAATGACACTTTGATGTGACACGTCAAATCCAGTCGTAATGTCTAGACCGGGTTTGGGGTGTCACAAACATAGCAATCATACATTAACAAGGTACTAAACAATAGTCCTGTCAACCATAATCATGTAACAAGTGAGTTTATATATGTATCTATGAGTTGCATATTCTATTCAATCATAAGAGATCATTTAATATAAAGTCACGATAATATCAAAAAATCATGCAAACATATATATAATTCAATTACAAGTCATCAAACCATTAGAAATTTTCCCAGTGAACTATATATCAGATACAAACATATGGTTATTGATAACTTTTGAAAAGGGTTATATTTCATGCCTTTAGACCTAGCTAATTGTTTGTACTTAAGTACATTTTGTTCCATTTTAGGACATTTCAGTTAGCATTTTTAATATTGTATTAGGACTTGGGCTATGTTGGACTTAAGTGCTTTTAATGTCTTGCGGTGGAGTTTTTTGTGTGACAGGAATAGGATTGGAATGAGGAAATAAAGGAGTGAAGTTTTGTCAGGGAAAAGTGCAGACAGTTTGCCAGCACGGATGCAGTGGAAATGCTGGGAATACCAATTCAACATTTTCCACATAGCAGTTCTAGTTCAAATTCAATCTTGTACCAGATAATCCTTTAAAAGAGGAGAAGATAATCACGAGTTGTTAACCGACCCTAGCCTAATCTATCTATAATATCCGATGAAGGGGACCTCACAAAGGGAAGAAAAACAAGTGAGATAGATCCTTAGGCGTGAATAAGGGTCCAGTTACACAAAGGATAGGAAGTCAAAGGCAGTACTTCTTTGCCATCACAGGAAGTTGTCCTGTCAAAGTGTGGACTGGGCAAGCGAAAGCTATTTCTCAAAGTTCTTTCATTAATTTCATTAGTGTTCCTTTTAAATGTGGGATTAAAATGTGTTCATATTACAGTTTATCAAATACCCCCACACTTAAGCTTTTGCTTTTCCTCAAGCAAAATTCTCAACTCACAATTAAAACGAACTTCCTCAATTCATAATATTCATTAATAGTGTGTCATCATAATTCATGGATAATTCATACATGGATAATATAACTCAAAAAGTCCTAAATATTCAAACAATCAAAGTCATAATTTTTAGTACGAAAAATATAGATGTTTCCCCTTAACTAAATAATTACCTTTAATTCAAAATTAACAAGAGTTGACATCCTTACTAAAGATTCACTCAAATCACTCAAGTTGTTTAAGGTTCAAAATTAAGCTCTCAAAAGTCAAACATGAAAAGTTAATCCCATTGGCTTGCATGAAAATCAAATCTCCACTACTATAAAAATGAGATTATATACAAATCAAAAGGTCTTTCAAAAGGGTTGTAATGGGGCTTAGGTTAAAGGTGTGGGTAAAGGCTAAATTAGAGGGTTAGAATTGAGATTGAATTGAAAATTTACCTAACTAGAAACAATGAATTGATAATAAATAATTACATCAATTGAAAACTTGTAATACTAATAATACGAGCTTCTTCTTCAGGATGTGGAATTTAAAACGTATAAGTTCACTTAATCATAGAACTAATAATTAATATACCTCGATTTTTTTTAAGAACAAATCAAAATAAGTACATTATATAGGATGAATTCAGCTACTAAATAAAATAATTAGGCAACTGATCAAATCAAGTCTCGATAGAAGGGTAGTCAAAAGGAATGGTGATAACAATTACAAGATGGGTTTTGGGTTAATATTAGTAAGTGAATCAATAAAAGGGTTTTTAGGATCAACGGGGTTTACTAGGGGTTAATTACAAAGGTAGGCTTTTATGGTGTAAGTGGGTTAAATCCTAAATGCCTTTATCATCTCAGTATATCAAATCAATGGTGTGGTCTCGACATGTATAGTCAAAGCAAGTTCTAAAATAACAAATCAATGTTGACACACTCATAATAAAGTGAGCATGAAAAGAATGTATGCTCTAAAAGGTTCAAAATCTCACAAAAATTATGGGTTTTTGGTGAAAACCTTATAAATTTTAAACTTTAGGGTAATAATCAAATTTAGGTCAACAACCTAGCAAATTTTTAATTCTGACAAATGGACTTATCATGCTTGATTCTCTAGTATCTTAAATTTTAAATCATCAATAAATAATTAACCATGACTTAATCCAAAACATATCAATAAAAATCATAAATGAAAAGGAATTTTATTCTAATTAGTGATATGAGAAAATTACTTAAAAATAAGGCATAATTTAGGATTTGAGAATAATGCAAAAAGTTAGGCACTTTTTTTTTTTAAATAAGTTTCACCCCCCACACTTAAGATGTACATTGCCCTCAATGTACAAAGATAACATTATAGTAGAAAATCAAAAGAGAGGGAGAGAGGTGAAACTTCCTAAATTTTTGGATTGATTCCTTAAGTTGGAAGTGTGGAAACTTGATTCGGAGGTGAAGGATGAATTGGAGGGGGTGCCTCTAATTCATGCGCTAGATGAAGAAATTGGGAATCTCGGGAAGAATTAGCCAAGAAATAATAAGAATAATTCTATATATACTAATTATATATTTAAAGAAAAGAAAATTAAAAAGAAAGAGTGTAAAAAGTGAAATAAGACTAAAAGAACTGATTAATGGACTGAAAGGTCCTTATTGTTAGATGGTTCGCAAGGTGGGTGTGATTTCTAAGGCCGTGGTGTGTGATTCCCAAGCAACCTTTAGAAACTAAAACCAAGAAACTAAAATGAAATAAAACAAATTTAGTTTAAGAAATATAAATATAAGGCAATTAAAAGAGACAAGAAATGTAAAGGAGAAAACAAATGGACTCAAATGTTTTTTTCCTGTCGAGTTAATGAAGCAACCGGCATGAAGTTATGTAGATTGGTTTCACACAAGGAGACTGGGATAGGATCCTTTCGCTTCTTTGACATGGCTATGGTTAGATCTTGAGTTAGGGGAATGAAGAACAAATGGAAATGAAAATGAAAGGGAATGTAAATGGTGTGGAAGATAAAGGAGTTGGGAGTAGGTAAGAAGAGGAGAGGGGTGTTTTAAATAGAAATTCAAATCTGGTACATCCCATGCCCGTGTACCGTGGGCGTGTCGAATCACACGGCCATGTCTCACAGCCATGTTATGCTTCATTCGTTTCATCCATGCCCATGTTAGGTTGCCACGCCCGTGCTTCTAAAATAGTGTCAGCCACGGCCGCATCGCACGGACGTGGTGGTTAGTTGGAGCCCATGACTTGAAGATATTTCTCCGTCCTTTTTTGTACTATCTGTACCATGCCTGTACTAGAATCCATAGTGTCCACATGGCCACGGCCATGGTCATGTGGTCCGGCAAACTGTCTTCATCAAATTGGTTAGTTTGTAGTTAGGTACTTAAAGAAAGAAAATAAATATAAATGAGGTTAGTGCTCGGGTTGCCTCCCTATAAGTGCTTGTTTAAAGTCTTAAGCTAGACTTACCTCACATTCACACATTCATGGTAAGTTGAGGAGTGAAAAGTCCTTTCTCATGCTATCAATTTTGTTATCATTATATAATTTGAGTCGAGTAGCGTTTACTTTGAAAGTACCAAATGTAGAATTACTTACCTAGACTGTTCCGTAAGGGAAAATATTGATTACCTTAAAAGGGATCTCTTTGTTTGTATTGAGGTCTGAAGTGGCGGTTCGAGGGTCTGTTTTCTCTAACAGTACCTGATCTCCTATTTTAAAGTGATTTGATGTTCCTATAAGCTCGTCTGGGGGTTCATTCGGTTTCACTTCGTGTGGTTTCGATTCCTCCTTGAAGTGTGCTTTCCACTCGTCTAGTTTATTAGTCTGATGCCTTCGTTCCTCATAATATATTTCTTTCTTGGTATGAGGTATAGGATTAGGTTTTGGGGTGTAGTTCCGTGGTGCTTCCTGTAAAAAAGGTTTAACCGAAGGTTTATTAATAGAATTTACATTCTCACCTTTGTCGCTTGATGTCCTAGATGAGTCGAGAGCTTGGAGACTGACTGATTCGTCACCTACACGAAGTATGAACTCACATGTACTAACATCAATTTTAGATCTGGCAGTTGCTAGACAGGGCCTTCCTAAAATTAAAGGAACTGTATTATCGTCATCCATATCTAAAACAAAAAAGTCTACTAGGAATATGAATTTGTTGATTTTAACTAGTACATCTTCAATTATACCCCTAGGAATTCTAATAGTTTTATCAGCTAATTGAATACTCATCCTAGTTTATCTGGGTTTCCCTAGACCTAGCTGTTTAAACAGTTTAGAAGGCATAACATTGATGCTTGCCTCTAAATCAGCTAATGCATGATCAATAGATAAATTACCAATTAAACATGGAATTGTAAAACTCCTTGGATCTTTTCATTTTCGTGGTGGCCTATTTTCTAACATTGCTAAGCATACTGCATTTAATTCTACATGTGATGCCTCATCTAACCTCCGCTTGTTTGTCAAAAGCTCTTTGAAAAATTTCCTTGAATCTGGCATCTGCGAAAGGACTTTAAGAAACGGTAAGTTAATATATAATTTCTTTAAAAGCTTAAGAAACTTACCGAACTGATCGTCTGTGTCGTCTTTCTTCATTGCATTGGGGTTTGGTATTTGAGGTTGGTATTCTTTAATTATCGATTTTGGATTTTCTTGGCTTACCTCAACCTTACCTTCACTTTCCACTGATTCTTGTCTTGGCTCAGATTCAGATTCTACTAACCCTTCACTATTTTGATCGGTTATGGCTTGAAGTTGCTCTTTTGGGTTAGTCTCAGTGTTACTTGGCAAGCTAACTTGTGGTCGTTCAGAGATCAGCTTAGTGAGTTGCCCTAACTGGTTCTCGATTCCTTTAATCGATGCTTGTTGATTTTTAAGTGTTGTTTCGGTGTTTTGGAAATGAGTTTGTAACACCGCTATGAATTTTGTTAGCATCTCTTCAAGGTTCGGCTTCTTTTCCTATGGGTAGGGCTATTGTTGGAAGTTTGGAAAGGGTTGTTGTCTCTGGTTTCCTTGACCACCCCATGAGAAATTGGGGTGGTTCCTCCAACCTGGATTATATGTATTACTATAGGGGTTATTTTGAGATCTGAAATTTTTAACCTTATAGTTTATCTGTTCGCTTTCTATGCCCGGATTATAGGGTGGGTACTCAAGATTCACCACACCACCTAGATTTGAATCACATTGCATTATTGGGTATACCTACGAGGAACCACATAAACCATCTATCTTTTTATTTAACATCTCTACTTGATTTGATAGAATGGTGACTACGTCGAGGTTGAAAACTCTAGGCTGTTTTTGTTGGCCTTGTCCTTGTAACTTGTTACTGATAGTTGTTTAGTGACATCTCCTCTATAAACTCATAGGTCGCCTCAGGAGTTTTGTTACTCAACGTTCTGTCGGCTACTGAATCAATCAGTTGTCTCGTTGAAGGATTCACACCCTCGTAAAAGGTTTGGACCTGAAGCCACAAGGGTAATCCATGGTGTGGGCACCTTCTCAATAGATCTTTGTATATCTCCCATGCATCGTATAGCGTTTTTAAATCCATCTGCACAAAAGAAGAGATATCATTCCTTAATTTGACCGTTTTGGCTGGCAAAAATATTTTAATAAAATTTTTTGGTTATTTGTTCCCATGTAGTGATTGATCCTCGTGGAATAGAATTCAACCACTGTTTAGCTTTATTCCTCAAAGAGAAGGGAAATAATCGAAGACGGATGGCATCATCAAACACCATTAATTTCAAAAGTATCACAAAATTCTAGGAAATTTTCCAAGTGATTATTTAGATCTTCATCCTACAAACCATCAAACCAAACAAATTGTTGTATCATCTGTATAGTGTTAGGTTTCAGTTCAAAGTTATTAGCAGCTATAGCAGGTCTAACAATACTTGACTCAATTCCTATTAAATTAGGTTTAGCATAACCATACATAGTTCAAGGAGCATGGTGTTCGGCCACCTCTTGAGGTAGCAGATTATTCTCGGCCATCTCTTCAGTAGTGTTAATTTCGTTCTCTTGCTCTACTTGTATGTATTTTATGCTTCACCTAATTTCTCTACGATTTCAACTGTTCCTTTGATATCACTATCGTAAATCAAGGGTCCTGTCAGGTTCCTTCTAGTCATAAACTAGAGGTACCTACCAGTTAAAGATAACAGAAAAAGAAAATTAGAAAAGTAAAAATAAAATTTAATTGCAAGATAAAATAAAATAAAATATGGCTAAAGTAATAAAAATTAAGCTTTCTTAATATTTCAGTTCCCCAGCAACGACATCAAAAACTTGATCATGTGTCAGAGTCTTAAAATTTTATACAATGAATGATCTAGCCTAAAAACTAACTGTGACAACGATTAAGGCAAATGCACCTATCGAACAGTAGTATAGTTTAGTGGCAAGACCGGATTGTCGAACCCAAAGGAACCAAAAGTAATAATACTAACTTTCTTTTTATTATTTAGCCTAAGAATTAAGATAATTGTTATCTAATCTAAAATTAACTAACTACTAAGGTAAAGATGCATAGACAAAGAGAAGGAATTGGGGAAACTACTTGAGGAAAAACCAATTGATTAAGATAATACCCGAGGAAGAATCCACCTAGACTTCACTTGTTATTTAACTCTGAGCCAGACGATTTACTCACTTGACTTGATCCGTAGGATTCCCTAATTAATATTAGTAGCTCTTTCGAATCTACTAACGTCTAACCCTAGGTTGATTAATTGAAATCTCTTTCTAATTAAAACCCCTAGAATTGCATTAATATGGACTCCCATATTAGGATTGACCTTGATTCGGTAGATTTTCATCATCCTATTTCTAGGGTTGCGATCAACTCCGCTTAACTATGCTAGATCTACTCTTAAAAAGTGACTTTTTCTCCATTACCTAAGCACATCAATACTTGAATCAATATCCTGAAATATTAAAGCAATAATTAAAAACACATAATTAAGAACAAATTAAGTATTTATCATACAACTTAGAAAATAATAACAAGATCCATCTTAGGTTTCATCCCTCTTAAGGTATTTGAGAGATTTAGTTCATAATTATAAAAGAAAACATCTCAGAAGAAAATATAAAACAAAACATAAGAAAACCCTAAAACCCCTTGAAGGAATTGAAGGATAGATCCTCAGTCTTGAGTATGATTCTGACTTCTTGAGATGAATCAACTGGCTTTCTTCGAGTGGATCCCACAATTCTGGCCCCTCTTGCTTGGCTCCTTAGCCTAGCTGAACGCCCCCTTTGAAGGTTGGCCTCTAGTGTGTTTATATTGACTTTTGGAATGGCTTTCTTTGCCTCTAAGTACCCTATTCCAAATAAAACTCTAATAAGTCACATCAGGGACACGCCCATGGCACACGCCCATGTAAGTCAAGGCCAGGCCGTGTTCGAGCCTGTTAATGAGGCATGGCCGTGTGATTCGGGGTCCAGGTCATGTGTAATTTGTGTTAGGCCCATTTTTTCTTTTTGGCTCGTTTCTCATTTTTTCATCCTCCGGTGCTTTTCTAAGTATAAAACATGAAAACAAAGGATTAAGAGCACAAAATTCCATAATTAAGGGTATAAATCATCCAAAAGTATGCTAAATGTTGGATTAAAATATGTTCGTATTATGATTTATCATACTATGTGTGTGATACCAATATATGTTTCGGTTATGTAATTTAGCATAAGTGTGCGGAAACGACTATGTTTCGGTTATGTAATTTAGCACTAAGTGTGCAAATATCTCAAAGGAATAACAAAGGTTGGATGTGATGTAATATTGAGCTATGGAGTAACTTAAATGTGAGTAACTATGTATGGATCAAGGTATGTTCAACCTATGTGGTTGATGATAATCTTAGAAATTGAATGAATAGATACTTGAGCACATGGTTGAGTTTTATGATGAGCCTAATAGTGCATTTATCTATATGATGGTTTACTTATTTACTAATATGGAATATTTGGGTAATAAGTATTGTATTTCGAACTTACTAAGCTTTTGAAAGCTTACTATGTCATTGTGTCTCTGTTTTACAGTGTCATTAAAGCTAGCTAAGATCTTGGGATCGTCGGCATCTCAATCACACTATTGGCAATCTATTTTTGGTACTTTTGGAAAGATGTACATAGTTGAAATATGGCATGTATAGGCTGGTTATTTGAATCATGTTTGAGATGTGTAAATAGCCATGTGATGTGGCTAGATATGTGTTAGTTTTAAGCATGAATGGTATTGATATATGATGCATGTTTTAGTAAGATTTATGAGTAAGAAAATGACTTATGAATGGTAAACTTTGTGTTGATATGATGCTAGTATGAAATAGAGAATTTGGAAATGAATCATATTGGTATTAAATGTATTCAAGTGGTGTAATTTAGTCTATTAGTTAACATGGTTGTGAACGAGATTGTATGAGATAATATATTGATCACTTGACATGAATTTGGATGCCAAATTGTGTGTGTAATCATGCTAAAATATGCTTGTAGGTTTGACCCTTGCATGGGTGGCAAATTGGCCTTGCATATGGCCTATTTTGTCACACGGTTGTGGCATACGGGCGTGCCTAGCGACCGTGGGACTAAGTCAATAGCTAACTTAAGGACACACGGCCATGGTACACATGCGTACCTAGTAGCCATGTGAATAAGTTAATATATGGCCTAAGAGCACACGGCCATGGCATACGAGTGTGCCTAGTAGCCGTCTGGAGAAGGCTGAATGCTTGCTCTATTTTGGCATGGCCTAGACACATGGGGGTGTCTGGTGACCGTATGAGGCACACGGCCTGGTGGCACGGGTGTGTGGTTGACACTGACTTGCATCATATAGCATGAACTACTCATTCACATCATATTCATTATCTAGCCATATTACATGGCTATTTTTACACCTTTCAAAACATAATCAAAACTCACTAGACTATACATGCCATAGTTTAATATATACACTTTCAAAAGGTACCAAAAATATGATTTCATAGTGTGGTGATGATCCTCGACGGTCCCCGAGCCTTCCATAGCTTTAACGATCTATAAAACAATGCAAACACACATAGAGTAAGCTTTCAAAAGCTTAGTAAGCTATATACAAATAAACTTATCATATAAACATTCATAATCATATCAAATACAAGATCATTAATATATCTCAATTTCAAATTCATAATTCCTCTTTGGCTCTTATGTTTAGTCATTGCTTACAAAAAAAAACATATCTCCAAATATCTATTTTGATCATAGCACATTCATACATATATCACATTTTGTCTCATTGAATCTATGCACATATCTCTCTTTTCCAAATTCACATATTGATCGTTGTTTTGTCGAGTTTTAAAATTTATAAAGAGAATGATCAAACCTAGAAACTAACTCTGACAACAACTTAAAGCAAGTGCACCTATCGAACAGTAGTACAGTGATAAACCGTAAAAGTAACATATTTTAATCCCACATTTAGTATGCTTTTGGATTAATTTATCCTTAATTTATGTAAAAAGGTGCTCTTAATCCTTTCTTTTCATGTCTTATACTCAAGAAAGCACCCAAGGATAAAAAGGACGCAAAACGGGTTTAAAACGGACCAAAATGGACTAACCCAAGAAGTCGGCACAGCCTGGACTTCATTCCACATGGCCTGTGCCCCAATATTTAGATTGCACACGGTCACACCCTAATTTACACGGTCGTGCCTTGTCAACAAAAAGCCCAACACAGCCTAACCTCGATGTACACGGCGTGCCCCAATTAGCAGACCCGAAGCACGGCCTCTACCAAGATATTGCACGGCGTGTCGTAGCCGTGCCTAAATCGATAGGATGGAGACACGGGCTGGACCACGATTTACACGAGCGTGTCAAGCCGTGCCTCTGCTGCGGGGAAGAGCAAATTCACTCGGAATTGGATGCTTGGAGCCTAAGAAACGCAATCCTAAGTCCACTCAAACACTTAGGATGAATTTCACTTGAATTACGAGTGCTTAGGAGCCAAGAAAAGCATCCCAAACGTATATATAAACAATCCAAGGTAGCAATTCAAAGTCGTCAGGTTTTAGTAGAGTTTTATGCCAGTGCTTTACTCGTTTAGGGAATTACTCGAAGATAGCCAATTGATCCATCTCGAAGAGTCAAAATTCTACTCAAGACAGAGGATCTCTCCTTCACATCCTTCAGGCGGTTTTAGGGATTTCTTATGTTTTGTTTTATCTTTTCTCTTGAGATATTTTGTTATTTTATTATGAACTAGATCCTTCAGATACCTGAAGGGGATGAAACCTATGATGGATTTTGTTATTTGATCTATTGGTTTATATGATAAATACTTAGTTTGTTCTTAATTATGTTGCTTAATTTAATCTGATGTGCTTAGGTGGAGGAGGAATAGACCCTGCCTAAGAGTAGATCTAACATAATTAAGCGGAGTTGATCGGGCGCCCAGAGATAGGGTTACGCGATTTTGCCGGATTAGGGTGAAACCTAATATGGGAGTCCATTGATCAATTTACTACTTCCTTAGGTGGTTATTATAAGAGAACGAGAGTTCCACTAATTAACCTAAGGTTAGACATTATTCGCTTCGAAAGAAGGTTTAATATAGGTTAGGGAGTCTCATGGATCAAGTAAAGAAATCATATGAATTGAAAGTTAGATAATAAGTGAAGTCATAGGTGGATTCTTCCCCAGGGTATCATTTTTATCAACTAAGTTTTCCAAAGTCTTTTCCCAGTTTATTCTTTTGTCTTTGCATTTAGTTTAAGTATTTCATTAGTCTTAGATAAGTTAATTAATCACTCCATATTTAAGGCTCAATAATAGGAGGAAAGTGAATAGCAGTACTTTTAGGTTCCTTAGGTTCGATAAGATATTCTTGCTTAAGCTATACTACTGTTCGATAGGTGCACTTGCCTCTATTGTTGTCACAGTCAGTCTACATGTTCGATCATTCTTTATAAATATTAAAACTAAACTGTTTTGCAGCGATCAAGTTTTTGGTGCCATTGCTGGGGAATTCTAAAATATTACGAAAGCTCTATTTTGATTACTTTAGCCATTATTTCTAATTTTTATTAAATTTCTAATTTTACTAATCCTCTTTCTTTATTAAACTTGCAAGGTACCTCTAGTTTATGACTAGAAGAAACCCTAGAGGACCATTAGAATCTGACAAAGATATTGAAGCTACCGCTCACGAAATCACAGAGAAACTAGACAAGCTCTAGACTACCAAAGAGAAGAACAACAAAATGATCCAATCCCATGAAGGATGGCCAAAATAATCCACGACACGCAAGATCAGAATGCGCCGCGTACTATGTATGATTATGCTAAACCTAATTTGACAGGAGCAAAATCTAGTATTGTTAGGCCTGCTATAGCTGCTAATAATTTTGAATTAAAACCTAACACAATACAAATGATTCAACAGTTTATTCAATTTGATGGATTGCAGGACGAACATCCAAATACTCATATAGTTAATTTCTTAGAGTTCTGTGATATTTTCAAAATAAATGGCATTTCGATGATGCCATACGTCTTGATTATTTCCTTTTCATTAAGGAATAAAGCAAAGCGTTGGTTGAACTTCGTTACCACGAGGGTCAATCACCACATGGAACAAATGATCAAAAATTTCTTTTAAAGTATTTTCCACCAGCCAAAGTGGCCAAATTTAGGAATGACATATCTTCTTTTGTGTAGAATGACGTAGAAACATTATATGATGCATGGGAAAGATACAAGGATCTCCTAAGAAGATGCCCACACCAGGATTACCTTTGTGGCTTCAAGTCCAAACTTTCTACAATGGTGTGAATTCTTCAACAAGGCAAATGATTGTTTCATCACCGGTGGAACTTTGAACAAAAAAAACTCCTGAAGCGGCTTACGATTTTATGGAGGAGATGTCATTGAACACTTATCAATGGCAAATCACAAGGTCAAAGCTGACAAAATCAGCCGGAGTTTTCAACATAGACGCAGTGACAATGCTGTCAACACAGGTGGAGTTAATGAATAAAAAGATTTATAATTTATGTTCTTCGCAGGTACATCCAGTAATGCAATGCGAAGCAAGCAGGAATGTGGCGAATGCTGAGTACCCACCCTGCCAACCAGGAGCAGAAAGCGAGCAAACAAACTATATAGGTAACAATTTCAGATCAAATAATAATCCTTATAGTAATACTTATAACCTAGGTTGGAGGAACAACCCAAATTTTTCGTGGGGAGGGCAAGGAAATCAAGGAATTTAAAGGCGACAACCTCCTCCAAATTATCAAAATCACCGCCTTACGGAAAAAAAATCAAGCCTTGAAGAGATCTTTGAGAAAATTCATGGCGACCACGAATCTCGTCTTGAAAACCGATACAAACCTTGATGAACAACAGAAGTCGATGAAAGGACTTGAGAATCAAGTTGGAGAACTTACTAGATCAGTGGGACACCTCACAAAGCTAATTTCTGAACGCCAACAAGGACGTCGACCAAGCAACACAAAAATAAACCCAAAAGAGTAAATTCAAGCCATTACAACTCAAGAGGGTACAGAAGCAGATAGACCCACATCAGCACAAGAAAAAAAGGATAAGACCGAGGTAGCTCAAGAAAAGACAGAACTGGTAATCAAAGAATACCAACCTCGCATACCTTATCCTGAAGCATTGAAAAAAGAAGATTCAGAGGAACAATTCGGTAAGTTTCTAAAACTCTTGAAGAAATTACATATTAACTTACCTCTTCTTGAAGCCCTTTTTCAGATTCTCGATGCAAGGAAATTCTTAAGCAAGCTCTTGATGAACAAACGCAAAATATATGAAGAGCACTATGTGAAATTAAATGCAACATGCTCAGCAATGCTACAGAACAAGCTACCACAAAAACTAAAAGATCCAGGGAGTTTTATGATTCCATGCTTAATTGGTAGTTTGGCTATTGATAATGCGTTAGCTAATTTAGGGGCAAGTATAAATGTTATGCCTTATGCACTGTTTAAACGACTAGGTCTAGGGAATCCCAAACAAACTAGGATGAGTATTCAACTAGCTGATAAAACTGTTAGAATCCCTAGGGGCATTATTGAAGTTGTTTTAGTCAAAATCGATAAATTTGTTTTCCTAGTAGATTTTGTTGTTTTAGACATGGATGCGAAAAATTCAATCCCTTTAATTTTAGGAAGACCTTTTCTTGTAACTGCCAAGACTAAAATTGATGTTGCCACAAGAGAACTCATACTTCGTGTAGGAGATGAGTCAGTCAATCTTCAAGCTCTCGACTCAGCCAGAACCACAGAAGATGAAGGTAAGAAAGTCGTTTCAATAGATAATCAAATTATTCAACCTCCATGATCGCTGCAAAACAGTCCAGTTTTAATATTTATAAAAGAGTGATCGAACCTGTAGACTGACTGTGACAACGATAGAGGCAAGCGCACCTATTGAATAGTAGTATAGCTCAGGCAAGAATATCTTTATCGAACCCAATGAACCTAAAAGTACTATTACTTACTTTCTTTCTATTATTTAGCCTAAAATATGGAGTGATTGGTTTATTAAACTAAAACAAATGAGATATTTAAACTAAATGCAAAGACAAAAGAAACAAAACTTTAGGAAACGACTTTGAAGAAAACTCAATTGATAAAGACGATATCTTCGGGGAGAATCCACCTATGACTTCACTTATTATCTAACTTCCAATTCACATGATTTCTTTTACTTAGCTTGATCCGTGAGACTCCCAAACCTATATTAAACCTTCTCTCGAAGTGAATAACGCCTGACCTTGGGTTAATTAGTGGAACTCTCGTTCCCTTATAATAACCCCCTAAGGAAGTAGCAAATCGATCAATGGACTCCCATATTAGGTTTCACCCTAATTTGGCAAAATCTCGTAACCCTATCTCAAGGCGCCCGATCAACTCCGCTTAATTATGCTAGATCTACTCTTAGGTAGGGTCTATTCCTCCTCCACCTAAGCACATCAGATAAATTTAAGCAACATAATTAAGAACAAACTAAGTATTTATTGTATAAATCGAAAGAGTTAATTAACAAAATCCATCATAGGTTTTATCCTCTTCAAGTATTTGAGGGGTTTAGTTCATGATTAAACAAGAAAACATCTCAAGAGAGAAGATAAAACAAATCATAGGAAATTCTTAAAGCCCCCTGAAGGAATTGAAGAGGAGATCCTCCGTCTTGAGTAGAATTCTGACTCTTCGAGATGGATCAATTGACTATCATTGAGTAATTCCCTGAATAAGTAAAGCTCTGGTAGAAAACTCTGCAAAAACTTGATCGCTGCTTTAAACCTGCGAACTCCCTTCCAAGTTACCTCCTAAGGTGTTTATATAGACTTTGTGATGCCTTACTTGGCCCCTAAGTATCCTAATTTAAGTCTAATTCCTAATGGGGTGTTTGAATAGGCTTTAGAATGTGTTTCTTTGCCTCCAAGTATCCTTTCCCGAATGAAATTACTCTTTCCTATGGAAGAGGCACGGTCAAGGCATGCCCGCCTAAGTCGTGGTCCACCGTGTCTCTATTCTGTCGATTTAGGCACGGGTATGACACGCCCGTGCAATATCTGGGTAGAGTCCGTGCTTCGGGTCTGTCAATTGGGGCACAACCATGTAGATCGGGGATAGGCCGTGTTGGGCTTTTTGTCGACGAGACACAGCCGTGTATATTGGTGACAGGCCGTGTTCTAGGTGGATAACAAGGCACGACCGTGTGGAATAAAGCCTAGGCCGTGTCGACTTCTTGGGTTGGCCCAATTTGGTCCGTATTAAGCTCGTTTTACGTTCTTTTTATCCTTAGGTGTTCTCCTGAGTATAAGACATGAAAAGAAAGGATTAAGAGCACCTTTTTACATAAATTAAGGATAAATTCATCCAAAAGCATACTAAATGTGGGATTAAAATATGTTACTTTTACGGTTTATCAAATACCCCCACACTTAAGTTTTTGCTTGTCCTCAAGCAATATTCTCAATTTACAATTAAAACGAACTTTCCATAATTCATAATTCCTATCGACAATGTCTCACCATAATTCATAGATAATTTATACCTAGATAATTCAACTCAAAGAACCCTAAAGATTCAATTACGATAAGTCATACCTTTACAACATGAAACCGTAGGTGTCTCCCCTTATCTAAGTAATTACCTTTGATTCAAAATCGACAAGGATAGACATCCTCACTAAAGATTCACTCAAATCACTCAAAAGAGTTTAAAGGTTCAAGAATAAGCACTCTAAGTTGAACTTGAAAAGTTAATCCCATAAGCTTGCCTGAAAATCAAATCTCCACCACTGTATATGAGATGATACATAGATCAAAAGGTCTTTAATCAGGATTGTAATGGGGCTAGAGTAAAAGGTGTAGATAAAGGCTAAATTAGAGGTTAGAATAGAGACTAACTTGACAAATTACCAAACTAGAGACAATGAACTAAAAATGAATATTTACATCGAATGAAAACTAATAATACCACTATTGATAATTATTCTATAATAAAGAGTATTTTCATCACTTGAAATTTGATAATACTTTAATCTGAGCTTTTCTTCAACAATTGGAGTTTAAATGCTCTAAGCTCTTTTATATACTACTAATATTGAATATACTTGGATATTTTTTTTAGAACAAACTAAGGAAAACTTAATAGAAGGAACTTTGATAATTGAAATAACCTAATTTGGCAATTGATCATGTCAATTCTCGATAGAGGGGTAGTCAAAAGAATGTTGATAACAAATACAAAGGGATTTTGGGTTAATATTGGTGGGTGAGTCAATAAAAAGGTTGTTAGGATTCAACGGGGTTCACTAGGAGTTATTTATGTAGGTAGGCTTTTTAGTGGAGTGAACGGGTTAAAACCTAGGTGCCTTTATCATCTCAGTATATCAAATCATTATTGTGGTCTCGACATGCATAAACAAGGCAAGTTCTAGAATAACAGTTCAAAGTTGACTCACTCATAATCAATAAAAGTGAGAATGAAAAATAATATATACTCTATAAGGCTCAATATCTCACAGAAATTATGGGTGTTGTTGACATCAATCCATATAGATTTCAAATTTCAAAGTAATACTCAGATTTAGTTCAACAACCTATCAATTTTTATTTTTGAAAAATAGACTTATCATGCTTGATTCTCTAGTATTCTTCAAATTTAATCATCTATGCATAATTAACTATGATTTGTTCTAAAACATATCAATAAAAATCATAAATCATAGAAATTTCATCCTAATTAATAGTATGAGAAACTTTACTCTAGAACAAGGCATAATTCAGGGATTTTCAAATAATACTATAGTTAACCCCCCCCACACTTAAGATGCACATTGCCCTCAATGTACAAAGATAGATAATAGCAAAATAATCATAAAATCATAAGATGGGGAGAGAAGTGAACTTCCTGAATTTTGGATGAAGTCAATGAAAAGAAACTGGATAGGTTTGGAGGTGAGCGTGGGGAAGCGTCTCGAGCCATTTGAAATTGAATCCTCGAAGTAGCCATCCTAATTTTATTGAATCCTAACCTAAATCTAAATATCATAAAGAATAAGGGAAAGAAAATAAAATAAAGAAAGAAGGAAAGAAAAAAAATAATGAAATAAAATTAAAATAAAGATAAAAACAAATAATGGAAAATGAAAGACAACTAGAAAAGGAGGAATGAGGTTTAAATAGAGATGTAGCCCGTGTGTAGGGATTTTATTTTGGGCACGTCCAGGGTGTTCGGGCACGGCCGTGGATGTAGTGGCATGCTCGTGTCTTTCTTCACAGGATCATTCAATACGGGCGTGCTCCTCTTGTGTTTGATAAGTTAGAATGTTGGAACGGTTGGAAGGCACGGTCGTGTTTAGCCTGTGCTTGGCAAGTCAGTAACCTCGCATGGGGCGTCGGCTCGGGCGTGGACTATTATCGCCACCCGTGTTGGGAAAAAAATTTTCTATGTCGCACATGCCATTGCACGCCCATAGTTCATCCACAGCTTCCACACCCATGGACACGCCTGGTTGTAGGTAGTGTGGCCTAGAAATCCGCCCTTTGGTTAGTTTATGGTTAGGTGCTAAAAGAAAAAATAAAAATAAAATAATAAAAAATGTAAAAATGGGATTAGTGCTCGGGTTTCCTCTCGAGAAGCGCTCTTTTATAGTCTTAAGATAGACTTTTCCTGTCATTCGTATGGTCATGGTGGTTTGAGGAGGTGAAAATATTTTCTCATATGATCGCTTCGGTTATGGATATATAGTTTAAGTCGGGTAATGTTTACCTCAAAAATGTTGAATTTGGGATTGCTTACCTCGACTGTGTCATATAGGAAGACATTAAGTACCTCAAAAGTGATTTCTTCGTTTGCATTGAGTTCTGAATTGGTGATTCAAGGGTCTTCCTTATTCAACAATACCTGATCCTCTATTTTGATGTGATTTGTTGTTTCCATCAGCTCGTCTGGGGGCTCCTTCGGTTTCACTTTGTGCAGTTTCGATTATTCTTTAAATTGTATTTCGTGCTCTTCTGATTTGTCAACCTTAAGACTTTGTTCCTTGTATAATTCTCTTTTGTTGGTGTGAGGTTTAAGATCTAGCTCAGCTGGGTGATTTCGTGATGATTCTTGTAAAGAAGGTTGAACCAAATGGTTATCAATAAAATTAACGTTCGTACCTTTATTACTCGATGTCCTAGTTGAGTCATGAACTTGAAGAGTGATTGTTTCGTTATCTACACGACGTGTGAGTTCACCGATTTCTTGCTTTGCATGGTTTTTCTTTATTGCATCGGGATATGGCACACGAGGTTGGTACTCTGTAATTACCAGTTTTGGTAAATCATGGTACACCTTAACCTTACCTTTGCTTATGACAAGTTCTTCCCTTGGGTTTGGTTCGTCTAACCCTTCACTATCATAAATGGCTTGATTTTGCTCTCTCGGGTTAGTTTCGGTATTGCTTGGCAAGCTTCCTTGTGGTAGTTCTGATATCAGCTTTGCAAGTTGTCCAACTGACTTAGTAAGTTCCCAACTTGGTTCTCAATCCATTTGGTCGATGCTTGTTGATTCTTAAGGGTGGTCTTAGTGTCTTGGAGACGGGTGTCTGTGGGTGTCATGAATTTTGTCAGCATCTAAGAACTTTCTTCTATGGTGACACTTTTAAGAAGACTCTATCACCGACTTGATATTCAATCTCTTTGCTTTTCAAATCCGCATAAGATTTTTGTTTGTCAGAAGCAGCCTTTAAACAATCTCGAATCACTTTTACCTTCTCTTCAGTTTCTCTAACCAAATCAACCCTGTGGATCTGATTTTCCTCAAGTTCAGTCCAATATAAAAGCATTCAGCACTTACGCCCATACAAAGCCTCATAAGGCACCATTTTCAAGCTTGACTGTTAACTATTATTGTAGGCAAATTCTACCGACGGTAAGTACCTTTCCCAGCTGCCCTGAAACTCAAGGCACAACATCTGAGCATATCTTCGAGAAATTGTATCAACCTCTCCGACTGGTCGTCAGTTAGGTGTGAAAAGCCGTACTAAAATTCAACTTTGTGCCTAAGGCCTATTCCAACTTTTTCCAAAATCTGGACGTAAATCTCGGATCTCTATCCTGTATAATAGATAAAGGCACTCCATGAAGTCTCACAATCTCTGAGATATACAAGTTTTCTAATCGACATGCACCGGTATGAAATGGGCTGACTTCGTAAGTTTATTAACTACGACCCACACAGAATCTTTCTTGCTCGGTGTCAACGGTAACCCTGTTACAAAGTCCATGGTAATTTGGTCCCACTTCCACTCGGACACCATAATAGGTTGAAGCAAACCCGAGGGTACTTGGTGTTCAACCTTAACTTGCTGACAAATCAAGCATCTTGAAACAAACTCGAAAATATCTTTCTTCATACTCGGCCATCAATACCATTTTTTCAAATCATTATTCATCTTGGTGCTACCTAGATGTGCAGATAGGCAACCATTATGTGCCTCATACAAAACTTTACGAATGAGCTCATTATTTCTTGGTACACAGACTCTGTCTCTGAACATCAAACACCCATCTGAATCAACCCAAAAATTAGAGTCAATACCTGACTCACATTGAACTTTTTCGTCTTGCAACTCACTATTATCTTTCTTTACCTCATAAATCTCTTGGAGGAACATTGATCTAGCCGTTAACTTAGCTAAAATAGAACCATCATTGAAAAAACTCACCCGTGTATTCATAGTCCTCAAGGCAAATAGGGATTTCGTACTCAAGGCATTGGCGACTACATTCGCCTTTCCTAGGAGGTAGTCAATAACTAACTCATAATCTTTTATCAACTCTAACTATCTTCACTACCTTAAATTTAATTCCTTTTGACTTATCAAGTACTTTAAACTTTTGTGATCGGTGAATATACGACATCTTTCACCATACAAATGGTGTCTCCAAATCTTCAATGCAAAAACAATAGCATCTAGATCTAAATCATGTGTCGATAGTTCTTCTCATGTGGCTTTAATTGCCTAAAAGCATACGTTCTCACCTTGCCTTCTTGCATAAGTACACAGCCTAGTCCATTTAAGGATATATCACTGTAGATCACAAATTCTTTTCCCGATTCAGGTTGTACTAGAACTGGAGCCTCTGTCAACATTGCTTTTAATTTCTCAAAACTCTGCTGGCACTTTTCTATCCATTCAAACTTTACGTTTTTCTGTAATAGTTTCGTCATTGGAGTCGCTATCATAGAAAACTGCTACGAGCCGTCTATAATAGCCAGCTAGGCCCAAAAACTTCTAACCTCAGATACATTTTTCGGTGGTTTCCAATCAACAATCGATGAAATCTTACTTAGGTCGATTCGGACTCCCCCTCCCGAGACAATATGCCCCAAAAATCCCATTTCCTTAAGCCAAAACTCACTTTTGCTGAACTTGGCATACAACTGATCATCTCGTAAAATCTGTAAGAAAGTCCTCAAGTGGTCGGCATGCTCATACTCATCATGAGAATATACAAATACGTCATCAATAAAATGACCACAAACTTATCCAAGTATGATGATAAATACGGTTCATTAAATCCATAAACACCGTAGGGGCATTTGTTAAACCGAAAGGTATGACTAAAAATTCATAGTGCCCATACCTCATTTGAAAAGCCGTCTTTGCACACATCTGAGTCTTTTACTCTCAGCTGGTAATAACTGGACTTCAAGTCTATCTTAGAAAACACAGTGGCTCCCTTCAATTGGTCAAGTAAATCATCGATCCTTGGCAATGTAACCTTACTAAACTACCGGTAATCTATGCATAATCTCACAGAACAGTCTCTCTTTTTCACAAATAATAATGGAGGTCTCCATGGAGAATAACTTGGTCTTGCAAAACCTTTGTCTTTCAACTCTTGCAACTATTCCATTAATTCCTTCAACTCGGTTAGAGCCATTCTGTATGGAGCAATTGATATAGGTGTCGTACCAATAGTTAATTCGATGCTAAATTCAACCTCTCCAACCGGAGGCAACCTTGGTGATTCTTCTGGGAATACTTTTGGGTACTCATATACTATCGGCACTGATTCAATCGTTAACTTATTTCTTTGGCATTCATCACAAAAGCAAGATACGCCTCATACCCTTTTCTTACATACCTCTGGGTCGACATGTGAGAGATCACTACTAGAGACCTATCTTGTTCATCTGATTCAACACAAAGAGTTTCCCCATTTTTACATCTCAATTCAATATATTTCTTTCCACAATTTACTGTCACACTATGAATGGTTAACCAGTCCATACCAAGAATTATATCAAATTCATCAAATGGAAATAGCATGAGATTAGCCTTAAAACAATGACCTCTAATCATCAGTGGGCAATCTTTACATATCTTATCAACTACCACACTTTTTCCTAAAGGATTAGACACCTTTATCACAAATTCTTTAGACTCTACGACATACTCATTCTATATACTAATTTCATACAAATATATAAATAGGTAGACCCCATATCTATTAAAGCAATAACTTTAGTATCATGGAGAGAAAATGTACCCGTAATCACATCAGGTCCTCGTAGGCGCCCTACCCTCAAATCTTACAGCCTGCTCTCTGGGCATATTCTTACTACTTGTTCCACTTCCCATGTTTCTCTGTGGTCTTCCTCTAGCAGTGCCTCCCGGTCTTACATCTTAAGGCTTCCCTTTCTCATCCACCTCAGGCCAATTTATAATAAAATGATCTAGAGACCCACACTTGAAATAGGCCTTTTCATTTGCTCGACATTCGTCGGAATTATGCTTGACACATTGTGGGCACTTTGGTCTACTTGGTCGGGCATTACCAACACTAGCAACTGATGTGGTCTGGGCTTTAGACCTTAAGTAATGCTTGCTCTTACTTTTGTTTGAAAACCCGACTGAAGTAGTTGATTGAGTAGAAAAATTTCTCGACTTCTTGGACGAGGACTGAAATGACTTACTCAATTGTCTCTTTCTTGAGTCACGAGACTCTATCTCAACTTTTCTTTTCTCTTTCACTAATTCCTCAGCCAACAAATTCCTTTAACTCGAGGACACCAACAAACAATTTAATGTCTTCATTTATCCCATCCTCAAACCTTTTACACATGATAGCCGCAGTAGATACACACTCTTTAGCGTATTTGCTGAGCTTTACAAACTCACTCTAACAACCTTAAATTGGGGTCTCTGCTTTTTTGTGCATTGCATGGGATAATATGATTATGGTGCTAGGTTTAGGGTGTTTTGGGGTCCAAGCATGAGCTCGGATAGGCTTGAATCATGGTAAAAATTTTTGTTTTGGGTACCTAGAAGGGGAGCCAAAGGAGTTAGGTGTTAAGAGATGTTATTGGAGTGTTATGACACAAATAAGCCAGTGGGAAAGTGGCAAGGGAGTCGCCACTCAGGTACAAGTGAAGTGACGCCACATGCAAGAATAAGAGCCTAGGTTCGAGTAGCAGAATTCCCTTTCTGCTTGTTGTTTTTGACAACAAAAGTAGGGAGGAATTCGGCTCAAAGTGGACTCTGATTGATGAGATTGGAAGAGGTCAACAGCTTTGAATGTATGGATGAAAGAAATTTAAGAGGTTTGATGTGTTCAAACTTGTTTGAATGGTGGGCTAGGAGAAAAATAAGGAGAGGAAATGGGGATTACAGTGGAGGGTGGTTTAGCCGAATATTGTAGTGGCTAAGAGAGCTTGGAGCATTCGGTTTTAGTGTGTGGAAAGGAGGTGTGCCAAAATTTGAAGTGTGGGTTCATTACATTATCAGTTTTGGTTGTTAGTCAGAGGGGGTGGCCGAATGTGGTTGTAGGCTCTAGTGAGGTGGGCAAATTTGGCTAGTTGGGGGAGCACTTAGAGCCTTCTTTCTTAGTTTCATGTGTGCCAAAATTAAACCCCTCCCATTTGGTATTTTTACATTTCCTTCTCCTCTTTTCCTGGCCAAAACCGAATGCTCTTTTAAGCTTTTCTCCCTTTTCATTACGATATTGTTGGTTAGCTGAATCTATCTTGCCCACCATCCATTAGTTGTGTTCTAATTGCTATCTCCTTCAAAAGCTTGAAACATCATATCTATCTTCCTTTTTACTTTTGTTTTCATCTTCTTCCTTGAAACCCTCTATAGCCAAACTCCCCAAAACCGTATCATTCTTCTTCTCTTCTTCCATTCGAGTTAGCAAGAACCAAAACCATCACCCTCCCTCTTTTTGACTACTTTCTTTTCTCTTCTTCTGGAGCCATAGACGAATCCTTTTGAGCCTCACCCTTTGCCGAAACCTTTGTTACTCATCTCTTCTCCTTTCATCTCTGGCCGAATACCATTTGTTAAGGATTTCCCTTCGATCTCATCTTTCTCCTTGCATAAGTGGAGAAATTTCGGCATTTGGGTAAGTCTTGGCACTTTGACTGAATCTTTTCTATCCTTATTCCTCCCTCTATCGTTTTCTATAAGAAGAAAGCCAGGATTTGGCATCGGTGGTAGGTAGTTCCTTGGTCGAATTCTCTTGGCTATCATAATCATTTCTTCAATTTTTGTAGAGGCGGATCATCGTTGTCTATCCACTCTCAATTAATTTTGCTAGTGCAGTGGTAAGTATCCTTGCTTTTCAATCTTTTCCTACTATGTTAAATGCCAAAGGTAGTGACTAATCTTGTAGATCTTGGCCGATTGTAGGGGGAGACTTGCATTGTGTGGCTTTGGATTTTGCGTGGAGACCGAAAGGTGTTAAGGTAAAAGTGATCATTTGGTTGCGTTATCTCTTCGTTCAGGATTTCTTGGTTAAGCCGAAAGGCTATTTGATTATTAGTGATATATCTGTGGCTGAATATAGGAAGGTGTGACGCAAGCAGTTGGATTCCTGGGTTGTGCTTGGTTCGTGGTTTAAATCTCAATCTTCGGGATCTGTCCACTTAGGTAAGGGATCTAACTCTGGGATTCCAGTTCTTTATATTTTAGTTCACTTCTTTAACCCAATTTAGAGATAAGGTATATTATGGTTTCGAATGCTAATCAAGCAGTGAGTGGGGTTAGATCTGAGACCCCAGCCCCTAAGTTCAAGAAGAGGGCGGTCTCAGTGGTTCTTGATTGGCCAACGGGGTGTGGACCAGCATCCGAGCAGGAGAGTAGACAAATCGCGATTGTGTTGATTAACGGTAGTACCGACATAGAAAGTGTAGTTTTGCGTGTAATCAGGTGTATAACTATTACACACTTCATTAGTTAACTTGCTAGTTATGTTTACTGTTAAAAGCAAAATAGTTATTGACAACGATGTGTTACCCTTGTGGGTATGAGCATGGACTCCGGGTAAGTCCCATGTGGATTGGCTATCAATATATGCTGTTATATTATTTTATGCTATGCTATGTGCTATTTGCATTACAAACATGTTAATATGCCACGAAAAATGTGTTCATGATGATGGGTATGTTGAGAGGGGGGAAGGATGATTTAGACTGTCACCAGTGGTTTTGACCACACAGTGGGTTGGCCCCGCTTTCCTTATTATCGTGACTAGTCTCAATGGTTTTGACCACCAATGGTTTTGACAACACGGATATTATTTGTGAGTACGGTCACCAGTGGTTTTGATCACACATGGATTATTGTGACTCATCCCAGTGGTTTGGTACCACACTAGGTTGGCCCCACATGTTGATTACGGATTGTCATCAGTGGTTTTGACTACACGGTGGGTTGGCCCCACCATATGATTTGTGACTACGGTCACTAGTGGTTTTGACCATACTTATATGATTTGTGACTATGGTCACCAGTGGTTTTGACCCCCAGTGGTTTTGACCATACGGGGTAGACACAAGAGTTTGGATGGTTAGGTTGGGTTTGCATGATTTTCATATTGACATATGAAATGTGTAAGTGCCTTATTATTATTGGGATGGGGATTTATAAACTGAGTCTCGGTGACTCACTCATTCCCTTACATTTTGCAGATGAGGCATAAATCGTAGATGAGGAGCCGGGGTGGACTCGAAGTGGCCATGCACTATGTTTTTAGGTTTTATTTCAATTACTATTTTGGGTTAATTTACTTTTAAATTTGGTTTTGGATTTGTAATAAGGCCGCTAAATTTTATTATTTCAGGTTTTTGATTATCTGCTTTAAGTTTTATCATACGGTGCTTAAGTTAAATAACATAGCATGTTCTAATAACCTGTAAAATCAAGGTTTTCAAAAATTGTACAACTTATCGGGTTTTCAATACTTTACCATGGGTAATACTAAATAAATGAAGTCAGCAAACTAACTCAGACTTTCTCCGAACTAAGTTTTTCTTTATGTTCAGATACAAAAATGGTTTTCAACTTTATTATGCTAAGCTCACTCTGGTTTTCATAAAATCAAACGGCTTTCCAAAACTAGAAACGACAGACGATCTTCCCAAGGGAGTTTCTCTTTCAAACTCAAAACGACAAAATGTTTTCGATAACACTTTTTCACAAAAGTAAACTAGCAACTTATTTTCTTCAAATTATTTCCACTCTGTAACATACTGAATTCGGTCGTGGTGTGTTGACCGGGTTTGAGGTGTTACAATTTTGGTATCATAGCTAAGTTCAAAAGCTCAATTATGGGCCTGAGGCCTAAAAATGTTTTAAAAATGGATTATGAAAGGTTTTTGTGGGAAAGGTACGATTGGAAAAGCATGGCACCGAGTCTTCGGCACCAATCCGCCCAGGTAAGTACCCCTATTTGTTGTTAATATGATTGTAATGATGATGTTATGACTAGTAGTAATAGGGAATTACTTTAGAAACTTAAACCGTAGGATCGTGTGAACATACAAAAATAATCCCCGTATTAAACTATTCATAAGACTGTGCTTTAATAACAGTGGAATAAGTCTAACGCATAAAACTGTTAAATTAGATCAATTCGTATCGGCAGTCATGAGTGCACGAGGACGTGGGCATAATATACGTGGACGAGGTAGGGGTAGGACAACAGTGTCAAAATCGATAGGGTCTGGACATGGGTCGGAGAACGAGGTACCACCGCCACCAGTTGTGGGTGCGAAATTTCAGGATCAGACAGCTGGTGATGACACAGTGTCACAAGCGATGCTGTGGGTTCTAGAAAGAGTCACGGGTGCAGGCATCGAAATGGGAGCTAAAAAATCTGTGTTTGAATAACTCCGAGCTAATGGCACAGAGTTATTCAGAGGTGTATCTGGTGTGGCTCCTAGAATGGCAGAATATTGGCTGGAGGCGACAGAACGTACCATGGACGACCTGAATTTTACGGCTGAGGAGAAGTTGAATGGTATAGTATCTCTTCTCCGAGATGAGTCATATCAATGGTGGCTCACGGTTAGGGATGGAGCAATGGCCGATGACATCACTTGGGATTTCCTTAGGGCAGCCTATTAGAGGAAATACATTGGGGCTAGTTACATCGATGAGCAGCGTAAGGCGTTCCTGAATTTGGTTTAGGGAAATAAGTCAGTATATGAGTATGAGGCAGAATTTCTTCGGTTAAGTCAGTATGCACGGGGTATTGTGGGCACAAAACATGAGCACTGTGTCAAATTTGAGAATGGGTTGAGTAATGAGCTGCGGATGTTGATTGCTCCACAGCAGGAGAGAGAATTTACAGTCTTAGTAGAGAAGGCCAAAGTTGCTGAGGAAGTGAAACTGTCAGTGAGACAAAATTAGGATAAGGGTTGGAATAAGAGGAATTCTAGGTCATCTGAGTCTGCCGAGAATCAGCAGAAAAGGGCTAGATATAGTGGGCTGAATCAAGCTGCGGGGCTTGCTGCTCCTACTACTCAGTAGCCGTCACGGTGTGCTCAGTGTGGGAAGTCTCACACGGGAGAATGTTGGACTAGAAACAGAGGGTGTTTTGAGTGTGGGTCAATGGGACATCGAGTGAGGGATTGTACGCGGAGGCCAGCTAGGCTTCAGTTTGGGGATCAGGGTCGTAAACAGTTTCAGAGAGATGGTCAGCAACCACAGAGGGGTCGCGGTTTTGCCAGGGGAGGTAATGGTTCTGGGCGAGGTCACGGAGCACCGGGTAGAGGAGCTAGGAGCATGGAGGCGAGATAGCCTAGGTTGGTCTATGCAGTGAGGCGTCGAGAGGAAGGCGACGAATCAGACATCATAACCAGTACGTTCTTAATTTTTGTACTGCCTTATACTACCTTGATAGATGTTGGTTCGACGCACTCGTTTATTGCCAGTAGTATAGTGGAAACTATGAACTTAGACATTGAGATTACTTCAGGAGATGACGAATAAGCCCTCTAGGTCACTCTATAAAGTAAATAAAGCAGATAGAGGTGTACCCTTAGAACTTCAAGGGTAGTGTTTTTGGTCGATCCGATGGTGCTGCTGGGGAGTTCAATCTAATTCTGGATGGATTGACTAGTGAAGTACCGTGCCGCTTTGGATTGCATGACTAAGCGCATGGTTTTGAGGAGTTGAAGGTGAAGAGGTGGTAATGATATGTAATAGAAGAGATTATCTATCTAATGTTGTGTCTGCTCTAAAGGCTGAGAAAATGGTGAGGAAGGGTTGTGAGGCGTTTATGGTGCATGTTTGTCCCTTGGAGGCCAATGAATCAGTTGTGAGGAATGTCTGAACGGTGAAGGAATTTGCCGATGTATTCCCAGAGAAACTTCCGGGTCTACCTCCAGACCGTGAGGTTGAGTTCGGTATAGACTTGTTACCGGAATCGCGCTAGTGTCTATTGCCCCATATAGGATGGCACCGAAGGAATTGGTGGAACTGAAGGCACAGATTCAAGAATTGTTGGACCCGGGTTTCATCTTGCCAAGTGTATCACCTTGGGGAGTGTATATGCTCTTTGTTAGGAAGAAAGACGGTACAATGCGGATGTGTATAGACTACCACCAGCTGAATAAGTTAACGATCAAGAACGAGTATCCGTTGCCCAGGATAGACGACTTGTTTGATCAGCTTAAGGGTGCATCAGTTTTCTCTAAGATAGATCTTAGGTCGGGGTATCATCAACTCGAAGTGAAGGAGGCTGATATCCATAAAACGGTGTTTCGTACTCGTTATGGGCACTACGAGTTTTTGGTAATGCCGTTCAGGTTAACTAATACACCGGTAGCGTTCATGGACATGATGAATTGGGACCGGTTTGTCGTGGTGTTTATAGATGATATTTTGGTGTACTCAAAATCTGAGGAGGAACATGTCGTGCATCTACGGGTGGTTCTATAGATTCTGAGGGAGAAGCAATTATTCACAAAGTTTAGCAAATGTGAATTCTCGCTTAAGGAGGTAACTTTCTTGGGTCATGTGGTGTCAGCTGAGGGGATTAGAGTGTACCCACGGAAGATTGAGGCAGTGTTGGATTGGAAACCATCTAAGTCGGTAGCAGAGATTCAGAGTTTTCTAGTTTTGGCAGGATATTATAGAAGATTTGTGGAAGGGTTTTCTTTAATTGCAGCACCGTTAACTAAGTTATTGCGGAAAAGGGTTCCATTTGTGTGGTCTGATAAGAAGCAGGAAAGTTTTGACAAGTTAAAGAAGATCCTGACAGAAGCTCTGGTTTTGATTCAGCCTGAAGTAGGGAAGAAATTCATGATTTATTGTGATGCATCACATACTGGTTTGGGGTGTGTACTGATGCAAGAGGGGAAAGTGGTAGTGTATGCGTCTCGGTAGTTGAGACCTCATGAGGGTAACTACCCGACACATGATCTGGAATTGGCTGTAATGGTCTTCGCTCTGAAGATTTGGAGGCATTACTTGTATGGGGAGAAGTCGATGGTCTACACGGATCATAAGAGTCTGAAGTATCTCCTGACTCAGAAGGTCTTGAATTTGAGGCAGCGAAGGTGGATCGAGTTATTAAAGGACTACGACTGCTCGATTAAATACCATCCGGGTAAGGCTAACGTAGTGGCTGACGCGCTGAGCCGTAAGGTGGTAACGGATCTGAGAGCAATGTTTGCTCATCTCAGTCTTATGACGACGGAGTCTATTGGCAGAATTACAAGTAAAGCCAACGTGGGTGGATCAGGTTAAGCAGAGACAGTTAGTGGATGAGGTTTTGAGTGCTCGGAGGTTGCAAGTGCAGAATGGTGGTTTGGAGGGCTATAGCTTGAGCAGTGATAGAGTGATGTGTTTTCAAGGGAAAGTGTGTATGCCGAAGGACGTTGAGTTGAGACAGTGAATTCTTCAGGAAGCTCATAGCAGCCCATACGCTATGCATCTTAGAGGTAGTAAGATGTATTAGGATTTGCGGGAACAGTTCTGGTGGCCGGGTTTGAAAAGAGAAGTAACGAATTTGTGAGTATGTGTTTGACGTGCCAACAAGTCAAAGCTGAGAATCAGTTACCGTCAGGTCTGTTGTAGCCGGTGAAGACTCAGCAGTGGAAGTGGGAAGGGATTACGATGGATTTCGTCATGGGGCTACCCCTTACACCTAGTAAAAAGGATTCAGTCGGGGTGATTGTTGATCGTCTGACAAAGTCAGCCCATTTCATACCAATTCAGATTGATTATTCACTCCAAAGGTTGGCCAAGTTGTATGTAGCGGATATAGTACGATTACATGGGGTGCCAGTGTCGATTATTTTAGATAAGGATCCCAGATTCATGTCAAGGTTTTGGAAAGCTTTGCATCAGGCATTGCGTACGAGGTTGGATTTCAGCATGACTTTTCATCCACAGTCAGACGGACAGTTTGAAAGGGTAATTCAAATCTTAGAAGATATATTAAGGGGTTGTGTTCTGGATTTCAGTAGTAGTTGGGAGGAATATCTACCATTGGCAGAGTTCGCATATAAAAACAGTTATCAAGCGAGTATACAGATGGCACCATATGAGGCACTGTATGGACGGAAGTGTCGTACCCCTACGTGTTGGATAGAACTGGGTGAACGTCATATATTGGGTTCGGAGTTGGTTGCTGAAACAGAGGATAAGGTTAAGGTGATTCAGGCTCGTTCGAAGGAAGCTTCAGACAGGCAGAAGTCATATGTCGACCTCAAACGTAGGGATATGGAGTATGCAGTAGGTGACAAGGTCTTTTTGAATGTATCGCAGTGGAAGAAAGTGCTGAGATTTGGTCAGAAGGGCAAGCTAAGCCATAGGTTTATTGGGCCATATATGGTGTTGAAGCGGGTGGGACTGGTAGCTTACCAGCTCGAGTAAACGTCGGAGTTGAGTCAGATTCATGATGTATTCCATGTCTCCATGCTTAGGTGCTATCGATCAGATCTGTCGCATATTGTGCTAGTGGAAGAGATTGAGGTGAGTCCGAATTTGTCTTTCGAGGAGGAACCAGTGCGGATTTTGGACCGGCATGTGAAATTTATGCGGAAGAAGTCAGCTCCTTTGGTGAAAGTATTATGGCGGAATCATGGTACGAAGGAGGCCACGTGGGAACCAGAGGATGTGATGCGGCAGCAATACCCTCAACTCTTTTTGACCAGGTAATTTTGAGGCCAAAATTATTTTTAAGGGGGTAGAACTGTAACATCCTTAAATGAGGTCTCTGCATTTTTGTGCGTTGCATGCGATAATATGTTTGTGCTGCTGTGTTTTGGGGTCAAGGCATGAGCTCGGGATAGGCCTGAATCATGGTAAAATTTTTCTTTTGGGTACTTGGAAGGGGGAGCCAAGGGAGTTAGGTGTTAATAGATGTTATTGGAGTGTTATGACACAAATAAGCCAGTGGAAAAGTGGCAGGGGAGGCTCCACTCATGTACAAGTAAAATGACGCCACATGCAGGAAGGAGAGCCTAGGTTCGAGTAGCAGAATTCCCTTTCTGCTTGTTGTTTTTGACGCCAAGAGCAGGGAGGAATTCAACTCAAAGTGGACTCTGATGGATGAGGTTAGAAGAGGTCAATAGCTTTGAATGTATGTATGAGAGAAATTTAAGGAGTTTGATGTGTTCAAACTTGTTTGAATGGTGGGATAGGAGAAAAACAAGGAGAGGAAAGGGGGATTAAAGTGGAGGGTGGTTTAGCCGAATATTGTAGTGGCTAGGAGAGCTTGGAGCATTCAATTTTAGTGTGTGGAAAGGAGGTGTGCCAAAATTTGAAGTGTGGGTTCTTTACATTATCGATTTTGGTTGCTAGTCAGAGGGGGTGGCCGAATGTGGTTGTAGGCTCTAGTGAGGTGTGCAAATCCAGCTAGTTGGGGGTGTACTTAGAGCCTTCTTTCATAGTTTCATGTGTTCTAAAATTAAACCCCTCCCATTTGGTATTTTTGCATTTCCTTCTCCTCTTTTTCTGGCCAAAACCAAATGCTCTTCTAAGCTTTTCTCCCTTTTCTTTTCTATATTGTTGGTTAGCCGAATCTATCTTGCCCACCATCCATTAGTTGTGTTCCAATTGCTACCTCTTTCAAAAGCTTGAAACATCATATCTATCTTCCTTTTTACTTTTGTTTTCATCTTCTTCCTTGAAACCCTCTATAGCCGAATCTCTCCAAAACCGTATCATTCTTCTTCTATTCTTCCATTCTAGTTAGCAAGAACCAAAACCATCACCCTCCCTCTCTTTGACTCATTTCTTTTCTCTTCTTTTGGATCCATAGCTGAATCCTTTTGAGCCTCACCCTTTGCTGAAACCTTTGTTACTCATCTCTTCTCCTTTAATCTCTGGCCGAATACCATTTGTTAAGGATTTTCCTTCGATCTCATCTTTCTCGTTGCATAAGTAGAGCACTTTCGACAATTGGGTAAGTCTTGGCACTTTAACCGAATATTTTCTATCCTTATTCCCTCCCCTCAATCGATTTATATAAGGAAGAAAGACGGGATTTGGCATCGGTGGTGGGTAGTTCCTTGGCTGAATTCCCTTGGCTATCATAATCATTTCTTCAGTTTCTGTAGAGGCGGATCATCGTTGTCTATCCACTCTCAATTGATTTTGCTAGTGGTGTGGTAAGTATCCTTGCTTTTCAATCTTTTCCTACTTTGTTAAATGCCGAAGGTAGTGACTAATCTTGTAGGTCTTGGCCGATTGTAGGGGGGAGACTTGCCATCATGTGGCTTTGGACTTTGCGTGGAGACCGAAAGGTGTTAAGGTAATAGTGATCATTTGGTTACGTTATCTCTTCCTTGGGATTTCTTGGTTAATCCAATAGGCTATTTGCTTATTAGTGATATATGTGTGGCCGAATAGAGGAAGGTGTGATGCAAGCGGTTGGATTCCTAGGTTGTACTCAGTTCGTGGTTTAAATCTCAATCTTCGGGATCTGTAGACTTAGGTAGGGATCTAACTCCGGGATTCCAGTTCTTTATATTTTAGTTCACTTCATTAACCCAATTTAGTGATAAGGTATATTATGGATTCGAAAGCTAATCAAGCAGTGAGTGGGGTTAGATCTGAGACCTCAGCCCCTAAGTTCAAGAAGAGGGTGGTCTCAGCGGTTCGTGATTGGCCACCGGGGTGTGGACCAAAGATCCGAAGCGAGAGAGTAGACAATCGTGGTTGTGTCGATTAACGATGATGCATCAAGTAGAAAGTGTAGTTTTGAGCGTAATCAGGTGTGTAACTCTTACACACTTCATTAGTTAACTTGCTAGTTATGTTTACTGTTAAAAGCCGAAATAGTTATTAACAATGGTGTGTTACCCTTGTGGGTATGAGCGTGGACTCTGGGTAAGTCCCCTGTGGATTGGCTATCAATATATGCTGTTATATTATTTTATGCTATGCTATGTGATATTTGCATTACAAACATGTTAAGATGCCACGGAAAATGTGTTCATGATGATGGGTATGTTGAGAGGAGGGGGAAGGATGATTTAGACTGTCACCAGTGGTTTTGACCACACAGTGGGTTGGCCCCGCTTTCCTCATTATTGTGACTAGTCTCAATGGTTTTGACCACTAGTTGTTTTGACCACACGGATATTATTTGTGACTACGGTCACTAGTGGTTTTGACCATACATGGATTAGTGTGACTCGTCCCAGTGGTTTGGTACCACGGTGGGTTGGACCCACATGTTGATTACGAGATTGTCATCAGTGGTTTTGACCACACGGTGGGTTGGCCCCACCATATGATTTATGACTACGGTCACTAGTGGTTTTGACCAATTTATATGATTTGTGACTACGGTCACCAGTGGTTTTGACGACCAGTGGTTTTGACCACACGGGGTAGACACAGGAGTTTGGTTGGTTAGGTTGGGTTTGCATGATTTGCATATTGACATATGAAATGTGTAAGTGCCTTATTATTATTGGGATGGGGATTTATACACTGAGTCTCGATGACTCACTCCTTCCCTTACATTTTACAGATAAGGCATAGATCACGGATGAGGAGCCGGGGTGGACTCGAGGTGGCCATGCACTATGTTTTCGGGTTTTATTTCAGTTACTATTTTGGGTTAATTTACGTTTAAATTTGGTTTTGGATTTGTAATAAGGCTGCTAAATTTTATTATTTCTGGTTTTTGATTATCTGCTTTAAGTTTTATCATACGGTGCTTAAGTTAAATAACATAGCATGTTCTAATAACCTGTAAAATCAACGTTTTAAAAATTGTACAACTTATCGGGTTTTTCAAACTTTACCATCAGGTAATACTAAATAAATGAAGTCAGCAAACTAACTCAGACTTTCTCCGAATTAAGTTTTTCTTTATGTTCAGATACAAAAATGGTTTTCAACTTTATTATGCTAAGCTCACTCGGGTTTTCATAAAATCAAATGGCTTCCCAAAACTAGAAACGACAAACGATCTTCCCAAGGGAGTTTTTCTTTCAAACTCAAAACGACAAAATGTTTTCGATAACACTTTTTCACAAAGTAAACCAGCAACTTGTTTTCTTCAAATTATTTCCACTCTGTAACATATTGAATTCAGTTACTGTCATTCTACCTTATTTCAATTCCAAGACTTCCTTTCTTTTCTGATCTATAAACCTCTAACTAATGTACTTCTTTCAGAACACTTCTTGGAAAAACTCTCATGTAATCCTTTCCCTTGGTACTACTGACACAAAGGGTGTTCCACCATTTCATGCACTCTTCAGGTGTGCACGATAACTCGTCAAATACCCTGATGGTATTTTCAAGCCAAAATTTGGTTCTTTCTGGATCATCATCTTTACTAGCCCGGAATTCCTCAGCTCATTGTTTCCGAATTCTATCGACCGGAGGCTTTTCTTTTCTTACCATTTCTACCACTTGGGGAGCTACATGGGTAGGTTGAGGAATGGGTGGGGGTGGAGGAGGTTGACCATTAGGATTTGCTCGAATGTAATCAGTGTACCAATTGCTCATCATACGGAGAAAAGCTTATCGGGCCTCTTCTTCCTGACCAAAAGTCTCGGGTCTACTCTCCACTGGCGCGGTCCCTTGCGTGGAGCTGGCGCATTACTTGCAACATCATTAGCTGCAGCTCAGTCAAGATCAGGATCCATTGACTATATAAAAACACAATTCAAATAGTCAGGAGTCATCACACTATCATTACACAAGTACTCTTACGTATGGCATGTATAACAAGACTTATACTTACGCTACATTAGTCCGAGAACTGACTAAACCATAGCTCTGGTACCACTAAATGTAACACCCCTTACCCGTGCTCGACGCCGAGATTGGATACGAGGCATTACCATGCTTAACCTTGCTTGAACCTGTAATATAGAGCTATAAAATTTCGTTCCAACTTAAAACTTTTTTTCTTTTTCAATACATACATATCATGGGCCTATGAGGCCTTAAACATACATCCAGAAGGTTTCGGAGTTCAACCGAAAAATTTTACGCTCTTTGAAAATTTTTACCTAAATAGGGGTCACACGCCCGTGAGACTTGGGACACGCCCGTGTGGGCAGGCCGTGTGGTCTCACACGCCCATGTCCCTAGCCCGTGTAGAATTTATTGTTATTTTGAACCTCCAGGGGTTTCCACACAGTCGAACCCATGCCCGTGTCAATAGCCCGTGTCCTTCACACGGTCTAAACACGCCCGCTTCCTCACCCGTGTGTGAAAACTTGGGGTACTCTATTTATGACGTCAGCAACCCCTTAAAAAGCACACGGCCTAAGCACACACCCGTGTGCTGGCCCGTGTGACGATTCAAATTCTCGCAATTAAAATGCAAGGGACACACGGCCTATTAACACACCTATGGGGCTGACCATGTGTCACATACAGCCAAGACACACGCCCGTGTGGACACTTAGAGACTATTTTCCAAGCCTTTTTGCCACCCTGAAACATAAACACATTCATTTCATCACAAGTAGCACATATCATAACAATATTTAACTACTATGAATCCTTAAATTATCATTCATTCCACTTGTATTTTACTCAATTACTTGCATAAACATTCATTTCATTAAACTCATCAACTTTATAACATAAACATGACAATATTGGCCAATTCACCATGGCCATTTACAATATGAGTGTAGAACATTAATAGCCAACCCTTTGGCATTCAAATATGACATGACACAAAATGATTAAGTTTCTATACATGCCATACTTAAAATGAATTAACTTTACTATACCAAAAGAACAGTTGATAGTGTGATTCGAGCTCCGATATACTACGATCCCTGAGCTAACTTGGCGAAACTACAAGGAAAAAGGGAAAAGAGAGGGGTAAGCATATAGCTTAGTAAGTTTGCATGAAATTCTAAAACAACATAATTGCTCACATTAAATTCGTCCATCTATTGGAACAATAGCAACATAAGTCCCAAAAGCTTAAGCATACTTATCTATGCTTACTTATACTTATTCTTACCCATATCATGTCACACTATGGGTTTATAACTTGTATTTTCTCATGGTACCTGTATCACTTAACACATAACTTAGCACAAATATTATCATGAGCATAAACTCAAATCTTCATCAATCTTAATTATGAAAGAAGCTCAAGGTCATCCAAAAATAGTTTTGGCTCTATACCATTTTACATACTTAGCTACTTTACCCATGAACTAATTAGATTATCGTAGGATATTCAAACTCATCATGCATAAATTTTGATACCAACGCCATACCCCAGATATGGTCTTACATGGGATCACCTATTGATGCCGATTCCATATCCCAAATATGGTCTTATACAAGATCTTATAGCTCGATGTCGAAGCCATGTCCCAGACATAGTCTTATACGAAATCATACAGAGATGTCGATGCCATGTCCCAGACATGGTCTTATACCAAATCATACACAGATGTTGATGCCATGTCCCAGACATGGTCTTATACAAAATCATACAGAGATGTCGATGCCATGTCCCAGATATGGTCTTATACCAAATCATACACAGATGTCGATGCCATGTCCCAGACATGGTCTTATACAAAATCATACACAGATGTCGATGCAATGTCCCAGACATGGTCTTATACGAAATCATCCTTTGGTGCCGAGGCCATATCCCAGACATGGTCTTACACGGGACTTTCTTTATTCAATGCTATGACATGAGTATCCTCATTATTTAGAATCTTTATCCGGGATTTCACTTAGCTTATTTTCACCATTTCCTCATCGAGGCTATGTCACTGAATTTTCATAGCTATATCATACATTTTCATAATATTAAGTAGTTTCAAATATCAAAACGTTATGAAACTTTAATTTCATACAAACTTACCTCGATTCTCAAAATGTGTATCAATGCTCGATTCAGTCCTCGATTTTGCTCTTGCCTCGATTTTGATCTGGGCTTTGTGTTTCTTGATCTATAATAGTAATTTCACTTGTTAAATACACACACTGACTAAATCGACTCGTAATTCATTTTTTCAAAATTACGATATTACCCCTAAACTTTTCATAATTACACTTTTGCCCCTAGGCTCGTAAAGTGATTTTCATTTAACTTTCTTGTATTTCAAGCCTAGCCAAATCATATTCTCAACTATAGAAACTTTCCATTTCTACTATTTCACACATATTTTACCATTTTTGTAACTTTTACAATTTAGTCCTTTTCATGTATTTTTCATTAAAATCACTTAGGAAAAGATGTTTATCCTTCAACAAACTTTTATATTCTTCCATAAAACATCAAAATACATGCATGTCATAAATGGGTAAATTTTTTAACATACACCCTAGCTCAAACTATAGCTAGAAATAGCTAAACCGAGCTTTGAGGGTCTCAAAAATATAAAGAACATTAAAAACGGGGCTAGGTTGTACTTACTATCAAGCATGAAAGTTGAAGAAACCCTAGCAATGGCTCCATGCAAATTTTGACACTAGAGGAAGAATATGGACAAGATTTTGGCTTGTTTTTCCCTTTTAATTATTTTATTTACGAAATGACAAAAATTCCCTTAATGACCCTTTCTTGAGATTTTTCCTTCCCATGTCCATTTTTGTCCATCATAAAATATAATGGTCTAATCGCTCAATAAGGACCTCTAGAAATTTTTATAATTTTATTTCATGCTTAAATCTTTTATAATCTCATATTTTCTAATCTTTGCAATTTAGTCCTAATGGACAATTTAATCACTAATTAATAAAATTTCTTCATAAGATTTTTACACAATCATGAAATCACCTCATAAGCCTCATAGAAATCATAAAACTCATGTTTCTACTTCAGATTTGTGGTATCGCACCACTATTCTGACTAGGCCCTAATTCAGATTTTTACAGACTTACATCATATTCGTAATAAACGGACAGATTCGACTACTCGATCACTTTCGACTTTCCTTGGTCTAAATCAGTTTTCTTTGGGTTTTGATCTATACATATTCAAATTTAAATATTTTATTCACCAAATCGTTTAATTCAATCCAAAAACACACATTTAGGGTAATTTACAAATTAGCGCTCACATTTTACATTTTGACATTTAAGTCCTTATTTCACAAAATCACAAAATACACATAATTTCTTTGTACGAATGCTTAGCTTAATTTTCACATGCTTTATATAAGTCCACACATTTCATTTATTTCACGTTTTAGTTCCTCAAAATATTATTTTCACAATTTAGTCCAAATTATTCAAATTCACCAAAAATCCAAAGACAAAACATGTTAATCTAACACATATATTACATATTTCATCAACTAACATCACAAAGCTAAAGCATTCATCAGTGGCACATTTCAAATTCATCATCAAATTCCAAAATTAAGGCATGGGCTTGATAGTATACTAAGCAACTATCTCAAAAACATAGAAATTATCAAAAATAAAAACCAAAACATACCTTAATTTTGCTTGAACATGGCCGAAACCTAGCTATTCTTTTTCTCTTTCTTTTATTTGTATTTTAGAAATATAGATGATGATAATGGCTTCATTTTTAACATTTGTTATAATAATAACCTTATTAATTCATTTACTAATTTAGCCTTTTAATGAACATATAAAATTTATATACATTAAGGCCATTTATGTCCATTATTATACATAATGGTTTAATTGCTTCATAAGGCCACCACATTAATAAAGACATAGCACATAGGTACTTTTTAGACATGGCATGCTAATTTTACATTTTACACAATTAGATCCTTATATCAAATTAAACACACAAACAAATAATTTAAATCACGAAACTTTCACACATGCCTATTCACATATTGCAAGCATAGTAAATAATATTAACATATTTTTCTGACTCAGATCTGTGGTCCCAAAACCACTATTCTAACTAGGGTATAAACCGAACTGTTACAATTCTCCCCCTTAGGGATTTTCATCCCCAAAAATCTTATCGTTAAATAGATTCGGATATTGTTGTTTACTAGTATCTTTGGGCTCCCACGTAGCCTCTCCATCCGTGTGTCGATGCCATAAGACTTTCACTAATGATATTTTCTTATTTCTCAATTCTTTAACCTCGCAATTTAAGATACGAATCGGTTCTTCTTCATAAGTCATATCAGATTGAATTTCTATCTCAAACGGAGAAATTACATTTGATGGATCAGATCTGTATCGTCGAAGCATTGATACATGAAACACATTATAAATCTTTTCTAGCTTCAGTGGTAGTAACAATCTATACGCAACAGGTCCAATACGCTCAATAATTTCATATGACTCGATGAGCCTCGGACTAAATTTGCCTTTTATGCCAAAACGAAATATTTTCTTCCATGGAGACACTTTCAAGAACTCTTTATCACCAACCTCAAACTCAATATCTTTTCATTTTAAGTCTGTATAAAATTTCTGTCGATCTAACACAATTTTCAAACTATCATGAATCACTTTCACTTTCACTTTCTGTTCAGTTTCTTTGATCAAATTAACCCCGTGTATCTTATTTTCACTTAACTCAGTCCAATATAAAGGTGTTCGACATTTGCCTCCGTAGAAAGACTAATAAGATGCTATTTTAATGCTCGACTAAAAACTATTATTATAAGCAAACTCAACCAATGGAAAATATTGTTCCCGCTACCATCAAACTCAAGAATGCAACATCTCAACATATCCTCAAGAATTTGAATAATCCGCTCGGATTGACCATCCGTATGTGGGTGAAAAGCTATACTAAAATGCAATTTAGTACCTAAAGCCTCTGCAGTTTCTTCCAAAATTGTAAAGTAAACCTTGGATCACTGTTAGACACAACAGATAGTGGCACCATGTGCAATCTCATAATATCCGAAATATATAGCTCAGCTAACTTTTCAAGTGAGTAATTAGATCGTACTGGAATAAAATGGGCTGATTTTGTTAATCTTTCAACTACGACCCAAATTGCATCTTTCTTTCTCGGAGTCAAAGGCAACCTTGAAACAAAATCCATCGTCACTCTATCCTATTTCCACTTGGGAATCATTATCGGTTGTAACAAACTAGATGGCACCCGATGTTTAGCTTTAACTTGCTCATAGCCTAAACATGTCGAGATAAACTCTGAAATATCTTGTTTCATACCAGGCCACCAATAAAGTTGCTTCAAATCATGATACATCTTTGTACTTCTCGGATGAACAGATAGACAACTGCTATGAGATTCTTTCAATATCGACTGAATCAACTTTGAATTCCTTGAAACAAAAATTTGATCTCGATACCTCAAATAATTATCATCATCAATTTGAAATTTTGAATCAGAATTTAAATTATACTGATATCATTTCGCTAACATTTCATTATCAATTTTCTAAGCATCACATATTTATTGTAAAAACAACGGTTTCTCTTTCAATTCAGCAAAACTGAACCATCATCAGACAAATCTAATTGAAAATTCATAACACGTAATGCATATAGTGATTTCTAACTCAATGCACTAGCAACAACATTTTCTTTACCCAGATGATATTCTATCACAAGCTTGTAGCCTTTCAATAGTTCTAATCATCTTCTCTGTCATAGATTCAAATCTTTCTAGGTCATCAAATATTTCAGACTTTTATGATCTGAAAGCACATGGAATTTTTCACCGAAGAGATAGTAACACCAGATCTTTAAAGCAAACACAATTGTAACTAGCTTAAGGTCGTGTGTCAAATAATTCTTTTCATGCAGTTTCAATTGTCTCGAGGCATAAGCTATAACTTTGCCTTCCTGCATCAAAACACATCCCAGATCATTCAACAAAGCATCGCTAAAAATAAAAAATTCTTTACCCGATTCTGGATGTACCAAAACTAGAGCTTCAGTCAAAAGGACTTTCAACTGATCGAAACTTTTCTGACATTTATCGAACCATTCAAATTTCACATCTTTCTGAAGTAATCTCATTAGTGGAGTCATCGAAAAGCCTTTTACAAATCGTCGATAATAACCAACAAGTCCTAGAAAATTGTGAACTTTAGACACATTTTTAGAGGCTTCAACTCTAAAATAGCTAAAATCTTGCTCGAATCAACTCGTATACCAAATGCTGATACAATATGTCCCAGAAAACCAACTTCACGTAACCAGAACTCATATTTACTAAACTTTGCATATAATTACTTATCTCACAGAGTTTGTAGCACAATCCTCAAATGTTTAGCATGCTCAATTTCATCACGTGAGTAAATCAAAGTGTCGTCAATGAATATAACAACAAATCGATCTAAATACGGTCTAAAAATTCTGTTCATCAGATCCATAAAAATAGCAAGAGCATTTGTTAGTCCGAAAAGCAAAACAAAAACCTCATAATTCCCAAACCTCATTCTGAAAGTAGTTTTCAGAATGTCTAAATCTTTTACTTGCAAGTAATAATATCCCGATCTTATATCTATCTTTGAAAATACAGTAGCTCTTTTCAGTTGATCAAACAAACCATCAATTTTGGGCAGAGAATATTTGTTCTTTATAGTCACTTTGTTCAACTACGATAATTAATGCACATTCTCATCGTGCCATCTTTCTTTTTCACAAATAGAACAGGAACACTCCAAGGTGAGAAACTCGATCGGGCAAATCCTCTATCGGTCAACTCTTGCAACTGTGATTTCAACTCTTTCAATTCTATTGGTGCCATTCTATACGGAGTTATAGAGATAGGAGTCGTTCCCAACAATAAATCAATATCAAATTCAACTTTGCATATTGGAGGAAACCCTGGTAGTTCTTTAGAAAACACGTCAGGAAATTGTAAACCACAGGTACTGATTCAACTTTCTTTTCAATTACTCTTGAATCAATCACATAAGAAAAATAAGCTTCATAACCCTTTTTCACATAACTCTGAGCTTTCCTCACTGATGTCACAGTCGGTAACCCATTCAAATCATAAGACTAAATTCAACCTATTTCATTGTCCTGATATCTCAAATCAATGATCTTTCTTTTGCAGTGCACAACAACATCATGCAATGTTAACCAATCCATACCCAAAATTATATTAAACTCAACAAAAGGTAATAGCATCAGATCAGTCGAAGAGCAAACTTTCCAAAATAACAACGGACAAATCTTGCATACTTTATCAACCAAGACACTTTTACCTAAGGGGTTCGATACACTAATGACAAATTTAGTAGACTCAATAGGCAAAGTCTTACTAGATACTAAGTTCATGCATATATACGAATGAGTAAACCTTAGATCTATCAATGCAATCATAGAAGTATCATAAAGAGTAAATGCACCCGTAATAACATCTAGAGATGAAGCTTTCTCACAAGCTCAAATGGCGTAAGCTCTAGCAGGTGCTCTAGCTTTAGATCTCGTAACTGTATCTTTCGTAGCTCTTTGAGTACCACTAACGATCCTTGTATTTTAAGAAGGTCTACCTCTAGCTGAAACATTATCTGGCCTCAGATTTTGTACAATCTCTTGTTCAATAGACTCGGGACAACCTCAAATGAAATGGTCTAATGATCCACATCTAAAATAGGCTTGGTGATTCAATCTACAATTACTCGAATGTCTTTTACCATAATGCTTACATTTAGGTCCCTCAAATCAGACATTTCCCACACTAGCTATCGAAGTAGCTGGAGCTATGAAATTCAACTGCGATCTAGCTCGATCTCTATTTGAATGCCCCACATTAACCTTTGAACAACTATGCTCATCTCTGAATTTCTTTGATGCATACTGAAACAATTTACTTGAAAATATCTTTCTCACATCTCTGGCTTCAGACTCAGCATTTCTTTTATCTTTCCCGAGTGCTTCAGCTTTGTACGCTCGATCAACAAACACAATAAAATCTTTTATTTCCAAAATTCCAACTAGCAAAAAAAAAATCCTCATTCAGGTGTCTTCAAACCTTTTACACATTATTTCTTCAATCGAAACACATTCCCGAGCATATTGACTTAATCTCACGAATTCTCGCTCATATTCTATGACAGACATACGACCCTATTTCAATTCTAGAAACTCTTTTCACTTTTGATCAATAAATCTCTGGCTAATATATTTCTTCTGGAACTCAGACTAAAAGAAATCCTAAGTAACCCGTCCTTTTGGAACAACAGAAATCAAAGTCTTCCACCACTAATAAGTTGCATCTTGTAACAAAGAAATGGCACATGTCACACATTCATCAAGAGTCAATGACATTTCACCAAACACTTAGATTGTATTCTCGAGCCAAAACTCAGCTCTCTCACCATCATCATCACTAGTGGCCCTGAACCCTTCAACCCCATATTTGTGGATTTTATTTACCGGAGGCATATTCATCATATTCAGATTCATAATCGAAGGCACAATAGAAATCTGAGCAGGATTAGCAGAGGCAGAGATTGTGAAACAGCCAGATTTATTCTAATGTATTGAGTGAACCACTCATTCATCATTTAGAAGAAGGCTTGATTAGCCTCTCCTTCCTGATAGCTAGTAGCCGGTCTCGAATTAGATGGCCCTGTCCCTTGAGCGGGAGCAGGCATATTACTTTTAACATCGTCAGCTACAGCTCTTTCGGGATCCATTTCTTATACAAAAACACATTTTATATGTTAAGATTCATAACACTATCATAGTTTATATATATGGCATGTATAGCTAGACTCTGATACGCTATGTTAGTCATAGAATCGACTACACTGTAACAGCCCAGTTTAGACCCTAGTCAGAACAGTGGTTTGAGACCACAAATCCAAGGTCAAAAAATATTTTAATTATATTTTTTGTTTGAATGATAGGTGTCATAGCCTATGTGAAAATTCTGTGTGATGATTTAATCGTTTTAGTGGCGAATTAATAGAAAGGACTTAATTGCATAAAATGTAAAAAACTGTGTGCTGTTGTGTAAGTGTTTATTTATCATGACTTTCTAAATGAGAGGTCCTTATAAGGTTATTAAACCATTTTATTGTGAGTGGATGATAGTTGGACAATTATAACCAACTATCATGTGTTATGTTAAATTATTATTAAAGGTTAAAATTGTAAATTGAAAATAATATATGTTAGAATAAAACAAATGAAATAAATTAGTGGATTGTTCATCCACCATTGCCGAAATTTACAAGGAAATGAAGAGAAAAGAGTCTAAGGGTTTCGGTTAGTTTTTAGCTCAATCAAGGTATGTTTTGAACTTAGTTTTCGATAATTTCTACGTTTACGTAATTGTTGCTTCGTTCTCTAGCTAACCCATGTTGTAATTTTGTGAATTTATGATGTTTTTTTGATGAGCCATTAATGAATGTGTGGGCTATGTGCTAGATGATAGTGAAATATGAAGACTTAGTGTTGGATTAACATATTTTATCTTTGGATTTTTGATGAAATTGAGTAATTTAGGCTAAATTGTGAGAAGTGTATATTGAGGGACTAAAATGTGAAATAAATGAAATGTGTCGGTTTGTATATACATTAGTAAAATTTGGCAAAGCTTGTGCTAGGTGGAATTTGGTAAATTTGATGATTTTGTGAGATAGGGACTAAAGCGTTGAAACGTGAAAATGTGAGGGCTATTTTGGAAAATGCCCTAAATATGTTTTTGGATTAAAATGAATGATTAGGTGATTAAATGGATTGAATTTAAATGTGTATAAACCAAGAACGAGAGGTTCGGATCGAGATCGAGGAAAAGACAAAGTGCTCGATTAATCGACTATTTCGGTATTTTGACACCCGAGATAAGTTCAGATATAATATGTGTACTTAGCAGTGTTTAAATGTTGTGAAACAAATAGTTATGATATGATTGATTTATAAATGTTATGTGAGAACTGAATCTATGCGGCACTAAGTGTGCGCATTTGGGAGGGTAGCCAAGAAGATTAGCACTTTGTGTGTGAAATAATAGAAGTTTTAGCTTTGGGATTGGCACTGTATGTGTGACATCAAATTGAGTTCGATTTTGTATTAAGGCACTGAGTGTGCGAATATAAGAAATGAATAGCACTGTGTATGCAATGATACGAAAGCTTCGACTTATTGAATTTGCACTGTGTGTGCGACATCAAGACAAGTCGAATAAAAGAATAGACACTAAGTGTACGATTATAATAAATGACTAGCACTGTCTGTACGAAACAATAAAAGTTAGGGCTTAAATTAATGACACTGTGTGTGTGTGAAACGATAGAAGTTTTGGCTTATCTAGATGGCACTATGTGTGCGTTCGCTATAAGTTCTGTTTAACATATCGACACTAAGTGTACGATGACAAATAGGCTTTAGTTGTGAAATTGGCACTAAGTGTGCAAATTCATTCGAGTAATAGCAAAGGTTGAAATAGAGATAAAATCGATGAATTGAGATGTATGAATGGTGAGTAACTACGTGTTGATCAAAGTATGTTTGAATCTATGTGGTTGATGATAGATTTAAGAGTTGAGTGAATAGTTAATTAAACATGTGGTTGAGAGTGATTTTGTGCTTAGTTGTGTCATTTTCTATGTGATGGATAAATGTGTATATTGACCTGGTTCATTGAGTTAATTGTTTTATAATTTGAACTTACTAAGCTTTGGAAAGCTTACTGTATGATTTGTTTCTCTACTTTGCAGGGTCAATAAAGCTAGCTCGGATCTGGGATCATCAACTTCTTAATCACACTATCGGCATTCTATTTTAGTACTCTTAAAAGGATGCATATAGTTGTAATATGGCATGTATAGGCTAGTCATTTGAATCATGTTTGAGTTTGTAAGTTGCCATGGTATATGGCTAGATATGTGCTAGTTTTAGCATGAATGGTTTTGGTATATGTGATACATCTTTTGGCATGATTTGAGAACTGAGATATTTGCTATTGAATGGTAACTTTGTATTGATAAATACTATTAGGGGTATTGAGTTTGGGAATGAATTATGTTGTGATAGAATAAGTATTGGTATTGATTTGGGTATGATTAGAGTTGGTATTGATTACATGTTTTGAATTGCTAAATTGGTATGCTTTTAGATGGCAATATGTGCATGAGATGTTTGCTTGATTGGCTTATAGGTTTGACCCTAAGTGGGTGGCATGTTGGCTTTGCAAAAATGGCCTACAATGTCACACGGTTGGGGAAAACGGATGGGTCTCAGACCGTGGGTAAATTGGCAAATGTGACTTAAACTACACACGACCATGGCACGACGTGCCTACGGGTTGTGTGAGAAATGGCAGTATATGACCTTATATGACACGTCCTTAGCACATCGACGTGCTTGTTAGCTGTGCTGATTTTGACAGTATGTAACCATAGGGAGGACACACGAGTTTGTCATGTAGCCATGGGAGAGGCACAGCCTACCCCCACGGGCGTGTCTCCCCTATATTCTATAAAAGTTTTAATTTTTCATGAAACTTTATATCTATTTCAGTTTAGTTTCGACTCGGTTTACAAGCATGATTAGAGTCTTGATGACTCATTAAGGGACACTATGATTGTATACGGATGTTTTTGATGATGATTGACTTTGTGTCGAGAATATGATGTTAAATGATCCTAATGTTTGGTAATGCCTCTAAACCTTATTTCAGCGATGGTCTCGGGTTATGGGTGTTACATTTTATTGGTATCAGAGCTACGATTTAGTCTATTCTCAGACTAACGTAGCGTGTGTGAGTCTAGCTATACATGCCATATTGTAACATTGTGATAGTGTGATGAAATTTGACAGTTTAAATGTGTTTTAATATAGTAATGGATCCCGATCGAGCAATTGCTGATGATGTAGAGAGTAATGCGCCTGCTCCCACTCAAGGGACAACGCCGGCCACATCAAGGCCAAATAATAGTGGTGAGGAAGGTGAGGCTAAACAAGCCTTCTTCCGTATGATGAGTGAATGGTATTCAAAATTTGTTAGAACAAATCTGACTGCCCCACAACCTCCACCCCCACAAGTACCTATTGTGCCACAAGTTGTAGATCGATCAGATTGAATAAACCTCCTATGGATAAGATTCGTAAGTATGGGGCCAAAGAGTTTAGGGCCACAGCTGATGATGATGCTGAGCGAGCTGAGTTTTGGCTCGAGAATACCCTTCGAGTATTAATGAGATGTCGCTGAACCCTGGTGAGTGCATTAAGTGTGTAGTTTCCTTATTGAGAGACACGGCTTAAAATTGATGGAAAACATTGATATTTGTGGTTCCGAGAGAGAGAATCACCTGGGACTTCTTTCAAGCCGAGTTTAAAAAGAAGTATATCAGCCAACGCTTCATTGATCAGAAACGTAAGGAGTTTTTAGAGCTGAATCAAGGCCGTTTGTCTGTTGTTAAGTATGAACTAGAATTCGTGCGATTGAGTCAATATGCTAGGGAGTGTGTTTCTACTGAAGCTATTATGTGCAAACGTTTCGTAGAGGGATTGAATGAAGACATAAAGTTGTTGGTTGGGATACTGGATATAAATGAATTTGTTGTATTAGTTGAAAGAGCATGCAAAGCTGAAGAGCTCGATAAAGAAAAGAATAAAGCTGATTCCGAGGCTCGTGAGGAAAGAAAGAGATTGATGAATAAGTTCTCTCAATCTTCAGCAAAGAGATATAAAGATGCAAGCAATCATTCAAATGCCTGTCTGGGCATCCAAATAGAGATCGTTCGAGACAAAGTACTGCTTTAGGAATTCAAGCCCCAAATGAATCTAATGTTGATAGTGCCAAAAGTAACAAACCTGACTATAGACAGTGTTGAAGACAACATGTGGGAGAATGTTGGGGCAAATAAAACAATAGAGTTTGCTATAAATGTGGACCACAAGATCATTTTATTAGAGACTGCCCAAAGATGACTGAGGAAGAAAATGTTCAAAATGTGAGTTTGAGTAATGTGACGGCTTGGCATAAACCAACCGAAAATGTCATGAACATTAGTGAAAGTCAAAGAGGGACCATTGATACAGCTGTGAGATTAGAAGCAAGAGAAGTTGCCTGAGCTTACGCTATACGAGCAAGAGAGGAAGAATCATCTCCAGACGTCATGACCGATACTGTAACTCTATTCAAAACTAATGTGATTGCATAAATATATCAGGGATCAACCCATTCCTAGGTGTGTATGAATTTAGTATCGAATAAGACTCTACCTGTTGAGTCTACTGAATTTGTGGTTAGAGTATCGAACCCTTAGGCAAGTGTGTCTCAAAGGATAAAATATGCAAGAACCGTCTGCTGATTTTGGGATGTTTGCTTTCGCTAATTTGATATTGCTATCATTCGATGGAAGTTGAGTTATATGATAAAGGATTGCGAAGACTATTTGGCATGTGTGATTGATACAAAGGTATCAGAAAAGAAAGTTAAAGAATCTAATTTGTCAAAAATTATTTTCAGAATGAGGTATAGATATTATGAATTCTTAGTAATCTCTTTCAAACTAACGAATGATCCTCCAGTGCTTATGGATTTGATTAATCAGATATTCAGACCGTAATTGAATCGCTTTGTTGTAGCATTGTGATAAGACACAATATTTCAAGCATTTGTGAGAAGCATTTGTATGCTAAGTGTAGTAAATGTGAGTTTTGGTTGTGTGAGGTTGGTTTTGGAGCATGTTGTATCAGCTGCAGGAATAAGATTTGATCCGAGTAAAATCTCTGCTATTATAGGAATGGGAGCCTCTGAGAAACGTATTTGATGTCCGTAGTTTTCTGGGACTAGCGAAATATTACAAACGATTTGTACAGTTGAATGTGTTGTTAACAAAACACCAATGTTGATTCAACCTGAATCAGGCAAAGAGTTTATAGTTTATAGTGATGCATCGTTGAATGGTTTGAGCTGTGTGCTGATGCAAGAAGGAAAAGTCATCGCTTATGCTTCGAAATACTTAAAACCGCATGAAAAGAATTATTCAACGCATGATCTTGAATTGGCTACGATTGTGTTTGCATTGAAGATTTGGTGTCACTATTTATTCAGTGAAAAATGTCATATTTATACTGGTCATAAGAGTTCAAAGTATTTGATGACTCAGAAAGATTTGAACTTGCGACAGAGAAGATGGTTAGAAATATTGTGAGACTACAAACTTATGATAGATTACCACCCGGGTAAAGCTAATGTTGTAGTTGATGCTTTGAGTCGAAATCATTATATGCTTTACGAGTTATGAGTAGTCAAAAAGATCTATGTGATGATAGTGCAGTTATAGCTGAATTGGAAGTAAAGCCGATGTTTGTACGTGATATTAGTATTGCTCATAAAAGTGATGATGAAATGATAGCAAAATGAAATTAATAGGATTTAAATTCAAATTTAGAGTTTGAGTTGATAGTGCTGATTGTTCGAGATCTAGAGACCGAATTTATGTTCCAATGAATTCAGAGATGATTCAGTTAATATTGAATAAAGCTTATAATAATTGTTTGACTGTGTATTTGAAGAGTATGAAAGTGTATAACGATCTGAAATAGTTTTATTGATAGCATGATATGAAAAGAGACATCTCTGACTATGTGTGGAAATGATTAGTTTGTCAGTAAATTAAAGTTGAACATCAAGTTTATCTATTATTATAGACTTTGTGTCGGGATTTCCTTTGTCCCTGGGAAAGAAAGAATGCAATTTGTGTGATAGTTGATAGATTGGTGAAGATCGCTCATTTCATTCCAACGAGAACTAATTATTCACATGATTGATTGGGGTATATTACTGAAATGGTGAGAAATGCGGAATTGAAGAGGCTACGTAGGAGTCTGAGAATTTTATGGGAGAGCAATATCCACACCTATTCACTGGTAAGAATTTCGGGACGAAAATCCCTAAGGGGGGAGAGTTGTAACAGCCCAGTTTAGACCCTAATCGGAACAATGGTTCGAGAACACAAATCCAAGGTCGTAAAAATATTTTAATGATATTTTCTGTGTGAATGATAGGTGTCATAGCCTGTGTGAAAATTTCGTGTGAGGATTTAATCGTTTTAGTGTTGAATTAAGAGAAAGGACTTAATCGCATAAAATGCAAAAAAAAAAAACTGTGTGCTGATTGTGTAAGTGTTTATTTGTCATGACTTTCTAAATGAGAGGTCCTTATAAGGTTATTAAATCATTTTTTTGTGAGTGGATGATTGCTGGACAATTATAACTAACTATCAGGTGTTATGTTAAATTATTAATAATGGTTAAAATTGTAAATTGATAATAATATATGTTAGAATAAAACAAATGAAATAAATTAGTGGATTGTTCATCCACCATTGCCGAAATTGACAAGGAAAAGAAGAGAAAAGAGTCTAAGTGTTTCAGTTAGTTTTTAGCTCAATCAAGGTATATTTTGAACTCGGCTTTCAATAATTTCTACGTTTACGTAATCATTGCTTCATGCTCTAGCTAACCCATGTTGTAATTTTGTGATTTGACGATGTTTTTGTGATAAGCCATTGATGAATGTGTGAGCTATTTGCTAGATGATAGTGAAATATGAAGACTTAGTGTTGGATTAACATATTTTATCGTTGGATTTTTTATGAAATTGAGCAATTTGGGCTAAATTGTGAAAAGTATATATTGAGGGACTAAAATGTGAAATAAATGAAATGTGTGGGTTTGTATAGACATTAGTAAAATTTGGCTAAGCTTGTGCTAGGTGGAATTCGGTAAATTTGATGATTTTGTGAGATAGGGACTAAAGTGTCGAAATGTGAAAATGTGAGGGCTATTTTGTAAAATGCCCTAAATATGTATGTTTGGATTAAAATGAATGATTAGGTGATTAAACGGATTGAATTTAAAAGTGTATAGACCAAGAGAGAGGTTCGGATCGAGATCGAGGCAAAGACAAGTGCTCGATTTATCGACTATTTCGGTATTTTGACACTCGAGATAAGTTCGGATATAATATGTGTACTTAGTTGTGTTTAAATGTTGTGGAACAAATAGTTATGATATGATTGATTTATAAATGTTATGTGAGAAATGAATCTACGCGGCACTAAGTGTGCGCATTTAGGAGGGTAACCGAGAAGATTAGCACTTTGTGTGCGAAATAATAGAAGTCTCGGCTTTGTGATTGGCATTGTGTGTGAGATATCAAATTGAGTTCAGTTTTGTATTAAGGCACTGAGTGTGCGATTATAAGAAATGAATAGCACAGTGTGTGCAATGATACGAAAGCTTCGGCTTATTGAATTGGCACTATGTGTGGGACATCGAGACAAGTCGAATGAAAAATTGACACTAAGTTTGCGATTATAATTAACGACTAGCACTATTTGTGTGAAATAATAGAAGTTACGGCTTAAATGAATAACATTGTGTGTGTGAAACGATAGAAGTTTTGGCTCATCGAGTTGGCACTGTGTGTGCGTTATCGTTATAAGTTCTGTTTAACATATCAGCAATGAGTGTGCGATGACAAATAGGCTTCGGTTGTGAAATTGGCACTGAGTGTGTAAATTCATTTGAGTAATAGCAAAGGTTGAAATAGAGATAAAATCAAGGAATTGAGTTGTATGAATGGTGAGTAACTACGTGTTGATCAAGGTATGTTTGAATCCATGTGGTTGATGATAGATTTAAGAGTTGAGTGAATAGTTAATTAAACATGTGGTTGAGAGTGATTTTGTGCTTAGTTGTGTCAGTATCTATGTGATGGATAAATGTGTATATTGACTTGGTTCATTGAGTTAATTGTTTTATAATTCGAACTTACTAAGCTTTGGAAAGCTTACTATATGATTTGTTTCTCTGCTTTATAGGGTCAGTAAAGCTAGCTTGGATCTGGGATCGTCAGCTTCTCAATCACACTATCGGCATTCTATTTTGGTACTCTTGAAAGGATGTATATAGTTGTAATATGGCATGTATAGGCTGTTCATTTGAATCATGTGTGATTTTGTGAGTAGCCATGGTATGTGGCTAGATATGTGCTAGTTTTAGCATGAATGGTTTTGGTATATGTGATACATCTTTTGGCATGATTTGAGAATTGAGATATTTGCTATTGAATGGTAACTTTGTGTTGATAAATGCTAGTAGGGGTATTGAGATTGGGAATGAATTATGCTTGTGATAGAATAAGTATTGGTATTGAATTGGGTATGATTAGAGGTGGTATTGATTGCATGTTTTGAAATACTAAATTGGTATGCTTTTAGATGGCAATATGTGCATGATATGTTTGGTTGATTGCCTTGTAGGTTTGACCCTAAGTGGGTGGCATGTTGGCCTTAGCGATTGGGCGTGCTTGTTAGCTGTGCTGATTTTGGCAGTATATAACCATTGAAAGGTCACTTGGGTGTGTCATGTAGCCGTGGGAGAGGCACGGCCTACCCCCATGGGCGTGTCTCCCCTGTATTCTAGAAATGTTTCAATTTTTGATGAAATTTTATATGTGTTTAGGTTTAGTCCCGACTCAGTTTATAAGCATGATTAGAGTCTTGATGACTCGTTTAAGGAACACTAGGATTGTATACGAATGTTTTTTATGATGATTGACTTTGTGTTGTGAATGCGATGTAAAATTATCCTAATGTTTGGTAATGCCTCTAAACCCTATTCCAGTGATGATCTCGGGTTAGGGGTGTTACATACACCGTAGCTCTGATACCAATAAAATGCAACACCCTAACCCGTAACCATCGTCGATCTAGGGTTAAAGGCATTATCTTAAAATCTGATCTTTTACGAACATTTCACATCATAACTTAACAATTCATAATCAAAGAGTCCCTTAAATAGGTCTACGAGACCTTAAACATGCATTAGACAGGGGTCAGGACTAAATCAAAAACATACGAAATTTTTCAAAAATTAAACATTTTGTAATGCTACAGAGGTCACATGCCCGTGTAGGCAGGCCATGTGCCTCACACGGCCTCAGACCCGCCCATGTGTCTAAGCTATGGCAAAACAGGGCATACATACTGACTTGTCTACACGGCCAAGGACACGCCCGTGTGCCTCACCCGTGGTCAACACTGACTTGCATCAGACGGCCACTTACATGCTTGTGTGTCCAGCCCATGGTCGACACTAACTTGTTTTGAAATGCAACAACGAGGGACACGGTCGAGCCACATTCCCGTGTGCTCAACCGTGTGGGAAAATATAGGCCATTTACAAGGCCAATTTGCCACTCATTTTAGAGTCAAACCTACATGCATATACAAGCATCATTTCAAACACGAAAAGCAACCAGAATATACCAAAATGGTCATCGTTTCTAGCCATTCAAGAGCATATCAAACATACCAACTTATATACCCTTTATCTCATTATCATCACAAGCATTTCTAAGTATAAACCAACCAAAACTTACCAATTCATTATGACAACCTTTCATCAATAATTTACTAGCTTTGCATCATAAAACTTATCATAAATTTGACCATCTCATTAGCCATCAAACCATACCAAATTATGCATAATATAGCATGAACTACTCAATCACATCATATTAATTATCTAGCCATATTACATGGCTATTTTTACACCTTTCAAAACATAATCAAAACTCATTAGACTATACATGTCATACTTTAATATATACATTTTCAAAAAGTACCAAAAATATAATTTGATAGTGTAGTGATGATCCTCGACGATCCCCAAGCCTTCTATAGCTTTAACGATCTATAAAACAATGCCAACACACACAGAGTAAGCTTTCAAAAGCTTAGTAAGCCATATACAAATAAACTTATCATATAAACATTCATAATCATATCAAATACAAGATCATTAATATATCTCAATTGCAAATTCATAATTTCTTTTTGGCTCATTTGTTTAGCCATTTCTTACCAACAAATCATATCTTCAAATATCTCTTTTGATCATATCACATTCATACATATATCACATTTTGTCTCATTGAATCTATGCACGTATCTCTCTTCTGCAAATTCACATATACTTACATTTCATACTCAAACATAGTATACATGTCAAACATACCTAAATCGGTTACAAATTTAACATAGTCTTTCATTTCTCAAAATTTCTCATTAAGCCACTCGAAATCAAATAGGATACTCGGATAACTCAAAACACTCGTACAATGCCAACGTCCCAGATGTGGTCTTACATGTAATCAAATATTGATGCCATTGTCCCATACAGGGTCTTACACGAAATTATATATGATGTCGATGTCCCAGACATGGTCTTCACATAATTTTCAAATCGATGCTAACGTCCCAGACGTAGTCTTACACGATATCACATACCAGAACCCTATGTCATGACATATGAATTCTATCTATTCTTAAGGTTCGTACGGGACTTTTTGAACCTTGACACATTGTCGATACTTTATCAGATTTCACAAGTATATCTCCCAAAGCCATTCATCACATTTCAATATTAAATGAACATGAATAAATCATCTTAAATACATTTATTTGTATATAGACTTACCTCATATTCGTAATAAATGGACGGATTCGATTACTCGATCACTTTCGACTTTCCTTGGTCTAAATCTATTTTCTTTGATTCTTGATCTATAATATTCAAATTTAACTCTTTTATTCACCAAATCATTCAATTCAATCCAAAAACACACATGTAGGGAAATTTACAAACTAGCCCTCACATTTTACATTTTGACATTTTGACATTTAAGTCCTTATTTCATAAAATCACAAAATACACATAATTTCTTTGTACGTATGCTTTGCCGAATTTTCACATGCTTCATATAAGTCCACACATTTCATTTATTTCACATTTTAGTCCCTCAAAATATTATTTTCACAATTTAGTCCAAATCACTCAAATTCACCAAAAATCCAAAGACAGAACATGTTAATCTAACACATATATTTCATATTTCATCAACTAACATCACAAAGCTAAAGCATTCATCAATGGCACATTTCAAATTCATCATCAAATTCCAAAATTAAGGCATGGGCTTGATAGTATACTAGGCAACGATCTCAAAAATGTAGAAATTATCAAAAACTGAAACCAAAACATACCTTAATTTTGCTTGCACATAGTGAAATCTAACTATTCTTTATCTTTATATTTTCTTTGTATTACGACAATATAGATGATGATAATGGCTTCATTTTTAACATTTGTTATGATAATAATAACCTTATTAATTCATTTACTAATTTAGCCTTTTAATAAACATATAAAACTTATATACATTAAGGCCATTTATGTCCATTATCATACGTAATGGTTTAATTGCTTCACAAGGCCACCATATTAATAAAGACATAGCGCATAGGTACTTTTAACACATGGCATGCTAATTTTGCATTTTACACAATTAGAACCTTATGTCAAATTAAACACACAAACAGATAATTTAAATCACGAAACTTTCACACATGCCTATTCACATATTGCAAGCATAGAAAATAATATTAAAATATTTTTTTGACTCGGATCTGTGGTCCCGAAACCACTATTCTGACTAGGCTATAAACCAGAGTGTTACATCAACAATGCTGCAAAATAGAATGTCAACAATGCACCATCTGGTTATGTTCAATCTATGCTGAGGCAAAATACCCACTATGGTCAAGCATCATCTCTTACTTCTATTGAATTCTTTTTAAAGGAATATATGACCAAGAATGATGTTGTAATTTAGAGTCAGGTTGCATCTCTTCGAGTGCTTGAAAATTAAGTGGGGCAAATAGTGAATGCTCTAAATTCAAGGCCTCAAGGAGCATTTCCAAGTGATAACAAGAATTCAAGAAGTCAAGGAGCATTGCAAAGAAATCACCTATAGATGCGGGACTTAGTTGAGTGATTTTGTTAATGATACCCCAGTAGGAGAGGATATTGCAAGTAACAATCATGTAAAGATCCCAGAACCATCTAAAAAGCATAAAACATCTGAGAAGGCTAAACAGGAAAATGTTATGGTAAAATCAAATCATGTTGCTAAAAAAATGCCACAGCAAAACAATATCAACAACCTGAAGGATGATCACCTTTACCTTTTCAACAGCGATTCCATAATTTTTGAAAAGATCCTTAGTTTAAAAGAATTTTGGAGGTTTTGAAGCAACTCCATACTAACATACCTCTAGTTGAAGCTTTGGAGCAAATGCCTAATTACATGAAATTCGTGAAAGATATACTATCGAAGAAATACACGTTGGGAGAATTTGAGACTGTTGCTATCACCGAATGGTACACAACAATGTTGATGAATAAGCTGCCTCCAAAGTTCAAAGACCAAGAGAGTTTCGCTATCTTATTTCAATTGGAAATCATTATATAGGAAAAACATTATGTACTTTAGGAGCAAGTATAAATCTAATGCCTGCGTCTTTTTTCAAGAAGCTATGAATTGGGAAAGTGGGACCTACTACAGTAACGTTGCAATTGGTTGACTGATCTTATGCCCATCCAGTAGGTAAAATTGAAGATGTATTAGTAAGGGTGGATAAATTTATCTTTCCTATAAATTTTTTTTTATTTTAGAATGTGAAGTTGACCATGATGTACCAATTATTCTTGGAAGACCATTTCTTGCTATTAGTAGGACCCTAATTGATGTACAAAAGGCAAGATAAGCATGAGAGTGAATGATGAGTATGCTACTTTTAATTTGTTTAATGTGTTAAAATGTGCGGATGAGAATGACAAATGTCACACCATTAACTTGATAGAATCAGTAGTGGACAAATTCATAAAATTTTGCTATGGCAATTTTGACAGTGAAGATGATTTGATGGAGTAAGGTGACACATTAAGTTTTGAAGAGCTTGGTGAATTTATGGAAGCCCAACAGATAATGTTTAAGCTAGGGAAGAAATTTGAATCCCTAGATTTATCAAAACAATCTTTTAAGTCTCTTAAACCATCTGTAGAGGAATCTTATGTTCTAAAGTTAAAGCCTCTGCCACAACATTTGAAAAATACGTATCTCAGAAATACCAGTTGTAATTTCTACTAAGTTAACACCTGAGCAAAAGGACATGTTGTTAGAAGTGTTACGGCGATCTAAAAGAGCACTGGGTTGGACCCTTGCCGATATATATGGAATTAGCCCTACATTTTGTATGCACAAATTTTTTTGGAAGATTGCCATAGCAAATCCATTGAACAATAGAGACGAAAGAATCCAATTATGAAGGAAGTTTTCAAGAAAGAAATTATCAAGTGGCTTGATGCTAGTATTATTTAGCCAATTTTTGACAGCTCGTGGGTAAGTCTTGTGCAATGTGTACCCAATAAAGGGGTGTTACGGTAGTATGTAATGACAACAATGAGCTTATACTGACTCATACTATTACAGAATGGAGAGTGTGTATGGACTATCAAAGGCTTAACAATGCAACTAGGAAGGAACATTTCCATCTATCATTCATCAATCAAATGTTGGATAGATTAACTGGTAAGCCTTTTTATTGCTTCCTAAATGGTTATTCAGGATATAATCTGATTTCCAAAGCACCTGAAGATCAAGAGAAGACAAATTTTAGGTTTCCATATGGCACTATTTTATTCAAGTGGATGCCATTCGGGTTACGCAATGCCCCGTTGTAACACCCCAAACCCGGCCTAAACATTATGACTGAATCTAGTATGCCACATCAGGTGATGTTTGAAACCACTTGGTTGTTTGAAAAACGTATAGTTAGAACTCACATTTACAAGTTCGAAAATATCATTTCTCCTCAGTTATGCCCAATGAGGGATTTACTCATTTCAATACTCTTTCAGAATACATGTTTTGTCTTGTTCAATTAAAACTGAGTTGATTACAAAGAATTTGGTCTTATCGTTTACAAAAACGAGTTATTTGAAAAAAATGTTGTTTATGGTTTTGAAAACTTCATGTTGATTAGATTTGCAGTATGTAAAGATAATCCAAATAAAAGTTAAAAGAGTTCCAATGGCCTTTTTAGAACAATTATAAAACCAAATGAATTTAAATAAAGAAATCCTAAATTTAAAATACTTAGTTCACCATCAAAACATACGGAACGAGTTGCCATCTCCGAGTCCCTCACAGCTCCAAAACCTCTATGGCTGGGGATTACCTATACAGTTAGGGGAGGGGTGAGTTACAAGAACTCAGTGTGAAATCCCAGATACAAACACAGTCTGGGCCCAAGCCCATGCAGTATCAGTTTGGGCCTAAGACCTCAAAGTCATGGTAATGCAACAGAGAATATGCAGCCAAACCCAATCCAACCAACACACCACCCGTACCAGCCCTACACTCTTGTGGGGACCAAGTCAACCAACCTAACCTTACACACTAGGAATGCTACCGAGCTGCCAGTATAACGTAATAATGCTACCAGTAATAGTATTTGTGGCTGAGCCACTAAAATCAGTATATCGTGGCAGAACCACTGAATCAGCATAATGTGGCATAGCCACCAGTACAATACTTCCTATATATATATATATATATAAATATATATTTATCCATCCCAACCCAATGCAAGATGTCGTGACATAATGATTCAGTGTATGCAAAAATGTACGATCATGGAAGTTAAACAAAATATACACAAACATACTAAATCCATCCTTAAGGGTATATTTGTAATTTCCCACTGAGGGTAATTCAGTAATCTCAAACACCAAGGGTACTTCAGTAATTTTACCCTCTAAAGGTATTCTAGTAATTTCAGTCATCAACGATCTTTCAGGAGGCCTATTGTCGCCTTGTGTTTCTCGAGACCTTTCTTGGGTCTCCCTAGAGTAATTGGGGCAAAAATCCATTTTCGGTCCAAACGGGCCCATATGCTCGTGTGGCCCATTAAGTAAGGTTTTCGTCTTGATTTTATAGACTTCACAGTCGCATCTATCATTCGGTAATTTTCTATCAGCGTTGACAATGTGGGCCTATTAGCCCATTGGTCCCATTAGCTTGATTTGACTTGATCAAGCCCGTTATAGCCTCAGTTTCGCGAGAGTGCTCGTGACACTCTCCACGACCTACCGCCATCATAGTAACTCAGTTGATCATTACGAACACTCGCATGCTCGAGTGGTCACTTATTCCGATTTTTTAGTTTTTCAGCTTCTGGCCGAAACACAAATCAAGACATCCTTTCATTGATGATTGGTGTAAGATTACACACCTGATTACGAGTTGCTACCCACTGATTCCAACACATATAATGATAGTTGAGCAGTCAAGTTAGTTTCTCTCTTTGATAACCTTAACTTGAAACACTATATCCATTACCTCTACTTACCAGAGATCGACCACTCCTTGCTATGCTAGATTATTTGGTTTACTACCTTTGATCACAAAAACGAGTCCCTAAAGAAGAGCACAGGTTAGCAATGTTGTTTCAAGACAGCATAGAAATGGTCATTTGGCCCAAAGAAACTCAGAAAAAATAACAAGAATATTCCACCCCCCATTCAACCATAAGTATACTTACCAAAGTGCCACAAACTCAGTGGTTGCTCAACAACAGTTTCGATAAAGACAGATCCCTTGAACAAGAGGATTTTAAACACGCACGACCCTTAAAAATGATGATTAACTAGGAAGAAAAAAGAAGAAGCTAGAAGCGCACAAGAAGCCAAAGAACTTGATTATGCCTACCCCAAAACGCTAGCTTAGTACCGTGAAGAGAGGAGTATCAAGAACACAAGAACTAGTTGAGAAGAAATTTGACAGTTGATCCCCTAAGGAGTTTCGGCCCTCACCAACAGAACACCAAAGATCCAAGATAGGGAAGAGTGACTAGATTCAGCCTTTAACAAGGGATGAGCTGAATGAACAAGGAGGTTTTGATAATCAAAGGGTAGCACCACGAGATAATGATGAGCGTGGAAGAGAATGTGGAAATGTGGCTTTTGGAAGAGAAAAAAATCGACAATGATGATAAAAATAAAGAAGAAGGGTGTGTTGGTATGGCTTTGGCGAAAAGAAAAGAAGTGGTCAGTTAACAAGAAGAGAATTGAGGAGAAGAAACGAAAGCAATGAGGAAAGTTTTGCCAAATCAACACTTAGTAGAAGAAATGTAGGAGGAAGAAAAGAGATGAAAGCAAGGAAATTGGTAGAAGTCAAAAAAGCGGAGAAAAGACCCGCAATGAAGATTAACTCACCCCAAAAATGAAACACTCACAAGAAAAACCAAAAAAGAATTCGACACACCCCTACAACCTCCACCGAAATGCACTCCCTACACTACTAGCCCTTTTGCCAAAATTCCCCTATACGATTCCCCACATTCGGCCAACTCCTCCTCACACTCCCCTTACTTGATTTTCTCCACTTTTCTCTCCTACACTTACTCTCCACCTCCCATTCAAACCGATTGTCCAAGTCTCCCATCCACCTTGTAGAGTTCTAACCAAACTCCACTTCTTCCACTCACTTGACACAAAAATAGAAGCCTTTGATTTGCCAACTGTAGGATTAAAACCCCTTCTCCTTTTCTCTTCCATTGACGTCACAACCATCCCACCAGATGACCAACTTGTGTTAAAAGCTACACTTAAATTTACTTAAACCCTGCTTCCAACAGCCCTCTCTACTGAAGGACTAAAAATAAAAATTTTTCCAAGGTTTGGCCTCGACCCCAAGCCTCTCCTTGGGATGTCATAATTCTACCACCTTAAAGAAATTTTGGCCTCAAAATTTTACCTGATCAAAAGAGATGGGGGTATTGATGTCACCTTGCCTCCTCAGGCTCCCACGTGGCTTCCTCTAAACTGTGATTACACAACAACACTTTAACCAACAGAACGTATTTTCTCTTTAACACTTTAACATCACGATCCAAAATCTACACCAGTTCCTGTTTAAATGACAGATCCGGTCTAACCTCGATCTCCTCCACCGGCACTATATGAGATGGATCCGAATGGTAGCTTCTTAGCATAGACACGTGGAATACGTTATGTATCCGGTGCAACTCAAAAGGTAACTCAAGTTGATAGGTGATCGGTCCAACATGTTTCGACACCTGGTAAGGTCCGATGAATTTGGGACTTAACTTGCCCTTCCGTCCAAATTTCAGAATCTTCTTCCAAGGTGAGGCTTTCAAGAAGACAAAATCCCCCATTGAAAACTCTATCTCTTTATGCTTTAAGTTAGCATACGACTTTTGCCTATCAGATGCTTCTTTTAATCTACCCCGGATCAACTTCACTTTCTCCTCAGTTTCAAAAATAAACTCTAGACCCAATAGTCGTCGCTCACCTAATTACATCCAACATGTAGGGTATGACACCTCGACCATCTGATTACCTCGTATGGTGCCATCGAATCTTTGGATTGGTAGTCATTGTTATATAAGCAAATTTTGCTAAGGGTAAAAAATCTTTCCAATTGCCCCTAAAATCAATCACACAACTTCTCAACATGTCTTCCAAAGTCTGGATTACCCTCTCCGACTGACCATCAGTCTGCGGATGAAATGCTGTGCTCAAATCCAACCTTGTACCCAGAGCTTTATGTAACACCCTCCAGAACCGAGATGTGAATCTAGGGTCCCTATTTGAGATGATAGATATTGGTACCCTATGTAGCCTCACAATTTCTGCCACGTATAACTTGGCCAACTTCTACAACGAGTAATCGATGGGAACTGGTATGAAATGAGCAGATTTAGTCAACCGATCAACAATCACCCACACTAAATCTTTCTTAGTAAGCATCAGGGGTAGCCCACTAACAAAATCCATTATTATCCTCTCCCACTTCCAAAGTGGAATCTTTACAGGTTGTAGTGATTACGAAGGGAGTTGATGCTTAACCTTCACTTTCTGGCATGTCAAACACTTACTTACGAAATCAGTCACCTCATGTTTAAGTCCTGGCCACCAATGTAGTTCACGTAAATCTCGATATAATTTGTTCTTATTGGGATGCATAGAATATGGGCTATTATGTGCTTCCCACAGAATCATCTGTCTTAACCCAGAATCCCTCGATACGCAAACTCTTCAACGGTAACATAATACCCATTCACCATTCAATTCAAAATCCACAGCCTCTCCCTTTTTTTACTTCTTGAAAATGAAAACTCAACGACTCATCCAGCATCTGCTTCTATTTAATCTGACTAATCAAAGTTGGTTTCACTTGAAGTTCTGCCAACAAACTACTATCCTCAAATAGATTGAGGCAAGCAAACATTGCTCTCAGGTCAGATACCACCTTGCGACTTAGCACATCTGCTACAACGTTGGCTTTCCCCGAATGATACTCAATCGAGAAATCATAATCCTTCAGCAATTCTATCCATCTCTGTTGCCTGAGATTTAACTCCTTTTGGGTAAGGAGATACCTCAAACTTTTATGGTCAGTGTAGATAATTGAATTTTCCCCATACAGGCAGTGTCTCTATAACTTTAATGCAAACACTACCGCAGCCAATTCTAAATCATATGTGGGGTAGTTCACCTGGTGCGACCTAAGTTGATGAGATGCATACACCACCACATTCCCTTCCTGTATCAGCACACAACCCAAACCCGTGTGTGACACATCACAGTAGACAACAAATTCTTTTCCAGCCTTAGGCTGTACTAGTACCAGAGCTTTAATTAGAATCTTCTTCAACTTCTCAAAGCTTTCTTGCTGTTTATCAGTCCAAATGAATGGTACCCCTTTACGCAGTAACTTAGTTAGGGGTGTAACAATCAATGAAAACACCTCAACAAATCGTCTGTAATGCCCGACTAGACCTAGGAAACTTCGAATCTCTGATACTAACTTCAGTGGCTTCCAATCCAAAATAGCCTCAACTTTTCGAGGATCAACCCCAAGTCCCTTGGCAGATACGACGTGCCCCAAAAATGTCACTTCCTTCAGCCAAAATTTGCATTTACTAAATTTTACGTAGAGTTGCATTTCCCTTAATATCTGTAGAACAACCCGAAGATGTAAATCATACTCCTCCTTAGTTCTTGAATACACCAGAATATCATCTATGAATACCACCATGAATCGGTCTAGATAGGGTTAGAAGACCCGGTTCATCATATCTATGAAAGTAGTTGGTGCATTCGTTAATCCAAATGACATAACTAGAAATCCGCAGTGCCCATAACGAGCTCAAAAAGTAGTCTTCTATATACCTAACTCCTTTACCCTTAACTGATGATACCTTGATCTTAGATCTATCTTAGAGAAAATCAAAGCTCCTCGCAGCTGATCAAACAGATCGTCTATCCTTGGTAGCAGGTATTTGTTCTTAGTAGTTAACTTGTTCAACTAACGGTAGTCAATACACATACGTATTGACCCATCCTTCTTCTTTACAAACAAAACCGGTGCTCCCCATGGTGACACACTCGGTCGGATAAATCATCGATCCAGAAGCTCTTGTATCTAGGCCTTTAGTTCTACCAACTCCTTTGGTGCCATCCTATAAGGGGCGATGGACACCAGAGCCATTCTCAGCATCAGCTCAATATCAAACTCGACCTCACAATTTGATGGCAACCCCGACAGCTCTTCAGGGGATACATCAAAAAATTCCTTTATAGCCCTGATATAACATTCGATTTATACCCTAGTTAGAACAGTAGTTTTGGGACCACAAATTTGAGTTTGTATAATATTTTAATATTATTTTTCGTGCTGTTGATATGTGATTAAGCATGTGCTAAAATTCTGTAAGCTAATTTGTCCGTTTGTGTGTTTAACTTGACAAAAGGATGAAATTGCATTGAATGTGAAAATTGCTTGCTATTTGTGAAAGTACCAACGTGTTGTGGCTTTGTAAAGTTATGGCCTTAAGTGGCAAATAGACAATTATTTAGATTGTGGATGGTAAATGGTCTATTATACCCTTGTTGTTTAATGATGCCAAATATCTTTTAAATGGCTAAGAAGGTAATTGTTTTATTATCATAAAATTTATGAAACAAAAGATGAACATGTTCACCTTTATTATTTTGTTTTGACCGAAACTAGTAAAAGAAAAAGAAAGACTAAGTTTGCTAAGGTTTGACCATTTGAGGGTTTAAATTCAAGGTATGTTTTAGTCGATTTTTGATAATTTTTACGTTTTTGTACTCGTTGCTTTGATAGCTATCAAACCCATGTCTCAATTTGATGAATTGATAATGTTTGTGTGAGATGCCATTGATGATATGTTAAGCTTTTTGATGATTTTTGGTGTTAAATGAAAGAAATGAGTTAGATGAACATACTTTGTTCTTGAATTTTTGATGAATTTAGCTAAATAGGGCTAAATTAAGAAAATTATAAATTGAGGGACTAAATTGCAAGTTTTATGTAAAATGTCAGCTTATATGTGATGTATATGTATTCGGCTAAGCATGTGTATGTATGGATTTTGTGAATTTGATGTTTTAAGAAAATTGGACTAAATTGATAAAATATGAAAATGTGAGGGATAAATTGTAAATAGCCCAAAATATGTGTGTATGGATTGAATTGAATGAATTATTAAATAAAAGGATTAATTCTGAATATGTTTAGATCAAGAATTGAGGAAAACGGACTTAGATTGTGGGAAAGCGAAAGTGACAGAGTAATCATTTTCATTCCGATAAACTGAACATGAGGTAAGTCACTATGCAAATAAACATATTTGTATTGAATTGAATTTATTCACATGACTATCAATGATAATGAATGCGTATGAGATGCTAGGTGAATGAATTATGAGATAACTCTGATATAGTGATTGAGTATGAAAAGTTCTCGTACGAATCTAGGAATAGATAGGATTAGCTATGTCATGACATAGGTATCTGTTCTGTTTTATCATGGAAGACCACGTCCAGGACGTTGGCATTGATTTGAAATTTTGTGTAAGACCCTTTCTGGGACAGTAGCATCAATATCTGAATACGAGTAAGACCCTATCTAGGACAGTGGCATCAATATCTGAATAGGAGTAAGACCCTGTCTGGGACAGTGGCATAATATCGTAAAATGAGTAAGACCCTGTCTGGGACAATGGAATCAATATTTGAAAATGAGTAAAACCCTATTTGGGACCGTGGCATCAATATCAGAATACGAGTAAGACCCTGTCTGGGACAGTGGCATCGACATCTGATTATACGTAAGACCACGTTTGGGACGTTGGCATTGTACGACTATTTCCAGCTTTCTGAGCATCCTACTAGGTTCTTATTGGTTCAATGGGCAAGTCTGTGATATTAGTTACAAACCTGAGCTATGAACAACTACATGATTATAAATCAGTTTTAGGTACGGTGATTATACACTAATCATGTATACAAGGTAAGCATCCATGTGATCTTACAATGATATCATGTATATGGAATGGATGATGTGATAAGTAAGTTTGGCTAGATGAGTTATGTGATTATATGATTCTTGAATTGTGAGAATGGCTAATGTGATCAAAAGTATATGAACCAAAGCATATATGTTATAGTTTATTAAGTGATTGATATGTGCCAATATATCTATTTGCAAATATGCCTTCCATGCCAACTTTGTTTGTATATTGACTTACTAAGCTTTGTAAAGGTTACTCTGTGTGTATGTTTCTCTATTTTATAGGTCGTCAAAGCTACTGAAGGCTCGGGACCATCAAGGATCATCATCACACTACTAAACATATTTTGGTACCCTTTTGAAAATGTATGTTGTTAAATATGGCATGTATAGGCTAGTTATGTGTATATGTTTATTAAGTGAAATTAGCCATGTTTTTTTGGTAAGTTTTGAGTTGATAAATGCTTGAGTGAATGAGCTATGTGACACAAATTTTGGTATGGTTTGGAGTATAAAGAATGGGCAAGTTATGAGTGAGAAAATGAATGAAGATATGCTTTGGTTATATATATATGTTTTGTCTTGAAAGTTGGCATGAATGAATTGGATATGTAATGTATAAATTGAAAGGTAAATTTGGTATGTTTTCGGTAACCATGTATGCATGTTTTGTATTGGTACACTTTGCTTGTAGGTGTGACCCAAATGGTTGGCATTTTGGTCTTGCAAATGACCTATAATGTCACACGGTCATGGCACACGGGCGTGCCCAACAACCGTGGGGTAAAGTCAGTAGCTAGCATTAAGAGTACACGGTCATGGCATGGGCGTGCCTAAAGGTCGTGTGAGAAATGGCAGTATATGACCTTGTAGGACACGATCTTAGCACATAGGCGTGCTTGGTAGCCGTGTTGGTTTTGGCAGTATACAACCATTGGAAGGACACACGGCTGTGTCAAGTAGCCATGGGTGAGGCACGGCCTACTCCCATGAGCGTGTATCCCCTGTATTTTAGAAAAGCTTTAATTTATCATGAAATTTTGTATGTATTACAGTTTAGTGTTGACTCGATTTATAAGCATGTTTAGAGTCTCAATGACTCAAATTAAGGGACATTATATTGAGAATGATGAATGAATGTATGAAATTTCTATAAATATTTTTGATCTGTCTGGTAATTCCTCTAACCCTAGTTCAGTGTCAGATACGAGTTAGGGGTGTTACATTTGGTTGGTATCAGAGCTATGGTTTAGTCGATTCTCAAACTGACGTAGCGTGTCAGAGTCTAGCTATACATGCCATATATCTGAAATGTGATAGTGAGATGAATCCTAACATATAAATGTAATTTCTGTATAGCAATGGACCCTGAAAGAGTCGTAGCTGACGATGTAGAAAGCAATGCGGCTACTCCCGCGCAAGGGATAATGCCTTCGATGCGAGACCATCTACAAGCGGTCAAGAGGGAGAAGCTAAACAAGCTTTCTTCCAGATGATGAGTGAGTGGTTCACTCAATTCATGAGAAATAACTTGACTGGTTCGCAACCCCCGCCCCCAGTTAATCCCCCTCAGACTATAGTTGTGCCACTGACTATGTATCGAATCTGTTAAATAAGCCTTCGATTGATAAGATCCGTAAGTATGGGGCTAAGAAATTCTAAGCTACTTATAATGATCATGCTGAAAGGCCGAGTTCTGGACTGAAAATACTATTCGAGTGTTTGATGAAATGTCTCTGACTCCGAAAGAATCTATTAAATGTGTGGTATCATTGCTCTGAGATGCAGCTTATCAATGGTGGAAAGCCTTAACTTTCGTTGTTCCGAGAGAACGAGTTACATGGGATTTCTTTTAGATTGAGTTTAGGAAGATATATCAGTGAGAGATTTGTTGATCAGAAATGGAAGGAATTCCTATTACTTAAACAGGGCTTAATGTCTGTTACTGAATATGAACAAAAGTTTGTGCGACTAAGTCAATATGCCCTAGAGTGTATATCATCTGAAGCTATAATGTGCAAAATATTTGAAGATAGTCTTAATGAAGCTATTCATTTGCTAGTTGGGATTTTAGAAATAAAAGAGTTCGTTGTGCTCGTTGACCAAGCTTGGAAAGCTGAGACACTCGGGAAAGATAAAAGAAAAGCTGAGTCAGAATCTCAAAGTGTGAGAAAGAGATTTTAGAGCAAATCATTTCAATCTGCTCTGAAGAGATTCAGAGTTAATCAAAGTCGTTTCAGATATAATATGGGACATTCGAATAGAAATCAATCTAGACCGTAAATGAGTTCTAAAACTCTAGCAACTTCAATGGCCACTGTTGGTAATGTCTGAACTAAGAGACCTGAATGTAAGCATTGTGGAAAAATGGAAGCTGTAGATTAAACGACAGAGCTTGCTTCAGATATGGATCACTTGACCATTTTATCCATGATTGTCATGAGTCCGTCGAGCTAGAGACTTTTAGAATCTGAGACTTGATAATGCACCTGGGAAGGGTAGACCTTCAAAAAATACAAGAAATGTTTGTGGTAGTCAGTGGTGCATGAGAGACACTGTTGTAAGATATGAAGCTAGGCGCTGCCGGGCGTATGCTATCCGAGCTATGAGCTTCATCACTGATGCTTCATCACCGATGTTATAATGGGTACTTTTACTCTTTATGATAATCTAGTATCGTGTTTGCTTTGATAGACCCTAATTCTATGCATTCTCTGTAAAAGGGTATATGGATGAATCTAGTATTTGAGGAAAACTTGAAGACTTTGCCAGTAGAGCTTTGAAAATTTATAAAGTGTAAAAAGGCCATTTACAACCCAAATAAAACCAAATAGAAATAATAAAACTTAAGTACCAAATTTCTTAAAAGTCCGAGCAAATCTTTATTTCGGTATGGCATGAGCACCTCGAGTCCATCCGGCTCCATGTCCGCGTCTAAGCGTCACTGAAAAGTCAAAGGAGAGGGTGAGTCGAGTGACTCGGTGTGTAAATCCCGCTCTCGAAGAACAACATGCTAACACACATCATACAAAGCAACATAATTAATGCAACCCGACCTAACCATCCATAACGCCTTTTCTACCCGTGTGGTACCAAACCCTTGGTGGTGCCAAACCATTGGTGACATAGAGTCACAATGTGTTACCAAAACATTGGTGTCCCAAAGACACAATTGTGCTACCAAAGCAGTGTGACATGATCCACAAATCCAATGATGGGGCCAACCCATCGTGTGATACCAAATCACTAGCAGGCGATCCCATATCTCATGTGGGGCCAACCCGGTGGTGTTAACCACGGGGACAAGTCGCAATGAGGTGCCAAACCTCCGGTGTCCCAAAGACACAATTGTGCTACCAAAGCACCGTGACCGTAGTCACAAATGCGTTGATGGGGCCAACCCATCGTGTGATACCAAATCACTGGCGTCAATCCCATATCTCACAAGTGGGGCCAACCCACGGTGGTTAAACCACAGGGACGAGACATCGAGGTACCAAACCTCTGAGGTGCCAAACCTCACGGTGACCCAAAGTCACAAAGTGTGTTACCAAAACACCGGTGCTCACAAGACAAAATATCACTGCTCCCTCCACTCGTATCACCCATCAACATACCACACTCATGTAATCATGCATATCATATAATCATGCATATCATGCTAATATGTCTAATCTCATACCCCATGTCACATATATCCACAACCATGGTATCATATAGATCATCAGTAACTCATAATAATAATACTGACTTACCCGAGTCTAGAATCATACCCATTAGGGTATCACATCAATCATCACTGTTTCATTAATCGTCACACAGGTTATCAATTATATTACTAAACAGAAGTGTGTTAGTTTACACACCTGAATTAGTGAAGGTATTAATCCCTAAAATCGATTTACGTCCCTTGATCACTTCTACAACTCGAATCCTACAATCGGCCAACAAATGGATTACCCATCATATCATTCGGCCACAAGTATTAAACCAAAGAGAGTTTATCACATAGTCCTTACCTTGCAAACGTTTGGCTTCCTACCAAACTCGAACCACAAAGGTTACTCCTTTACAACCGGCCTCCACCTAAAAGAAAATCCATTAATCCATCGAGACTTGGTTTAACGAAGCTAAAGGAACGGACTAACAAAGTACTCCTCTTACCACCACTTAGCAATCGGCTAAAAGAGTTGGAGGCTCCTCTTGATTATTTCCAAGGTCCAAAGATCCTATCTGAAAAGATTAAACAAGAAGTTAAACCCTTTTAACCAATATCGATATCACCCTAACATACCAAGAATTGGTAAAATATCGAGAAGAGAAATGGCCATTCGCCAACACCTACCTACTACCAAATGATTGGAAACCACACACCCAACACCACCAAATATTCGCCAACACAAGGAGGATTGACTAGCTGGTTTTGGAAAAAGAGATGAAACGAAGAGAGATGAGTGGAGGGGGTCACTTCGATTTTGAAAAGGGAAGAAAAGAATAAGGTGTGTTTAGAAGAAGAGAATTTTCAGCAAGAAATGGTATGGAACAAAGGAGAATTCGGCACAAGGGTTGTGAAAGCAAAAAGAAGAAAATGAGAGGAATGATCACTAGTTTGACTTTGCACAATGAAAAGAAGAAGGAAGAAGCAAGGTAGATTTTGACAATATGGGTGGTTGAGGTTTCGGTTTAACAAAGTTGAAAAGAAGAGAGTAGGAGGAGGCATTGACTTCAAAAACAAAAAGAAAAACAAATGAGAGCAACAAGTAAATTCAGCAACACCCAAGCTTTGGGTTTTCGGTTCAAGAAGAGAGAATATGGGCGGAAAAGGAGAGTACAAGTTTGACTTAAGTGAGAATGGAAAAGAAGAGTAGCTTTTCCAAAATGAAAAGAAGAGTAGAAGGTTAGAACAGGCTACAAGCATATGACGAAACACACACACACACACACAAGAATTTGGCTCACTCCAATCACCAACCGCCACACACTCCCTCTCCCCCCAAACTCTCACCAAATCCGGCCAACTCCCCCCATTTACTCTCACCCCACTAATTCAAATGGCAAAGACCAAGTCTCCCTCCTACTTTCACTCCCCACCCCTCTTTTGAATATGTTGACCAAGTCCATGGTAGAGTTCAAGTTGCCCACAACCTCTTCCTCCATGCCGTCAAAATGAGAGCCAAAGGGGTGGGATTCTCATGACTTGAACACAAGACCTCCCCTTGTAGATGGCGCCACACACACTCTCCTTGTGGCGCATGCTTGCCACTTTGCTAGCTCCTCACTTGTGCTTTAGATTCACTCAATTTAATTAAAAACCCCATCTCCTTGACTCCTATCCTCATAGCAAGAAATAAACATGCAACAATTGCGAAATAAATTAACCCCTTAACCCGGATATTACGAACCCTTTAGGTAAGATTGTCTTTGTTGACAAAATATGCAAGAACTATCCGTTAATGTTTCAAGATAATTGTTTCCCTGCTGATCTGATGCTTCTGCCATTTGATGAATTCGATATTATTCTGGGTATGGATTGGTTGTCTTTGCATGATGCAATTGTGAACTGCAAAAGAAAGACTATAGATTTGAGATGTCCGAATAATGAAATTGTACGGGTTGAGCCTAATGATTTGAGTGGATTGCCTGATGTGATATCGGTTTTGAAAGCTCAAAGTTATGGGAAAAGGGGTATGAGTCATATTTCGCTTATGTGATTAATTTAAAAGTGACAGAAAAGAAAGTTGACTCAGTACCTATTGTTTGTGTAACAGCCTGGTTTAGACCCTAGTCAAAACAGTGGTTTCGAGACCACAAATCTAGGATTTAGAATAATATTTTAATATTATTTTCTGTGTGAACAATGTGTGAATTAGCTAGTGTGAAATTTCGTGTGAAGACTTTATTGATTGTGTGTTTAATTTGTGAAAAGGATTTAATCGCATAAAATGAAAAAGCTGTGTGCTATTTGTAAAAGTGCTTAATTGTGGATGTCTTTATATTTTGAAGGTTTTATGGTGTAAATAGCCCAAAAATAATGATAGTGGGTGGCAATGGACCAATGTGACATTAATGTTTAAATGTTTTATTTATTAATTAAAAGGTTAATTTAGTAAATGGCATAATAATAATAAATATGTTATAATAAAACAAAAAAAATCAAGAATAAATGGGTGTGTTCACCTTCTTCCACCGTTTGCAAAAGAAAGAAAATAAAAGGGTTTAAGGCTTTGAAACATTCGGCCACTTCAAGCTTCAATTAGTAACTGGTTTATGTTCGATTTTTGATAATTTCAACGTTTTCGCAATCGTTGCTTCATGCTCTAGCTAACCCATGTTGTAATTTTGAGAAATGATGATGTTTTTATGATGAGCCATTGATAAATGCTTGAGCTATGTGCTAGTGATAGTGAAATATGAAAACTTGGTGTTGGGTTAACATAGTTTGTATTGGGATTTTTAGTGAAATTGAGTAATTTGGGCTTAATTGAGAAAATGAGAAATTTGAAGGATTAAAATGTTAACTAATTGAATTGTGTGGACTTGAATGAACATAGAGAGAATTCGTGAAGCATATGTGTTTTGAAATTTTGTGTATTTGATGATTTTGTGTAATAGGGACTAAAGTGTCAAAATGTGAAAATGTGAGGGCTATTTTGTAAAATACGCTAAATGTGTGTGTGTGTGGACTAAATTGAATGAATTGGTAATTGAATGGATTGAATTTGAATGTGTATAGCCCAAAAAGGAGAGGTTCGGATCGAGATCGAGGTAAAGATAAAGTACTCGACTAATCGACTGTTTCGATAGTTTGACGTTCGAGATAAGTTTGGATATAATATGTGTAATTAGCTATGTTTAAATGTTGTGAAATGAATGGTTATGATATTGTTGAATTATAAATGTTATACGAGAAATGAATCTATGTGGCCCTAAGTGTGGGTATTTTGGAAGGTAACCGAGAAGTTTAGCACTTTATGTGCGAAATAATAGAAGTTGTAGCTTTGTGATTGTCACTGTGTGTGCGATACCGAATTGAGTTTGATTTTGTATTAATTCACTAATTGTACGACATCATTTAAGGTTTGGCTATGAATTGAGGCACTAAGTGTGCGATTATAATTAATGAATAGCACTGTGTGTGCGATATAATAGAAGTTACGGCTTTAATGAATAACACTGTGTGTGTGAAAAGATAGAAGTTTTAATTTATCCAATTGGTTCTGTGTGTGCATTACCGATGTAAGTTCAGTTTAACATATTGGCACTAAGTGTGCGATGACTATTTGGCTTCGATTGTGAAATTGGCACTAAGTGTGCGATGACTATTAGGCTTCGGTTGTGAAATTGGCACTAAGTGTGCAAATTTATTTGAGTAATAACAAAGGTTGAACGAGAGGTAAAATCGAGAAATTGAGTTGTATGAATGGTAAGTAACTATGTGTTGATCAAGGTATGTTTGAACCTATGTGTTTAAGTGTAGATTTGAAAGTTGAATTAATAAATATTTGAGTATGTGGTTGAGATTGATAATGTGCTTATTTGTGCCATTATCTATGTGATGGTTGGATAGTGTAATTAGTGAGTAACTAAGTGTTGTCAAAGGTAGGTATGATACCTATGTGGTTAGTGAAATTGAAAGTAAATGAATGGATTGCTATATGAGTAATGGATAAAGTTGAACTAGTGTACCATTGGTAAATTATTCATGTGATGGTTAAATGTGTATATTGGATTGGTTCATTGAGTAAATTATTTTATAATTTGAAATTACTAAGCTTTGGAAAGCTTACTGTGTGATTTATTTCTCTGTTTTGCAGTGTCAGTAAAGCTAGCTCAGATTGGAGATCGTCAGCATTTCAATCACCCTATCGGCAATCAATTTTAGGGTATTTTAAAAATATGGACATAGTTAGAATATGGCATGTATAGGCTAGTTATTTGAATCATGTTTGAGATTTGTAAGTAGCCTTGAGATGTGGCTAGATATGATGGTTCTAAACATGAATGGCTTGTTATATATGATGCATAATATGGTTTGGCTAGTTGGTGATGAAAATGTCTTATTAATGATAATTTTAATGATGGATTGATGCTATTATGATTTAGTGTTATAATGGATGAATCATGCTTGGTAATGAATGAGTTTATGTTGTGAAATTTGGTTTATAAGTTAGCAAGATTAGAAATGGAATTGGTATTGAATGCATGGTTTGAATGGTTATTTTGGTATGCTTTTAGTAGTCTTATGTGCATGAGAAGTTTGGTAAAAATTGCGTGTAGGTATAACCCTTTTTGGGTGGCATTTTGGTCTTACAAGTGACCTATAATGTCACACTACCATAACACACTGACGCGTGCCTAATGTAGATTAGGTAAATTTAGTAGCTAGCTTAAGAAATATCACGGTCATGGCACGGACGTGCGTAAAGGTCGTGCGAGAAATGGCAGTATATAACTTAGTAGGACACAGCTTTAGCACACAGGCGTTCTTGGTGGCCATGTTGGTTTTTGCAGTATATGACCACGGGGAGGACACACGAGTGTGTCAAGTAGCCGTGGATGAGACACGGCCTACCCCCATGGGCATGTATCCCCTGTATTTTGGTTAAGATTTTAGGTTTCTGAGAACTTTTGTATGTGTTTTGATTTAGTCTCGATCCTTCTCTAGCATGTATTTAAGGTCTTATAGACCTCAATAAGGGACTATATGTTATGATTTGATGTGATATACTGATGATTGACTTTGTGCTGTAATTTTAAATGTTGAATGTTCTGATTGATCTGTAATACCTCTTAACCCTATTTCAGTGACGGTTTTGGGTTAGGGGTGTTATATTTGGTTGGTATCAGAGCTACGGTTTAGTCGATTCTTGGACTAACGTAGCATGTGTGAGTCTAGCTATACATGCCATATTATGAAATTTCGATAGTGTGATGAATTCTGACAGTTGAAAATGTGTTTCCATATAGTAATGGATTTCGATCGAGTAGTTGCTGACGATGTAGAATGTAACGCGCCTACTCCCGCTCAAGGGACAGTGCCGACCACATCTAGGTCAAGTAAGTAGTGAGGGAGGAGAGGCTAAGCAAGCCTTCTTCCGTATAGTGAGTGAATGGTTTTCAAAATTTGTTCGATCGAATCCGACTACTCCACAACTTCTACCCTCACAAGTAACTGTTGTGCCACAAATTGTAGATCCAAACAGAATGAATAAACCACTTATAGATAAGATTCAAAGTATGGGGTTGAAGAGTTTAGGGCCACAACCGACAATGATGCTAAGTGAGCCGAGTTTTGGCTCGAGAATAAAATTTGAGTATTAAATGAGATGTCATGGAATCCTGATGAGTGTATTAAATATGTAGTTTCCTTGTTGAGAGGCATGGCTTATAACTGGTGGAAAACATTAATATCTATGGTTTCGAGAGAGAGAATCACCTGGGACTTCTTTCAAGCCGAGTTCAGAAAAAAGTATATCAGTCAACGCTTCATTGATCAGAAACGTAAAGTCTAGAACTAAAACAGGGTAATGTCTGTTACTGAGTACGAGCGGGAATTTGTACGATTGAGTCAATATGCTAGAGAGTGTGTTTCTACCAAAGCTACTATGTGCAAATGTTTCATAGATGGATTGAATGAAGACATTAAATTGTTGGTTAGGATATTTAAAATAAATGAATTTGTTGTACTAGTGGAAAGAGCATGCAAAGCCAAAGAACTTAGTAAAGAAAAGAAGAAAGCTAATTCTGAAGCTTATGATGAAAGAAAGAGATCGATGAATAAATTTTATCAACTTTCTACAAAGAGATACAGAGATATAAGCAACCGTACAAATACTTCATTTGGACATCCAAGTAGAGATCATGTGAGACAAAGTATTGGTTTACGAATTCAAGCTCTAAATGAATCTAATGTTGATAGTGACTAAAGTAACAAACCTGATTGTAGATAGTGTGGGAGATGACATGTGGGAGAATGTTGGGGCAAATACAACAATAGAGTTTGCTGTAAATGTGAATCACGAGATCATTTTATTAGAGACTGCCCAAAGATGACTGAGGAAGAAAATGTTTAGAATGTGAGATCAAGTAATGTGACGGCTAAGGGTAGACCAACCAGAAATGTTGGGAACATTAGTGGAAGTCAAAGAGGGACCAATGATACAGCTGTGAGATTAGAGGCGAGAGCACCTGCCCGAGCTTGCGCTATATGAGTAAGAGAGTAGGAGTCATCTCTAGACATCATGGCCGGTACTTTAACTCTATTCAATACTGATGTGATTGCATAAATATATTAGGGATCAACCCATTCCTATGTGAGTATGAATTTAGTATTGCATAAGACTCTACCTGTTGAGTCTACTGAATTTGTGGTTAGAGTGTCGAACCCCTTAGGCAAGTGTGTCTTAGTGGATAAAGTATGCAAGAACTGTCCGTTGATTTTCGAAATGTTTACTTTTCGGCTAAATTGATATTGCTATCATTCGATGAAATTGATATAATTCTGGATATTAATTGTCTTACTTTGCATAATGCTATTGTGAATTGTAAAAGAGAGAATATTGAATGAAAGATGAATTATATAGTTGAGAATCTAGTAATTGAATGGGTTAGATCTATTTGAATTATATGTGATTGATACTAAGGTATCGGTAAAAAGAAAGTTAAAGAATCGATGTCTTAAAAATTATTTTCAGAATGAGGTATAGATATTATGAATTCTTAGTGATGTCTTTCAAACTAACGAATGATCCTGTAGTGCTTATGGATTTGATTAATCGGATATTCAGACTGTAGTTGGATCGCTTTGTTGTAGCATTTATTGATGATATTCTGGTTTACTCTTGTGATAAGACACAATATGTCAAGCATTTGAGAATTTTGTTACAGAATTTACGTGAAAAGCATCTGTATTCTAAGTGTAGTAAATGTTAGTTTTGGTTGCGTGAGGTTGGTTTTTGAGCATGTTGTATCAGTTGGGGGAATAAGATTTAATCCGAGTAAAATATTTGCAATTTTGGAATGGGAGCCTCGGAGAAATGTATCTAAACTCCGTAGTTTTCTGGGACCAGCAGGATATTATAGATGGCTTGTGAAAGGCTTCTCGATGATTGCGACTCCATTGACGAAGTTGCTACAGAAAGATGTTAAAGTTGAGTGGTCAGAAAAGTACCATAAGAGCTTAAAATAGTTGAAAGTATCATTAATGGAAACACTTCAACCAGAGTCGGGTAAAGCTAATGTTGTATCTGATGTTTTAAGCCGAAGGTCTATATGTGCTTTGCGAGAAATGAATGCTCTGAAAGATCTGTGTGATAATTGTGATATGGGTCGAATTGAAAGTAAAGCCAAAGTTTGTATATCAGATTTGTGATAACAGAAAATTGATGGTAAGATGATAACAAAATGAACTCAATGTGGTTTGAATTTGGATCCTGTTTGAAATTTAGAGATCGGGGTTGTGTTCCGAAGAATTCAGAATTGATTCAGTTGAATTTGAATAAAATCATAATAGTCGTTTGAAACAGTTTTATTGGTGGTATGAGATGAAACGAGATATATTTGACTTTGTGTCAAAATGCTTAGTTTGTCAGTAAATTAGAGCTGAATATTAGGTTATGTTCGGTTTGTTACAACTGATTATGATCCCTTAGTGGAAAGGGGAGAGAACTACGATAGACTTTGTGTCGGGGTTGAATAAAATATTTCATGTATTGATGCTTTGATAGAACTGATTTGAATTCTGGCACGAGAGACTAAAGAATTGATAAACAAAATGAATTTCCTTAGTGAAAGTATTGTGGCACAAACACGAAATTGAAAAGGCTACGTGGGAGTCAAGAACATTATGAGAGAGAGAGCAATATTCGCACCTGTTCACTGGTAAGATTTTCGGGGACAAAAATCCCTAAGGGGGAGAGTTGTAACAGCCCGGTTTAGACCCTAGTCAGAATAGTTCTTTCGAGACCACAAATCCAGGATTTAGAATAATATTTTAATATTATTTTCTATGTGAACAATGTGAGAATTAGTTGGTGTGAAATTTCATGTGAAGACTTTATTGATTGTGTGTTTAATTTGTGAAAGAATTTAATCGCATAAAATGCCAAAGCTGTGTGCTATTTGTAAAAGTGTTTAATTGTGGATGTCTTTATATTTTAAAGGTTTTATGGTGTAAATAGCCAAAAAATAATGATAGTGGATGGCAATGGACCAATGTGACCTTAATGTTTAAATGTTTTATTTATTAATTGAAAGATTAATTTAGTAAATGGCATAATAATAATATATATGTTATAATAAAACAAAAAAAAAATCAAGAATAAATGGTGTGTTCATCTTTTTCCACCATTTGCAAAAGAAAGAAAATAAAGGGTTTAAGGCTTTGAATTAGTAAGTGTTTTATGTTTGGTTTTCGATAATTTCTACGCTTTCGTCATCGTTGCTTCGTGCTCTAGCTAACCCATATTGTAATTTTGTGAAATGATGATGTTTTTTGTGATGAGTCATTGATAAATGCTTGATCTATGTGCTAGTTGATAGTGAAATATGAAAACTTAGTGTTGGGTTAACATAGTTTGTATTGGGATTTTTAGTGAAATTGAGTAATTTGGGCTTAACTGAGAAAATGAGAAATTTGAAGGATTAAAATGTGAAATAAATGAAATGTGTGGACATGAATGAACATAGAGAGAATTCGGTTAAGCATATGTGTTTTGAAATTTTGTGTATTTGATGATTTTGTGTAGTAGGGACTAAAGTGTCGAAATGTGAAAATGTGAGGGCTAATTTGTAAAATGCCATAATTGTGTGTGTGTGGACTAAATTGAATGAATTGGTAATTGAATGGATTGAATTTGAATGTGTATAGACCAAGAAAGGAGAGGTTCGAATTGAGATCGAGGTAAAGATAAAGTGCTTGACTAATCGACTGTTTTGATAGTTCGACGTCCGAGGTAAGTTTGAATATAATATTTATAATTAGCTATGTTTAAATGTTGTGAAACAAATGGCTATGATATTATTGAATTATAAATGTTATGCGAGAAATGAATCCATGTGGCACTAAGTGTGCGTATTTTGGAAGGTAATCGAGAAGATTAGCACTTTGTGTGCGAAATAATAGAAGTTTCAGCTTTGTGATTGGCACTATGTGTGCGATACCGAATTGAGTTTGATTTTGTATTAATTCACTAATTGTGTGATATCATTTGTTTGGATATGAATTGAGGCACTAAGTGTGCGGTTATAATTAATGAATAGCATTGTGTGTGCGATATAATAGAAGTTGCGGCTTTAATGAATAACACTGTGTGTGTGAAAAGATATAAGTTTCAATCTATCGAATTAGCACTGTGCGTGTGTTACCGATGTAAGTTCGGCTTAACATATTGGTACTAAATGTGCGATGACTATTTGGCTTCGATTGTGAAATTGGCACTAAGTGTGCGATGACTATTAGGCTTCGATTGTGAAATTGGCACTAAGTGTGCAAATTTATTTGAGTAATAGCAGAGGTTGAACAAGAGGTAAAATCGAGAAATTGAGTTGTATGAATGCTAAGTAAATATGTGTTGATCAAGGTATGTTTGAACCTATGTGTTTAAGTATAGATTTGAAAGTTTAATGAATAAATATTTGAGTATGTGATTGAGATTGATAATGTGCTTAGTTGTGCCATTATCTATGTGATGGTTGGATAGTATAGTTAGTGAGTAACTAAATGTTGCCAAAGGTAGGTATGATACCTGCGGTTAGTGAAATTGAAAGTAAATGAATGGATTGCTATATGAGTAATGGGTAAAGTTGAACTGGCATACCATTGGTAAATTATTCATGTGATGGTTAAATGTGTATATTGAATTGGTTTATTGAGTTAATTGTTTTATAAATCAAAATTACTAAGCTTTGGAAAGCTTACTATGTTATTTATTTCTCTGCTTTGCAGTGTCAGTAAAGCTAGATCGGATCTAGGGATCGTCAGCATTTCAATCACAATATCGGCAATCTATTTCGGGGTATTTTGGAAAGATGTACATAGTTAAAATATGGCATGTATAGGCTAGTTATTTGAATCATGTTTGAGATTTGTAAGTAGCCTTGAGATGTGGCTAGATATGATGGTCCTAAGCATGAATGGCTTGTTATATATGATGCATAATATGGTTTGGCTAGTTGGTGATGAAAATGTCTTATTAATGATAAGTTTAATGATGGATTGATGCTATTATGATTTAGTGTTATAATGGATGAATCATGCTTGGTAATGCATGATTTTGAGTTGTGAAATTTGGTTTATAAGTTGGCAAGGTTAGAAATAGAATTGGTATTAAATGCATGGTTTGAATGGTTATTTTGGCATGCTTTTGGTAGTCTTATGTGCATGAGAAGTTTGGTAAAAATTGCTTGTAGGTATGACCCTTTTTGGGTGGCATTTTTTTTCTTTCAAATGACTTATAATGTCACACGGCCATGGCACACGGGCGTGCCTAGTAACCGTGGGGTAAATTCAATAGCTAGCTTAAGAAATACACAGTCATGGCAGGGGGTGCCTAAAGGTCGTGTGAGAAATGGCAGTAGATGACTTAGTAGGACACGGCCTTAGCACACGGGCGTGCTTGGTAGCCGTATTGGTTTTGACAGTATATGACCACGGGGAGGACACACGGGTGTGTCAAGTAGCCATGGTTGAGGCACGACCTACCTCCACGGGTGTGTGTCCTCTGTATTTTGGTTAAGATTTTAAGTTTCTGAGAACTTCTGTATGTGTTTTGATTTAGTCCCGATCCTTCTCTGGCATGTATTTAAGGTATTATAGACCTCAATAAGGGACTATATGTTATGTTTTGATGTGATATATTGATGATTGACTTTGTGTTGTAAATTTAGATGTTACATGTTCTGATTGATCGGTTATACCTCTTAACCCTATTCTGGCGACTGTTTCGGGTTAGGACTGTGACATTTTGTGAGTTTTTTGATGTGTTCCCTGAAGAGTTATCGGGTTTACCTCTGATTCGTGAAGTTGAGTTTGGTATTAAATTGATGCCTGGTACTACACCTATTTCAATAGCTCCGTATAGAATGGCACCAACAGAATTGAAAGTGTTAAAGTCACATTGCAAGAGTTGACTGATAGAGGGTTCGCTAGACCGAGTTTCTCGCCATGGGGTGCACCTATTCTGTTTATGAAAAAGAAAGATGGCACGATGAGAATGTGCATTGATTACGTCAGTTGAATAAAGTGACCATAAAGAACAAATATCCGTTACCCAGAATTGACGACTTATTTGATCAGTTAAAAGGAGCTACTGTATTTTCAAAGATTGATCTGAGATCAGGATACTACCAATTGAGAGTTAAAGATTCAGACATTCCAAAGACTGCTTTCAGAACGAGGTACAGGCACTATTTGTTTTTATGGATCTGATGAACAAAATTTTCAGACCGTACTTAAATCAATTTATTGTAGTATTCATAGATGATATATTGATTTATTCACAAAATGAAAATGAACATGCTGAACACTTGAAGATTGTGTTGCAAACTCTACAGGAAAAGCAATTGTACGCGAAATTTAGCAAATGTGAAATCTGGTTGCATGAGGTTAGTTTTCTGGGACACATTGTGTTAGCTTCTCGAATCCGAGTAGATCCAATCAAGATTTTGGATATTTTGAATTGGAAACCTCTAAAGAATGTGTCTGAAGTCCGTGTCTTTCTGGGTCTAGCTGGTTAATATAGTCATTTTGTAGAAGGATTTTCACTGATAGCTACTCCGTTGACAAGATTACTTCAGAAAGATGTTAGATTTGAATGGTCTTATAAATGTTAGAGAAGTTTCGATCAATTGAAAGCTTTGTTAATAGAAGCTCCAGTGTTAGTACAACCAGAATCGGGCAAAGAATTTGTTGTATACAATGATGCTTCGTTAAATGGACTGGGATGTGTTTTGATGTAAGAAGGCAAAGTTGTAGCTTATGCCTCGAGACAATTGAAGCCTCATGAGAAGAACTATCTGACGTACGACCTTGAGTTAGCTGCAGTTGTGTTTGCGTTAAAGATTTAGTGACATTATCTGTATGGTGAGATATGTCACATATTTTCAGATCATAAAAGTCTAAAATATCTGATGACCTAGAAAGACTTGAACCTGCGTCAAAGAAGATGGTTATAACTGTTAAAAGATTATGAGCTTGTGATAGATTATCATTTGGGAAAAGCAAACCTTGTTGCTGATGCTTTGAGTCGAAAATCATCAATTACATTGCATGCCTTAAATGCTCAGTTAGATTTGTCTGATGATAGTTCTGTGATGGATGAATTGAAAGAGAAACCGTTGTTCTTACAGCAGGTATGTGATGCCCAGAAAGTTGATAATGAGTTGTTATCGAAACGAGCTCTGTGTGAATTGAATTTTAAATCTGAATTTTGAGTTGTTGATGATTCTTTGAGATTCTGAGATCATATCTGTGTTCCGAGAAATTCGAGTTAATTCAATTGAATTTGAGTGAAGCACAAAACAGTCACCTATCTATCCATCTGGGAAGTACAAAGATGTATCATGATCTGAAGCAATACTATTGGTGGTCTGGCATGAAACGAGACATTTCTGACTTTGTTTCGAAATGTTTAGTCTGTCAGTAAGTAAAAGCTGAACATCAAGTTTCGTTCGGTTTGCTACAACCAATACTGATTTCTGAAAGGGAAGTGGGATAGAATAATGATGGACTTTGTTTCTGGATTGCCTCTAACTCCGAGAAAGAAAGATGAGATTTGGGTCATAGTTGACCGATTGACGAAATCTACCCATTTTATTCCGGTAAGATCTGACTACTCGCTTGAAAGTTTAGCTGAGCTTTATATTTCTGAGATTGTGAGATTGCAAGGGGTGCCACTATCCATTGTGTCAGTCAGAGATCCGAGATTTACATCACGATTCTAGAAGAAGTTGCAAGAAGCTTTAGGCATAGAATTGCATTTAAGTACAGCTTTTCATCTACAGATAAAAGGTCAATCCGAGCGGATCATTCAGATTTGAGAGGATATGTTGCGATGCTATATACTTGAGTTTATTGGTTCGTGGGAATAGTGATTGTGTCAAACAGTCGAGTTTTAATATTTATAAAAAGAATGATCGAACCTGTAGACTAACTATGACAACGATAAAGACAAGTGCACCTATCGAACAGTAGTATAGTTTAGGCAAGAGTATCTTATCGAACCCAAGGGAACCTAAAAGTACTACTACTCACTTTCTTTCTATTATTTAGCCTAAAATATGGAGTGATTGGTTTATTAATGTAAAAACTAATTAAATACTTAAACTAGATGCAAAGACAAAAAGAACGAAACTTTGGGAAAAGACTATGGAAAAACTCAGTGGATTACGACGATACCCTCAGGAAGAATCCACTTATGACTTCTCTTGTTATCTAACTTTTAATTAATATGACTTCTTTACTTACATTGATCCGTAAGATTTCCTAACCTATATTAAACCCTTTCTCAAGGCAAATAACGTCTAACCTTAGGTTAATTAGTGGAACTCTCATTATCTTATAATACCCCCTAAGGAAGCAGTAAATCGATCAATAGACTCCCATATTAGGTTTCACCCTAATCTGGCAAAATCTCGTAACCCTATCTCTAGGCGCTCGATCAACTCCACTTAATTATGTTAGATCTACTCTTAGACAGGGTCTATTCCTCCTCCACCTAATCACATCAGATTAAATTAAGCAACATAATTAAGAAAAAACTAAGTACTTATCATATAATTTAGAAATCAAATAACAAAATCTATCATAGGTTTCATCCCCTTCAGGTATCTGAAAGGTTTAGTTCATAACAAAATAAGAAAACATCTCAAGAAAAAGATAAAGCAAAACATAAGAAATCCCCAAAACCCCTTAAAGGAATTGATGAGGAAATTCCTCTATCTTGAGTAGAACTCCAGCTTTTTGAGATGGATCAACTAGCTATCTTCGAGTAATTCCCCGAATAAAAGCTTAGGTAGAAAACTCTGCCCCAAAACTCTCTGTTTCGGCTTCTGTCGAACTCCCCTTTTTAGTTGCTACCTTGGGTGTTTATATAGGATTTGAGATGATTTACTTGGCTCCTAAGTATCCTAATTCAAGAAGAATTCCTCCTAGGATGTTTGAGTAGACCTAGGAATGTGTTTCTTTGCCTCTAAGCATCCAAATCTGAGTGAAATTGCTTATTCTCGTAGCAGGGGCACGGCCATGGCACACGCCCATCTAAGATGACTTCAGGCCGTGTGTCGATTCTATTGTTTGAGGTACGACCGTGGCACGGTCGTGTAAGTCGAGATTCAGGTCGTGCTTCAGGTTTGTCAATTGGGACACGGCCATGCAAATCGTGCTTGGGACATGTCTTTGAATGATTGGCGAGGCACGGCCGTGTGACTTGAAGTCCAAGCCGTGCCAATTTCTTGGGTTGGCCCAATTTGGTTTGTTTTAAGCCCATTTCTCATTCTTTTCGTTCTCGGGTGCTTTCCTGAGTGTAAGACATGAAAAGAAAGGATTAAGAGCACCTTTTTACATAAATTAAGGGCTAAATCATCCAAAAGCATACTAAATGTGGGATAAAAATATGTTACTTTTACGGTTTATCAAATACCCCTACACTTAAGGTTTTGCTTGTCCTCAAGCATAATTCTCAACTTACAATTAAAACGAACTTTCCATAATTCATAATTCCTATCGACAATGTCTCATCATAATTCATAGATAATTTATACATGGATAATTCAACTCAAATAGTCCTAAAGATTCAATCATGATAAGTCATACCTTTGTAGTACGAAAACATAGGTGTCTCCCCTTATCTAAGTAATTACCTTTAATTCAAAACCGACAAGGATTGGCATCCTCACAAAAGATTCACTCAAATCACTCGAAGTGTTTAAGGTTCAAGAATAAGCACTCTAAGTCGAACCTGAAAAGTTAATCCCATAGGCTTGCCTAAAAATCAAATCTCCACCACTGTAAATGAGATGACACATAGATCAAAAGGTCTTTATCAGGGTTGTAACGGGACTACGGTTAAGGGTGTGGATACAGGCTGAATTAGAGGGTTAGGATCGAGACTGACTTGACAAATTACCTAACTAGAAACAATGAACTAAATATGAATATTTACATCGAATGAAAACTAATAATACAACTATTGATAATTACTTTATAATAAAGAGTATTTTCACCACTTAAAATTTGATAATACTTTAATACGATCTTTTTCTTCAACAATTGGAGTTTAAATGCTCTAAGCTCTTTTATATACTACGATATTGAATAAACTTGGATTTTTTTATTTACAAACTAAAATATTACATAATAAATGATAAATGTAACTCTTGAACTAATATAATTGGTAATTCAATCAAATCAAACCTCGATTAAATGGTAGTCAAAATAATGATGATAACAAATTCAAAGGGATTTTGGGTTAATATTAGTGGGTGAGTCAATAAAAAGGTTGTTAGGATTCAAACGGGGTTCACTAGGGGTTAATTTGTGAAGGTAGGCTTTTTATGGAGTAAGTAGGTTAAACCTAAGTGGCTTTATCATCTCAGTATATCAAATCATTAATGTGGTCTCGACATTTATAAACGAGGTAAGTTCTAGAATAACAGTTAAAAGTTGACACACTCATAATTAATAAAGTCATCACGAAAAAGAATATATGCTCTATAAGGCATAAAATCTCACAAAAATTATGGTTGTTTTTGACATCAATCCTTATAAATTACAAAGTTCAAGGTAGTACTCAAATTCAGTTCAACGACATATCAATTTTTATTTTTAGAAAGTAGACTTATCATGCTCGATTCTCTAGTATCCTTCAAATTTAATCATCAATACACAATTAACTATGACTTACTCTAAAACATATCAATACAAATCATAAATCAACAGAAATTTCATCCTAATTAGTAATATGGGAAAAATACTTGAAAACAAGACTAAATTCAGGATTTGAGAATGATGCAAAAGTCAGGTACTTTACCCCCCACACTTAAGATGTACATTGCCCTCAATGTACAAAGATAAATAAACAATTATGTAACAAAATCAAAAGAGAAGGGGAGAAGTAACACTTCTTGAATTTTTGGATGAAGTCTACGAAAAGAAACCGGATAAGATTGGAGATGAACGTGGGGAAGCGTCTCGAATCGTTTGAAATTGAATCCTCGAAGTAGCCGACTTGGTTTTATTGTATCCTAAGCTAAATATAAATGCAATTGATAAAAAAGAGAAAATAATAAAGGAATAAAAATAAAAATAAAAATAAAAATAAAAATATGAATAAAAGTAAATAATTAAATAGAGATAAGGTCCACGCTCATGTGCCTAGTCGTGGTGTCCACACAGCCACGGCCACGGCCGTGTCCGAGGCCGTGTGGGTATGGAAACCTATGCCTAAATACGAAAAGAAATAAAACCAAACTAATTAGTACGGTTAATACTCGGGTTACCTCTCGAGAAGCACTTGTTTAAAGTCTTGAGCTAGACCTACCTATTGTACGCACAATCAAGGCGGTTTGAGGAGTTGGAAATCCTTTCTTATGCGATCAACTCGGTTAAGGATATAACGCTTAAGTCGAGTAATGTTTACGTCAAAAGTGTTGAATTTAGGATTGCTTACCTCGACTGTGCCATATATGAAGACATTAAGTACCTCAAAAGTGATTTCTTCGTTTGCCTTGAGTTCTGAATTAGTGATTCGAGGGTCTTCCTTATTCAATAATACCTGATCCTATATTTTGATGTGATTTGTTGTTCCTATCAGCTCGTCTTGGGTTTCCTTTAGTTTCACTTCGTGTGGTTTTGGTTCCTCATGTAATTCTTCTTTATTAGCACGAGGTTTATGATCCGGCTTAGGTTTGTAGCTTTGTGGTGTTTCCTGCAATGAAGGGTGAACAAGTTGGTTATCAAATGAATTTACTTTCTCACCTTTATCACTTGATGTTCTGGCCGAGCCAAGAGCTTGAAGAGTGACTATCTCGTCACCTACACGAAGTATGAGTTCTCCTGCATAGATATCAATTTTAGCTCTGGCAATTGCTAAAAAGGGTCTTCCTAAAATTAAGGGGATCATGTTGTCCTCATCCATATCTAAAATGATAAAGTCTACTAGGAATACGAATTTATCAATTTTGATTAGAACATTTTCTATTATACCCTAGGAATTCTTATAGTTTTATCGATTAATTGAATGCTCATCCTAGTTTATGCAGGTTTCCCTAGACCTAGTTGTTTAAACATTTTGTAAGGCATAACATTGATGCTTACCCCTAAATCCGCTAATGCATTATCAATAGATAAACTACGAATTAAACATGGAATTGTAAAACTCCGTGGATCTTTTAATCTCCGTGGCAGTTTATTTTGTAGAATTGCTGAGCACATTGCATTTAGCTCCACGTGGTGCTCTTCGTCTAATTTGTGTTTGTTGGTCAAGAGCTGTCTTAAAAATTTCCTCGAGTCTAGTATCTAAAAAATGGCTTCAAGAAGGGGTAAGTTAATATGTAATTTCTTTAAGAGTTTAAGAAACTTACCGAACTGTTCCTCTGAATCATCTCCTATCAATGCTTCAGGATAAGGTATGTGAGGTTTGTATTTTTTGATTATTGGTTTTGGCTTTTCGTGTGCTTCCTCTATTTTATGTTTTTCTTTCTTGGTTTCTTGTGCCGTGGTAGGCTCGTCTACCTTTGTACCTTCTTGAGCTGTGATGGCTTAGGTTTGTTCTTTTGGGTTTATTTCTATGTTGCTTGGTAGACGTCCTTGTTGATGTTCAAAAATCAGCTTTGTGAGATGTCCCTCTGACCTAGTAAGTTCTCCAACTTGATTTCTCCAACTTGATTCCCGATCCCTTTGATCGATTTTTGTTGTTCATCAAGTGCTGCTTTAGTCTTTTGGAAATGAGAATATGTGGCAGCCATGAATTTCGTCAGCATCTCTTCGAGGTTCGGCTCCTCTTCTTGTTGGTGAGGTGGTTGTTGAAAATCTGGAGGAAGTTCCAAACTTTGGCTATTTTGATCATCCCACGAGAAATTGGGATGGTACTTCCAACATGCATTATAAGTGTCACCATAAAAATTATTTTGATATCTAGAATAGTTACCTGTATAGTGAGCTTGCTCGTTTTACATGCCATATCCGTAGGGTGGGTATTCAGGATTCGCCACGCCACCATATTGTATTTCTGGATGTACCTGTGAGGGACTATACCATTCATCAATCTTTTTATTCATTATCTCTAACTGATTAGATAACCTGGTGACCACGTCTAGGTGGAAGACACTGGCTATTTTAGTAGGAATTGTCCTCATGACTTGCCACTGATAATTATTCAGTGCCATCATTTCCATAGACTAAAATTTTCTACCAAAAGCAAAATAGAGGAAATAATTAGCAAAGTAAAAAAAATTAATAATAATAAATTGAAATAAAAAAATTGGCTAAAGTAATAAAAAATAAGCTTTCTTAATATTTTAGTGTTCTCTGGCAACGGCGCCAAAAACTTGATCGTGTCAAACAGTCAAGTTTTAATATTTATAAAAAGAATGATCGAACCTATTGACTAACTATGACAACAATAGAGGCAAGTGCATATGTCAAACAGTAGTATAGTTTAGGCAAGAGTATCTTATCGAACCCAAGGGAACCAAAAAGTAATACTACCCACTTTCTTCCTATTATTTAGCATAAAATATGGAGTGATTGGTTTATTAATCTAAAAACTAATGAAATACTTAAACTAGATGCAAAGACAATAGAACGAAACTTTGGGAAAAGACTATGGAAAAACTCAGTTGATTACGACGATACCCTCAGGAAGAATCCACCTATGACTTCTCTTGTTATCTAACTTTTAATTCATATGACTTCTTTACTTAGCTTGATCCGTGAGACTCCCTAACCTATATTAAACCCTCTCTCGAGGCGAATAACGTCTAACCTTAGGTTAATTAGAGGAACTCTCGTTCTCTTATAATAACACCCTTAGGATGCACTAAATAGATCAATGGACTCCCATATTAGGTTTCACCCTAATCCGGCAAAATCTAGTAACCCTATCTCTAGGCACTCGATCAACTCCGCTTATTTATGTTAGATCTACTCTTAGACAGAGTCTATTCCTCCTCCACCTAAGCACAACAGATTAAATTAAGCAACATAATTAAGAACAAACTAAGTACTTATCATATAATTTAGAAAGCAAATAACAAAATCATCATAGGTTTCATCCCTTCGTATCTCAAGGGTTTAGTTCATAACAAAATAAGAAAACATCTCAAGACAAAAGATAAAACAAAACATAAAAATTCCCTAAAACCCCCTGAAGGAATTGAAGAGGAAATCCTTTGTCTTGAGTAGAACTGCGGCTTCTTGAGATGGATCAACTGGCTATCTTTGAGTAATTCCCTGAATAAAAGCTCTGGCAGAAAACTCTTCCCAAAAACTATCTATTTCGGCTTCTGCCAAACTCCCCTTTTTAGTTGCTACCTTGGGTGTTTATATAGGCTTTGAGATGCTTTACTTGGCTCCAAAGTATCCTAATTCAAGTAGAATTCCTTCTAGGTTGTTTGAGTAGACTTAGGAATGTGTTTCTTTGCCTCTAAGCATCCAAATTCGAGTGAAATTACTTATTCTCGTAGTAGGGGCACAACAATGGCACACGCCCATGTAAGACAACTTCAGGCCGTGTGTCAATTTTGTTGTTTGAGGCACGACCATGGCACGGCCGTGTAAGTCAAGATTTAGGTCGTGCTTCAGGTCTATCAATTGGGACACGACCACGCAAATCATGCTTGGGGCGTGTCCTTGAATGATTGGCGAGGCACGGCCATGTGACTTGAAGTCCAAGCCATGCCAATTTTAAGCTCGTTTCTCATTCTTTTCATTCTCGGGTGCTTTCCTGAGTATAAGACATAAAAAGAAAGGATTAAGAGCACTTTTTACATAAATTGAGGGCTAAATCATCCAAAAGCATACTAAATGTGGGATTAAAATATGTAACTTTGATGGTTTATAAAATAATATCTGTCGTTGATTGAATTTTCGTATAACAATAGCTTTCAGATGAATATCAAAATGGCACCTTATAAAGCTTTGTACGGACGTAAATATCGTACACCTCTGTATTGGACTGAGCTTAGTGAGAATAAGCTCCACGGGGTTGATTTGATTAGAGACTCAGAATAGAAAGTGAAACTGATTTGAGATTGTTTGAAAGCAACACCTGATCGTCAGAAGTCTTGTGCACATTTGAAACGAAAAGATATAGAATTTGAAATTGGCATAAAGTATTTTTGAAAGTGTCTCTGTGGAAAAAAGTGCTTCGATTCAGATGCAAAGGCAAATTGAGTCCGAGATACATCAGACCATATGAGATCATTGAACGTGTTGGGCCTATTGCATATAGATTAAAGTTGCCATCTGAGTTAAAAAAGATTAATAATGTATTTCACGTTTCGATGCTCCGTAGACACCGATCTGATTCGTCACATGTAATTGCTCCATCTAAAATTGAAATCTGATCTGATATGACGTACGAAGAGGAACTGATACGTATCTTAGCTCGTGAAGTGAAAGAGTTGAGAAATAAGAGAATTCCATTAGTGAAAGTATTATGGAATTGGCATGGAACTTAAGAGGCTACATGGGAGCCTGAAGATTCAATGAAAAAGTAATATCCGACTCTGTTTAATGGTAAGATTTGTGGGGACGAAAATCCCTAAGGAGGGGAGAATTATAACAGTCTGGTTTATACCCTAGTCGGAGCAGTGGTTTCGGGACCACAAGTTTGAGTCCGTATAATATTTTAATATTATTTTTTGTTCTGTTGATATGTAATTAAGCATGTGCGAAATTTTCATAAGCTAATTTGTCCGTTTGTGTTTAATTTGACAAAAGGATGAAATTGCATTGAATGTGAAAGTTGCCTGCTATTTGTGAAAGTACTAATGTGTTGTGGCTTTGTAAAGTTGTGGCCTTAAGTGCCAAATAGACCATTATTTAAATAGTGGATAGTAAATAGCCTATTATACCCTTGTTGTTTAATGATGCCAAATATCTTTTAAATGGCTAAGAAGGTAATTGTTTTATTATCATAAAATTTATGAAACAAAAGATGAAAGTGTTCATCTTTATTATTTTGTTTTGACCGAAAGTAGTAAAAGAAAAAGAAAGAATAAGCTTGCTAAGGTTCAGCCATTTGAGGGTTTATATTCAAGGTATGTTTTAGTCTGTTTTTGAAAATTTCTATGTTTTTGTAATCGTTGCTTTGAGAGCTATCAAACCCATGTCTCAATTTGATGAATTGATAATGTTTGTGTGAGATGCCATTGATGATATGTTAAGCTTTTTGATGATTTTTGGTGTTAAATAAAAGTTATGAGGTAGATGAACATACTTTGTTCTTGAATTTTTGATGAATTTAACTAAATAAGGCTAAATTGAGAAAATTTTAAATTGAGGGACTAAATTGCAAGTTTGATGAAAAATGTGGGCTTATTTGTGATGTATATTTATTCGGCTAAGCATGTGTATGTATGGATTTTGTGAATTTGATGTTTTAAGAAAATTGGACTAAATTGATAAAATGTACAAATGTGAGGGCTAAAGTATAAATAGCCCAAAATATGTGTGTATGGATTGAATTGAATGAATTAGTAAATAAAAGGATTAATTCTGAATATGTTTGGATCAAGAACCGATGGAAATGGACTTAGATCGCGGGAAAGCGAAAGTGACAGAGTAGCCGTTTTCATTTCGATAAATCGAACCTGAGGTAAGTCACTATGCAAATAAACGTATTTGTATTGAATTGAATATATCCACATGACTATCAATGATAATGAATGTGTATGTGATGCTAGGTGAATGAATTTTGAGATAAGTCCGATATAGTGATTGAGTCCGAAAAGTTCCCGTACGAACCTAGGAATAGATAGGATTAGTTATGTCATGACATAGGTATCTATTATGTTTTATCATGTAAGACCACGTCCGGGACATTGGCGTTGATTTGAAAGTTCATGTAAGACCCTGTATGGGACAGTGGCATTAATATCTGAATACGAGTAAGACCCTATCTGGGACAGTGGCATCAATATCTGAATACGAGTAAGACCCTATCCGGGACAATGGCATTAATATCTGAATACGAATAAGACCCTATCTGGGACAGTGGCATCAATATCTGAAAGTGAGTAAGACCCTGTCTGGGGCAGTGGCATCAATATCTGAATACGAGTAAGACCTTGTATAGGACAGTGGCATCGACATCCGACTATATGTAAGACCACGTCTGGGATGTTGGCATTGTACGACTATTTCGAGCTTTTTGAGTATCCTACTAGGTTCCTATTGGTTCAAAGGGCAAGTCTATGATATGAGTTACAAATCGGGCTATGAATAATTACGTGATTATAAATCAGTTTCAAGTACGCTGATTATACACTAATCGTGTATACAAGATAAGCATCCATGTGATCTTATAATGATATCATGTATATGGAATGGATGATGTGATAAGTAAGTTTGGATAGATGAGTTATGTGATTATATCATTCTTGAATTGTGAGAATGGCTAATGTGATCAAAAGTATATGAACCAAAGCATATATGTGATAGTTTATTAAGTGATTGATATGTGCCAATCTATCTATTTGCAAATATGCCTTCCATGTCAAGTTTGTTTGTATATTGACTTACTAAGCTTTGTAAAGCTTAACTGTGTGTATGTTTCTCTGTTTTATAGGTCGTCAAAGCTACTGAAGGCTCGGGACCATCAAGGATCATCATCACATTACTAAACATATTTTAGTACCCTTTTGAAAATGTATATAGTTAAATATGGCATGTATAGGCTAGTTATGTGTATATGTTTATAAAGTGAACTTAGCCATGTGTTTTTGGTAAGTTTTGATTTGATAAATGCTTGAATAAATGAGCTATATGACACAAATTTTGGTATGGTATGGAGTATAAAGAATGGGCAAGTTATGAGTAAGCAAATGAATGAAGATATACTTTTGGTTATATATATATATATATATGTTTTGTCTTGAAAGTTTGCATGAATGAATTGGATATGGACTGCATAAATCGAATGGTCAATTTGGTATGTTTTTGGTAACCATGTATGAATGTTTTGTATTAGTACACTTTGCTTGTAGGTGTGACCTAAATGGGTGGCATTTTGGTCTTGCAAATGACCTATAATGTCACACGGTCATGGCATGCGAGAGTGCCCAGCGGCAGTGGGGTAAAGTCAATAACTAGCATTAAGAGTACACGGTCATGGCATGGGCGTGCCTAAAGGTCGTGTGAGAAATGGTAGATATGACCTTGTAGGACACGGCCTTAGCACACGGGCGTGCTTGGTAGCCGTGTTGGTTTTGGCAGTATACAACCACAAAAGGACTCACGGCTGTGTCAAGTAGCCGTGGGTGAGGCACGACCTACCCCCACGGGCGTGTATCCATTGTATTTTAGAAAAGCTTTAATTGATCATGAAATTTTGTATGTATTATTGTTTAGTCCCAACTCGATTTATAAGCATGTTTAGGGTCTTGGTGACTCAAATTAAGGCACATTATACTTGAGAATGATGAATGAATGTATGAAATTTCTGTAAATGTTTTTGATCTATCCGGTAATGCCTCTAACCCTAGTCCAGCGTCGAATACGGGTTAGGGGTGTTACACCTGACATCCTCAATAGAAAATTCTTTAGTATCAGATGTGCTAACAAAAGCTAGAAACGTCATCACCACTTCCTTATCCTTTAAAGACTTCAGTGCCATATGCTTAGTAGCGCAGTCCAAATTTGCATGATGCTTCACTAACCAGCCCATACCCAGAATGAGATCAAACTCACCAAACGTTAGTTCCATCAAGTCTGCCGAAAATACAACCCCTTGAACCTCTAAAGGCACATCTCTAAACAAATTATTCACTATAACAGACTGTCCTAAAGGACTAATCACCGACATCTCTTTATCAGCAAGTTCAAATTGTATGCCCAAAGTTCCGGACACATTACATGCAACATACGAATGCGTCGACCCAATATCAATTAAAGTAAATCATGGTACATCATGAATAAAGAACGTACCGGTTATGACGTCAAGTGCGTCGCCATCCTCTCGACGTTGAGCAGCACAAACTAACTCTGGCTATCTTGCATTTTTATTACTAGCACCTCTACTCGGTGCTCCATGACCTCATCCAAACCCATTTCCCCCTTGGGCTGGACCACGGCCTCTTGGTGGCTATTGACCACCTCTCCCTGGCTGAACATATCCCTGATGCGTAACTGGCATTGGACCCAATTTCTGTGTATAGTCCCTAATCCTGTGGTCTCTTGACCCACATCTAAAACACGCCCCAATTATCTTTCAACATTCGCCTTGATGAGATAACCTACACACTGCACAAGGCTGTGGTTTGCCAGCAACAAACGAAACTCCAATTCGAACCGGCCCATCAAATCTAGGCCTCTTATGAAATCCATATGAAGAACTTGTAGGCCTAAAATCTCTCTTATTCCTACCCCTTTCTTTCTCTCGATTTTAACGCTCAATGCGTTTCACATCCTCGACAATCTTGGCCTTTTCACCAAAGCAGTGAAATCTTTTTCCCTCTGCGGAGCTATCAGTGCCCGCAACTCATCCCAAAAGCCATCCTCAAATCACATATAGTATTCATTTGCAACTATATCTAGAGTGTACCAGCTCAAGCGCAAGAACTTTGCCTCATACTCCACCACAGATTTATTCCCTAAACCAGATTCAAGAATTCTTTTCTCTGAGCGTCCACGTAACTAGCCCCGACATATTTTCCTTTGAAATCCATTTTAAAGAAATCCCATGTTAATCGATCTGACTATGTGCCTTCCCTCACAGTGAGCCACCACTGGTATGCCTCGTCTCTCAGTAAAGATACTGCCCCTTTCAATTTTTGCTCCATTGTGCAGTCCAGGTCATCCATAATCCTCTCAACCGCCTCCAACCAGTATTTGGCTACATTCGGGTCTACACCAGAAATGCCATTAAAGATTTCGACCCCGTTTGCTATAAGTCGCTCAGAAATTATCCCCGAGCTACTGAACCAGACTTGCTCCAGCAACCCATTCTAGAACCCGCAACATCGCTTGAGACAAAGCATCATCCCCATCAGTTCGATCATGAGACCCCGTTTCGGTCACTGGTGATGCAGTTGCTTCTCTTTCAGCCATGTGTCCGGATGCCGAGGTCCAAGCCCTACCACCTTGGCCTCTACCACGGCCACGTATACCTCTTCCACAACCTCTTGTACTTATCTCGATGTAACGTGTTAATCTGTTTAAGTGTTTTCTGAATCAGTTTATAGTTACCAGGATTATTAACAAGTGTTTTATGGAAAATAGTTATAAGAGTTATTTCCGCAGATCGAATTTTCTACCGTCTCAGTCTCTATATTCTCAGCTTATGTAACTAAAAGTTTCAGTGTATTACCACTAACTCTAGTAGTTTTTATTATAATCATTTTATCATAAAATCTAATATAAAGTAAAAAACTTACGGATTCGAATGCCAGAGACTCGATGTGCCACGCATTGAGTGATACTACTTTTCTAAACCAGACTTAAACAGATTCAAGATATTTTGAAACCCATTCCACAATTGAGTTTTTTGCAAACTTGGCTCTGATACCACTAAATGCAACACCCTAAACCCGGCCTAAATGTTACGATCGGATCTAGTATGGCTCATCATATTGCATAAAGACCTTTTGATTTTTATTCCTTTCAATTCGAAGTGAGAAACTACTCTTTCGTGAGGTCTTCACCTCTGTGTAGGACAGTGGATTACTTTTGGGATACATCCATACCTATGTCTTCGTGAGAATTTCATCATCGTGCAGCTATAGGGAAATGTATTTGATAAACCGTAAAAGTAACATATTTTAGGCCCACATTTAGCATGCTTTTGGATGATTTAGCCTTGATTTATGTAAAAAGGTGCCCTTAATCCTTTCTTTTCATGTTTTTACTCAGGAAAGCACCAGAGGACGAAAAGAACTAGAAACGGGCTTAAAACAGGCTAATTTGGGCCAAAGAAGAAATTAACACAGCTTGAACTTCAAGCCACACGACCGTGTCTCATCAAATCTCTTCACACGCCATGCCACGATTTACACGATCGTGCCCCAATTTACAGAATCGAGACACGGCCTGAAGATGATTTACATGGGCATGTCCTGTGGCTGTACCCCTACCGCGGGAGAGAGCAATTTCACTCAGATTTGGATACTTTGAGGCAAAAGCAACACATTCCAAAGCTTATCCAAACACCAAGTAGAAGGTATACTTGAATTGGGACACTTAGAGGCCAAGTAAAGCATTCTAAAAGACTATATAAACACTCTAAGTGTACCCTGAAAGGGGGCAGTTAGCTAGGCCAAGGAGCAGAGCCAGAAAGGCCAGATTTGTGGGAATTACTCGAAGATAGTCAATGGATCCATCACAAGGAGTCGAAATTCTACTCAAGATGACTGATTTATCCATCAATTCCTCCAGGGGGTTTTAGGGATTTCTTATGTTTTGTTTTATTTTTCTCTTGAGATGTTTTCTTTATTCATTATGAACTAAACCCTTCAGATACCTGAAGGGGATGAAACCTAGACGAATCTTGTTATTGAATTTTGAATTATATGATAAATACTTAGTTTGTTCTTAATTATGCATGTTTAATCCAAATCTAATGTGCTTAGGTGGAGAAGGAATAGACCCTGCTTAAGAGTAAATCTAGTATAATTAAGAGAAGCTGATCATACACCTAGAGATAGGGTGACGAGATTTTGCCAGATTAGGGTGAAACCTAATATGGGAGTCCATAGATCTATTTACTGCTATTCTAGGGGGTTATTATAAGAGAACGAGAGTTCCACTAATTAACCTAGGGTTAGACATTATTCGCCTCGAGAGAGGGTTTAATATACGTTAGGGAGTCTTACGGATCAAGCTAAGTGAATAAATCATATGGTTCAGTGTTAAGTAACAAGTGAAGTCTAGATGGATCCTTCCTGAGGGTATCGTTGTGATCAATTGAGTTTTCTTCAAGTTATTCTCCAAGTCGTTCTTTTTGTCTTTGTGTCTTTAGCTTAGTAGTCGTTAATTTAGATTAAATCAGCCAATTACTCCATATTTTAGGCTAAATAATAAAAAGAAAGTGAGTATTAGTACTTTTAGTTCCTTTGGGTTCGACATTCGGTCTTGCTTAAGCTATACTACTGTTTGATAGGTACACTTGCCTTTAATCATTGTCAGAGTTAGTTTCCAGGTTCAATCTTTCTCTTTATAAATTTTAAAACTCGACAAAACAACGATCAAGTTTTTGGCGCCGTTGCCGGGGAACTAAAATATTAAGAAAGCTCTATTTTTATTACTTTAGCCATTATTTTTTTATTTCATAATTTATTTTATTTTATTGTTTTTTTGCTAATTTTATTTCTTCCTTTCTCCTAGCAGGTACCTCTAGTTTATGACTAGAAGGAACTCAATAGGACCTCTAGTATACAATAGTGATATTGAAGCTATCGCTCGTTAGAATCGTAGAGAAATTAGGCGAGCCTAAATTACATAGAAGAGGGGCGAGAAGGCAGATCCAATCCTACTGAAGGGATGGACTAGAATAATCCACCACGAGATGTGGAAGAGAACAATGCTCCGTGTACTATGTATGATTATGCTAAACCTCATTTAATCTAGTATTGTTAGGCCCACTATAGCTGCTAATAATTTTGAATTAAAACCTAACACAATAAAGATGATTCAAAAATTTGTTCAATTTGATGGTTTGCAGGACGAAGACCCGAACACTCATATAGTTAATTTTTTTAGAGTTCTATGATACTTTCAAAATAAATGGCGTTTCTGATGATGCCATTCGTCTTCGGTTATTTCCCTTTTCATTACAAAATAAAGCCAAATAGTGGTTGTACTCGTTACCGCGATGATCAATCACTACATGGACCAAATGACCGAAAAATTTTTATTAAAATATTTCCCACCGGCCAAAATAGCCAAATTACGAAATGATATCTCTTCTTTATTGCAGATGGGTTTAGAGACATTATACGACGCATGGGAGAGATACAAGGATCTCTTGAGAAGGTGTCCACACCATGGTCTACCCTTGTGTTTACAAGTCCAAACTTTTTATAATGATGTAAACCCCTCAACAAGCAACTAATCGATTCAGCCACTTGTGGAACCCTAAACAACAGAACTCCTGAAGCAACCTACGAGTTCATTGAAGAGATGTCACTGAATAACTATCAGTGGCAAGTTACAAGGACAAACCGACAAAATTAGTCGGAGTTTATAATCTCAATGCAGTGACCATGCTATCAACACAGGTAAAAATGATGAATAAAAAGCTTGATAATTTGTGTTCTTCACAGGTACATCCAGTCATACAGTGCAACGCAAGTGAAACTGTGGCAAATCCTGAGTACCCACCCTACCAACAGGATGCAGAGACCGATCAGATGAACTATATAGGTAATAATTTCAGATCCAATAATAATACTTATAGTAATACTTACAATCCAGGTTGGAGGAACCACCCAAATTTTTCATGAGGAGGCCAAGAAAATCAAGGAAATCAAAGACAACAACCTCCTCCAAATTTCCAAAATTAGCCATACCCGCAAGAAAAGAAGCCGGACTCGAAGAGATGCTGACAAAATTCATGGATAACACAAAAAAATCATTTCAAAAATACTAAGAGAATACTTAAAGATCAACAAGCGTCAATTGAAAAACTTACTGAATCATTCGAGGAGTTTACTAAGTCGATTGGACTACTCGCTAAGATGATCTATGAAATACGGGTAGAGATTTTTTCTAAAGAAATAGAATAGGTAAAAGTAGTTACACTAAGAAGTGGAAAGGAATTAGTTGAACCAAAGAAACAATTCCCACACGAAGATAGCAAAGCAAGAGATGAGAGAATTGATGATGTAAATCCAATACGCAAAGAAAGTAAACCACTAATCCCATATCCAGCAAAGCTAAAGAAGGAACGGTTAGATGCTCAATACGGTAAGTTTCTTGAACTTTTTTAAACAAATACATATTAACTTACCTTTTGTTGAAGCCATTTCACAGATGTCGAAGTATGCAAAATTCTTAAAGGAACTCGTGATGAATGAAAGGAAGCTTGAAGAAGTATCGACGGTTGAACATAATGAAGAATGCTCAGCCATCCTCTAAAACAAGTTACCAATCAAATTAAAAGACCAAGGAAGTTTTACTATTCATTGTTTAATTGGTAGCGTAAATATTAAGAAAGTATTAGCTCATTTAGTTGCTAGCATTAATCTGATGCCTTACAAAATGTTTAAACAATTACATCTTAGGGAACCAAAACCCACTAGGATGAGTATTCAGTTAGCCAATAGATCCATTAAATATCCTAGAGGAGTTATCGAAGTTGTTTTTGTAAAAATTGATAAATTTATTTTCCCCGTTGATTTTGTTGTGTTAGACATTTAAGAAGACATAAATGTTCCTTTAATTCTAGGGCATCCTTTTTTAGCCACTACTAGAGCTATTATTGATGTAGGTGATAGTAAACTTTCATTAAGGATAGGCGATGAAGAAACTATTTTTCAAATTTATGATGCCATGCAATATTCTAAAGAGCAAGATGATTCTTGTAACTTTGTTGATACTACTGATCATATCATTAAAAATTTATTACAGGAAATCATAAACGATGACACAATGGAACTGTGCTTGACTCAATAAGAGGGGGAAGAAGATGAAGGCGATGAGATGAATTTGAGTACATCGTCATTCAGGAAAATGAAAGAAGAAACCATTGAAGACAATGACAAAATAAAATAGAAATCCTCCATTGATTAGCCACCCAGTCTGGAATTGAAATAGTTACCAAAACACTTAGAATATGCATTCCTCGGGGAAAATTCTACACTACCAGTAATTATCTCTTCAGAACTAGATCCTTGGGAAAAATGAGTTGATAAAGGTATTAAGAGAACATAAAAAAGCCATGGCCTGGAAAATCTCTGATATAAAGGGTATAAGCCCCTCATTTTGCACCCACAAAATTTTAATAGAAGAAGAATACAATTCGTGTGATCATCCCCAGAGATGGCTAAACCCAACATGAAAGAAGTAGTCCAAGTTGAGGTAATTAAACTTCTAGATGCAGGAATAATTTATCCTATTTCTGACAACACTTGGGTAAGTCCTATGCAGGTAGTTCCAAAGAAAGGAGGTATGACAGTGGTGCCCAATGAGAAGAATGAATTAATCCCCACAGGAGTAGTTACAGGATAGAGAGTCTGTATAGACTATAGAAAGCTCAATGATGCCACCAAAAAAGATCACTTCCCTCTACCCTTCATAGATCAAATGATAGAATGACTATCTGAGCATATGTACTATTGCTTCTTGGATGAACTTTTCGGCTACTTCCAAATCCCCATAGCTCTTGAAGATCAAGTGAAGACAACATTTACATGCCCATATGGTACGTTTGCTTATCGTAGAATGCCTTTTGGATTATGTAATGCTCTTGCTACTTTTTAGCATTGCATGTTGGCAATCTTTGATGAACTCGTGGAAGATAACATGGAGGTATTTGTGGATGATTTCTTGATATTCGGTAATTCTTTCCATCTTTGTATTAAAATTTTCAAATGAGTTCTAATGATATGTGAGGAAACAAACCTTGTTTTGAATTAGGAAAAATGTCACTTTATGGTTAGAGAAGGGATTGTGTTAGGACATAAGATCTCTAGTAAAGGGATTGAGGTAGATAAAGCAAAGGTTGAAACCATAGAAAAATTACCTCCCCCTAGTTCAGTTAAGGCTATTAGAAGTTTTTTAGGACATGCAGGGTTCTATAGGTGATTTATTAAAGATTTTTCGAAAATAGCTAAGCCTTTGACAAAACTACTAGAAAAAGATGTTCCTTTGAATTTCAATCAGGAATGTTTAAGTGCATTTAATGTCCTTAAGGATAAATTAATAAATGCTCCGATTATAATTGCACCCGATTGGAATTTACCCTTTGAACTAATGTGTGATGCAAGTGATTTTGCAGTAGGTGCAGTTTTGGGACAACGAAGAGACAAGCATTTTTAGCCAATTTACTATGCTAGCAGAACATTAACACCCGCATAAGAGAACTACATCACCACAGAGAAAGAATTTCTAGTTGTAGTCTTTACTTTTGATAAATTTAGGTAGTATCCAATAATGTCTAAAGTTGTCGTTTATACTGACCATTCAGCTTTCCATTATCTTTTAACCAAACCTGATGCAAAACCTCGACTCATACGATGGATTTTACTTTTACAAGAGTTTGATTTGGAAATACAAAACAAGAAAGGAGTCGAGAATCTTGCGGTAGATCACCTCTCCAAACTTGAGAATCCACATATTGAAGAACTCAATGAAAATGAGATAAATGAATCGTTTCCCGAAGAGCAACTCTTTTCTATAACTTATTCTGAGGTACCATGGTTTGTAAACATTGCAAATTATTTAGCCACTATATCTTGCCAAATAGACTAACACATCACCAAAAGAAGCAAATATTTGCTGTGATGTGAAAACTATTTTTGGGAAGATCCTTTTCTTTTCCGCATATGTGCAGATTAGGTAATTTGAAGATGCGTTACAAAGACAAAAGCAAGCAAAATCTTGGAACATTGCCATTCAGGACCCTTAGGAGGACACTACAGTGGCATTAAGACAGCACACAAAATACTCAAATCAGGTTTTTATTGGCCTACTCTATTTAAATATGCCAACAGGTATGTTACCTCATGTGATAAATGCCAAAGAACAGATAATATTTCTCAACGATATGAAATGCCTCAAACATATATGCTGTCATGTGAATTATTTGATGTATGGGGTATTGATTTTATGGGGCCATTATCTAGTTCATTAGGAAATAAATACATCCTAGTGGAAGTTGACTACATGTCAAAAAGGGTAGAAGCGGAAGCTTTACCCACCAATAATGCTAGGGTAGTAGTTAAATTTCTTAAAAAATTATTTTCTCGATTCAGGACACCTAGAGCTATAATTAGTGATAGTGGTACTCATTTCTGTAATACTCAATTTGAAAAAGTTCTAAAGAAATATGTAGTTCACCACAGGATAGCTACCCCATATCACCCTCAAATCAGTGGGCAAGTTGAAGTAGCAAACTGAGAACTTAAGCGCATCCTAGAAAAAATAGTCAAAATAAATAGAAAATATTGGGCATTAAAAGTAGATGATGCCCTATGGGCTTATAGAACAGCTTTTAAAACACCTCTAGGGACATCCCCATACAAACGTGTATACGGGAAAATCTACCATCTACCATTTGAGTTAGAACACAATGCTTTTTGGGCCATAAAGTTTTTAAATTTTGATTTTAGAACTGCAAGAAAGAAAAGAATGATGCAGATGAACAAGCTAGATGATCAAGCCAAACTGTTTGTTCTGGCAAAAACAAAGGAAAGGGGAGAGTGTACTTTAAAGGCCCGGGGAAAGAAGGAAAAGGAAGCGAATAGTACGAGTAGGTATAATAAGGGCCAATCGAAGTTGTTTATAGTAAGCCAGCTAAAGACAGCAAATACAAACTATTAGGTCCCCTCAATGAAAAAACCCAATCCAAAATCAAATTCAGAAAAACCCTATTTCACATCTATTCCAATGACGTATAGGGAGTTATACTAGAGCTTATTTGATATACATGTTGTATTTCCTTATTACCCGAAACCAATGCAACCCCCATACCCTAAATGGTATGATTTGAATGCTCAATGTGAGTACCATGCTGGGATTAAAGCACATTCAATAGAAAATTGCCTTGCTTTTAAGAAGCGGGTTGAAAGATTCATCAAAATAGGAGTTATAGGATTCGATGATCCCTCTGGTGCAGAAAATCAGTTACTCAACCATGCTGTTTAAGGGGTAACTATTGTGAGTACCATGATGAATGAGGGCATGAGATCAGGAGTACATCAAGTTTAGGGCTCTACTATAAAACCTGATACTGGGAAATTTGAGCATTAATGACATATCGAAATAGTGAACCGGGGAATAAACTTTTCCAGGCTTCTACTTTTACGTACTTGGAATGTTTTGAACAATGGAACTGTGGAAGAGATCCCTATATTTTTAGAGCTAATCTATAGCAATATTTAAAACATGCTTGTTGCTTTAATCCTAAAGCAACAAGAATCCTTTTTGTGAAATAGGCTTGTGTCCAGAATTTTTATTTCAATAAAATGCATCTTTTAAGAAAATATTTTTTTCATTCTTTACATTTCATACTATACATTCTTTGGTTTCTAGAATATTATTTCATTCTTTATTCATGACCATACCATACAAATAATCATCCTTAGAATCATTTATTCTTTGAATTTGTTGCCTTCGTACCTATGTACCCAGAGATCAACGACATGAATGATGTTGTTACTGACTCCCTTTTTGAATGAGTTATGGGTCTAAGGGATCCAAGGACTTTGAAGATGACAGAGACCGTAGCCTATCCTTTGATTTGTTAAGGATGGTAGAACAAGATGAAAATAGACTCTACCTTGCAAAAGGTCAGTGGACGTTGCGAGCTTAGGAAGGGGGTAAACATCAAAACCTAACTCACCACAGAAATATTACGAGACATCAATGAACATTTTCAAGAATTAAAAGATGTTTTCACACAATCATTTCAAGGCACTCCAGGCTACTGAAACATTGGTATGCTGTTAAGATTGGTGTTTAAAAAATCCATGTTAATGGTTCTACAATGGCCAAGCTAATCAAGAGGTTCGGGTTACTGGTTTGCCAAGAAAGGGAAATTGCATCAGTTATGCCATAAATGCCAAGCTGAGGAAGACAAGACATGTGTGCCCCCTCTATCTTTTCTATATGCGGGGCATAAATGTTACAGAGCCGATAGCGTCAAAAGCATCTAGCCAACACCAATTCATCTTTGTGGTTGTCAATTACTTTACTAAGAGGGTGAAAGTCGCTTTATATGCCAATATCAAAAAGTCGAATAGTCATCAGAACAAAAAAGAGAAAAAGAAAGAAAGAATACCGAAAAAAAGAAAAGAAAAGAAAATGTCAAAAATATCACATTTAACTGCACAATGTCAAAAGTTTGTGGTCTGTTCAAAGATCAGTTGCCACGTCCCAGTGCAACAAAGGTAGCTAGAGAGGAAAATAAAATAAAATAAAATAAAATAAAATAAAAGAAACTAGACTTGTAAAGATTGGAATAAAGAAGTTACATTTACCCCCTTATGCTTATTAAACATTGGCCAAGACCTTTGTAGGGGCAATGCCTTAGTTTGTGGAATAAAAGTGTTTTGTCTATTGAAGTTGACATTTTTTTCAAGTCTTGTCAGAACTTAAGTCGAAAGAGGTAGAATGGATTTAATCCTGATATGATCAGTTGAATTTGAAGAGAAAATGTTAAAAACCATCTATCATAGGCGTTATTCGCTTCGAGAGAAGGTTTAATATAGGTTTGGGAGTCTCACGGATTAAGCTAAGCAAAAAGAAATCATATGAATTGAAAGTTAGATAATAAGTGAAGTCATAAGTGGATTATTCCCAGAATCGTCTTCATCAACTGAGTTTTCCAAAGTCTTTTCCCAGTTTATTCTTTTGTATTTGCATTTAGTTTAAGTATTTCATTAGTCTTAGATAAGTTAATTAAACACTCCATATTTAAGGCTAAATAATAGGAAGAAAGTGAGTAGTAGTACTTTTAGGTTCCTTGGGTTCGATAAGATATTCTTGCCTGAGCTATACTACTGTTTGATAGGTGAGCTTGTCTCTATCGTTCTCACAGTCAGTCTATAGGTTCGATCACTCTTTTATAAATATTAAAACTAGACTGTTTTATAGCGATCAAGTTTTTGGTGTCGTTGCCGAGGATTTCGAAAATATTACGAAAGTTCTAGTTTTATTACTTTAGCCATTATTTCTAATTTTTATTAAATTTCTAATTTTACTAATCTTCTTTCTTTATTAAAATTGCAAGGTACCTCCAATTTATGACTAGAAGAAACCCTAGAGGACCATTAGAATATGACAGTGATATTGAATCTACCGCTTGCAGAAATCACAGAGAAACTAGACGAGCTCTAGACTACCAAAGAGAAGAACAACAAAACATATCCAATCCTCTTCAAGGGATAGCGAAAATAATCCTTTGATGCTCAAGATCGAATGCTCAGCGTACTATGTATGATTATGCTAAACCTAATTTGACAGGAGCAGAATCTAGTATTGTTAGGCCTGCTATAGCTGCTAATAATTTTGAATTAAAACCTAACACAATACAAATGATTTAACAGTTTGTTTCAATTTGATGGATTGCAGGACGAAGATCCAAATACTCATACAGCTAATTTCTTAGAGTTCTGTGATACTTTCAAAATAAATGGCATTTCTGATGATGCCATACGTCTTCGGTTATTTCTTTTTTCATTAAGGAATAAAGCAAAGTAGTGGTTGAACTTGTTACCACGAGGGTCAATCACCACATGGGATCAAATGACCGAAAAATTTCTTTTAAAGTATTTTCCACCAGCCAAAACGGCCAAATTTAGGAATAACATATCTTCTTTTGTGTAGAATAACGCAGAAACATTATATGATGCATAGGAAAGATACAAGGATCTCCTAAGAAGATGCCCACACCACGGATTACATTTGTGTCTTCAAGTCCAAAGTTTCTACAATGGTGTGAATTCTTCAACAAGACAAATGATTGATTCATCAGCCGGTGGAACTCTAACAACAAAACTCCTGAAGCGACCTACGATTTTATTGAGGAGATGTCATTAAACACTTATCAATGGCAAATCACAGGGGAAAAATTGACAAAATTAGCTGGAGTTTTCAACATAGACGCAGTGACAATGCTATCAACACAGGTGGAGTTAATAAATAAAAAGCTTGATAATTTATGTTCTTCGCAGGTACATCCAGTAATGCAATGCGAAGCAAGTGGGAATGTGGCGAATGCTGAGTACCCACCCTACCAACAAGGAGTAGAAAATGAGCAGACAAACTATATAGGTAACAATTTCAGATCCAAGAATAATCCTTATACTAATACTTATAACCCAGGTTGGAGGAACCACCCAAATTTTTTGTGGGGAGGACAAGGAAATCAAGGAATTCAAAGGCAGCAACCTCCTCCAAATTATCAAAATCAGCCCTACCCATAGGAAAAAAATCAAGCCTTGAAAAGATGCTGACAAAATTCATGGCAGCCATAGAATCTCGTCTTCAAAAGACTGATACAAACCTTGAACCACTTTTTCAGATGCCTGATGCAAAGAAATTCTTAAGCAAGCTGTTGACGAACAAATGCAAAATAGATGAAGAGCACCATGTGGAATTAAACGCAACATGCTCAGCAATGCTATAGAACAAGCTACCACAAAAACTAAAAGATCCAGGGAGTTTTACGGTTCCATGCTTAATTGGTAGTTTGACTATTGATAATGCGTTAGTTGATTTAAGGGCAAGTATAAATGTTATGCCTTATGCACTATTTAAACGACTAGGTCTAGGGAAGCCCAAACAAACTAGGATGAGTATTCAACTAGCTGATAAAACTGTTAGAATCCTTAGGGGCATTATTGAAGATGTTTTAGTCAAAATCGATAAATTTGTTTTCCCAGTAGACTTTGTTGTTTTAGACATGGAAGAGGATAATTCAATCCACTTGATTTTAGAAAGGCCTTTTCTAGCAACTGCTAGGACTAAGATTGATGTTGCCACAGGAGAACTCATACTTCGCATGGGAGATGAATCAATAAATCTTCAAGCTCTCAACTCATCCAGAGCCATGAATGATGAAGGTACGGAAATTACTCTAGCCGATAATCAAATTATTCAACCTTCATTGCAAGAAACACCACACGACATCAAATCTGAGTCAAACCATAGCATCTTAGTCGACATAGAAGAATCACGTACACTTAAGGTCAACAAATTAGAAGAGCAGAAGACACAAGCAAAGACGGATCCACATGAAGTAAAGTCAGAGGGACCGCCAGAACAGCTCATAGGAACATCGAATCACTTTAAAATAAAAGATGAGGTACATGAATCTTCCCCCACAACATGGTCAATGTAAGGAATCCAATATTTAGAAATTCCATGGTAAACACTTCTCACCCAGTTTTTTCATGAAAGAAGAACTACAGACATGAGAAAAGATATCCAAACCTTTAAACCTCTTTGAAATCTTCAACACAAGAATAGTCTAAGCTCAAGACTATAAATGAGCGCTTTTCGGGAGACAGCCCGAACACTAAAAATTTTTATTCTCAGTTTCTTTTCTTTCCATCTTTCTGTCCTAATTATTTCATTGAAAACTAACATAAAAGTGTAGATTTCTAGGCCAAACGGCCTTACAAACGGCCGTGCCCGTGGCCTTGTGGACCACCAAAACTACCACACTGACAGAGCAAAGCCGTGCAAGTCAGTCCAACCACCCCTAACGTCACGGATCTAACCACCCACAGCACGGGCACCGATAAAAATAGCACGGCCGTGTCTCACAGTTGTGCTAAGATACTGACTTATTTAGCACGGGCAGACCACACCCGTGCATTCCAACCTGCTCCTATACTGGCTTTTTAGGAACGGGCGTGCAAACCAACAAAACATGTGTGGAAGGACAACACACCCCACAACACGGCCGTGCGATACGGCCGTGTGAATCGGCACACCCTCGGTACACGGACGTGGGAACGTGCCAGATTTGAAATCCTATTTAAATCCCCACAGCCCGTCCTCTTTGTCCCATCTTCTTTCTTATTCATTTTTTCTCTTTTCTTTCAAAATTTTCTCTATTCATAGAAAAGATCCAAGACACTTGAGCAACACAAAGATCATGCCGAAGAAATGTAAGCATTATCTCCTTAGAGGAGACCTCAACATGAGTTCATGCCGGTAGCTTCACTTAATTGACACGCCAAGGGCCTCAAAACCTTTTTGGTTCTATTTTTCTCGTCTCGTCTCCTTTATTTTCCTTACCAATACTTCTTTTCTACTTAATTTAATTTATTTCATATTTGTTTATTGGTTTTAGGTTCTAAAGGCTGCTAGGGAATCACACACCACAGCCTTGAGGTCACACCCACTTTGCAAACCATCCAACAATAAGGACTTCTTAGTCCATTAGTCTTTTCTTTCAATTTCAGTTTTCTTCTTAGTCTCATTCTTTTTATTTCCTTAATCTTTAAATTTATAATTAGTATATTATAATTATTTCTCTATATCTCTTGGTTATATCTTCACAGGCTACCCAATTTCTTCATTTAGCAAATTGCTTCTTAGTAGCCACTCTACCGGGCCCATAGAAAACACCATCACCGCCACCAAAGATGCCCGGGATCATTCAGATTTCAGGGAGTATTACTTTCCCCACTTATCTTCTTGATTTGGCACATAAATTTCATTATCTATCTTTGTACATTGAGGACAATGTACATCTTAAGTGTGGGGTTAATAGTGTTTAACTTTTTGCATAATTCAAAAAACCCTGAAACTAGTCTTGATCTTAAGTATTATTCTCATAATATTAGTTAGGATGAAATTTCTAATGATTTATGATTTTTATTGATATGTTGTAAAACAAATCATAGTTAATTGTGCATTGATGATTAACTTTGAAGAATACTAGAAAATCAAGCATGATAAGTCTAATTTTCAAAAATAAAAATTGATAGGTTGTTGAACTAAATCTGAGTATTACTTTGAAATTTGAAATCTATAGGGATTGATGTAAAAAAACACCCACAATTTCTATGAGATATTGAGCCTTATAGAGCATATATTATTTTTCATGCTCACTTTTATTGATATTGAATGTGTCAACTTTGAACTGTTATTCTAGAACTTGCCTCGTTTATGCATGTCGAGACCACAATAATGATTTGATATACTGAGATGATAAAGGCACCTGGGTTTTAACCCGTTCACTCTACTAAAAAACCTACCTACACAAATTAACCCCTAGTGAACCCCGTTGAATCCTAACAACCTTTTTATTGACTCACCCACTAATATTAACCCAAAATCCCTTTGTTTTTGTTATCAACATTCTTTTGACTACCCTTCTATCGAGAATTGACTTGATCAATTGCCAAATTTGGTTATTTCAATTATCAAAGTTCCTTCTATTAAGTTTTACTTAGTTTCTTCTTAATTAAAAAAAATCCAAGTTTATTCAATAAAAGAGCTTAGAGCAATTAAACTCCAATTGTTGAAGAAAAAGCTTGTATTAAAGTATTATCAAATTTTAAAATGAAGAAAATACTTTTTATTATAGAGTAATTATCAATAGTGGTATTATTACTTTTCATTCGATGTAAATATTCATATTTAGTTCATTATTTTATTGATTAGGTAATTAGTCAGTTCAATCTCGATTTTAACCCTCTAATTCAGCCTTTATCCACACATTTTAACCCAAGCCCCGTTACATCCCTAATAAAGACCTTTTGATCTATTTATTATCCCATATACAGTGGTGGAGATTTGATTTTCAGGCATGCCTATGGGATTAGCTTTTCAGGTTCGACTTTTGAGCACTTTTTCTTGATCCTTAAACACTTTGAGTGCTTTGAGTGAATATTTAGTGAGGATTTCAACCCTTTTCGGTTTTGAATCAAAGGTAATTATTTAAATAAGGGGAGACACCTATGTTTCCATGCTACAAAATCATGACTTATCTCGTTTGAATCTTTAGGGCACTTCGACCTAAATGATCCATGTATAAATTATCTATGAATTATGATGATGCAATGTCAATGGGAATTATGAATTTTGGAAAGTTCGTTTTAATTGTAAATTGAGAATTTTGCTTGAGGACAAGCAAAAGCTTATGTGTGGGGGTATTTGATAAATCATAAAAGTAACATATTTTAATCCCACATTTAGTATGCTTTTGGATGAATTTATCCTTAATTTATGTAAAAAAGTGCTCTTAATCCTTTCTTTTCATGTCTTATACTCAAGAAAGCACCCAAGGATAAAAAGGACAGAAAACGGGTTTAAAACGGACCAAAGTGGGCCAACCCAAGAGTCGGCAGGGCCTGGACTTCATGCCATACGGCCGTGCCCCAATATTTAGATTGCACACAGCCACACCCTGATTTACACGACCGTGCCTTGTCTACAACGTGGCATAGCCATGCCTAAATCAACAGAATGGAGACACAGGATGGACCCCAATGTATACAGCCGTGCCCTAATTGGTAGACCCGAAGCATGACCTGACACCGATATGCACGGCCGTGCCCCAATTGGCAGACCCGAAGCACGGCCTCTACCCAGATATTGCACGGTGTGTCATAGCCGTGCCTAAATCAACAGAATGGAGACACAGGCTGGACCACGATTTACACTGGTGTGCCTTAGCTGTGCCCCTACTGCGGGAAAGAGTAATTTCACTCGGAATTGGATGCTTGGAGCCCAAGAAATACAATCCTAAGTCCACTCAAACACTTAGGATGAATTTCACTTGAATTAGAAGTACTTACGAGCCAAGTAAAGCATCCCAAACGTCTATATAAACAACCCAAGGCAGCAATTCAAGATCATCAGGTTTTAGCAGAATTTTCTGCCAGAGCTTTACTCGTTTAGGGAATTACTCGAAGATAGCCAGTTGATCCATCTCGAAGAGTCGAATTCTACTCAAGATGGAGGATCTCTCCTTCAATTCCTTCTGGGGGTTTTAAGGTTTTCTTATGTTTTGTTTTATCTTTTCTCTTGAGATGTTTTCTTATTTTATTATGAACTAGATCCTTCAAATACCTGAAGGGGATGAAACCTATGATGGATTTTGTTATTTGATTTATTGGGTTATATGATAAATACTTAGTTTGTTCTCAATTATGTGGCTTAATTTAATCTGATGTGCTTAGGTGGAGGAGGAATAAACCCTTTCTAAGAGTAGATCTAGCATAATTAAGCGGAGTTGATAGGGCACCTAGAGATAGGGTTACGAGATTTTGTCGGATTATGGGGTTATTATAACAAAATGAGAGTTCCACTAATTAACCTAAGGTTAGACGTTATTCACTTCGAGAGAAGGTTTAATATAGGTTAGAGAGTCTCACGGATCAAGCTAAGTAAAAAGAAATCATATGAATTGAAAGTTAGATAACAAGTGAAGTCATAGGTGGATTCTTCCCGAGGGTATCGTCTTTATCAACTGAGTTTTCCAAAGTCTTTTCCCAGTTTATTCTTTTGTCTTTGCATTAGTTTAAGTATTTAATTAGTCTTAGATAAGTTAATTAATCACTCCATATTTAAGGCTAAATAATAGGAAGAAAGTGAGTATTAGTACTTTTAGGTTCCTTGGGTTCGATAAGATATTCTTGCCTGAGCTATACTACTGTTTGATAGGTGCGCTTGCCTCTATCGTTGTCGCAGTCAGTCTACAGGTTCGATCACTCTTTTATAAATGTTAAAACTAGACTGTTTTGTAGCGACCAATGACGTATTAAAAAAGAAACCCTCCATCGAAGAGCCGCCCAAATTGGAATTAAAATAGTTACCAAAACATTTAGAATATGCATTCCTCGGGGACAATTCTACATTATCAGTAATCATCTCTTCAGAACTATAACCCAAGGAAAAGGATGAGCTGATAAAGGTACTAGGAGAACATAAGAAAGCCATACTTGGAAAATCTCTAACATCAAGGGAATAAGCCCTGCGTTTTGCACTCATAAAATCTTAATGGAATAAGAATATAGATCATGTGTGCAACCTCAGAGACGATTAAATCCAAAAATGAAAGAAGTGGTCAACACCGAGGTAATTAAACTTCTTCAATAATTTATCCTATTTCTGACAGCACTTGGGTAAGTCCTGTGCAGGTAGTTCAAAAGAAATAAGGAATGACGGTAGTGCCCAACGAAAAGAATGAGTTAATTCCCACAAGAACAGTTACAGGTTGGAGAGTTTGTATCGACTATAGGAAGCTGAATGATGCCACCAGAAAAGATCACTTTCCTCTACCCTTCATTGATCAAATGTTAGAAAGACTATCTGGGCATATGTACTACTGATTCTTGGACGGACTCTCCGGCTACTTCCAAATCCCCATAGCTCCTGAAGACCAAGAGAAGACGACATTTACGTGCCCATACGATATGTTTGCTTATCGTAGAATGCCTTTTGGATTATGTAATGCTCCTGCCACTTTTCAGCTGTTGTACAATGGCAATCTTTGACGAACTTGTAGAGGACATCATGGAGGTATTCATGGATGATTTCTCGATATTTGGTAATTCTTTCTAGCTTTGTCTTAAAAATCTACAATGAGTTCTAATTAGATGTGAAGAAACAAACCTTGTTCTGAATTGGAAAAAATGTCACTTTATGGGTAAAGAAGGGATTGTTTTAGGACATAAAATTTCTAGAAAAGGGATTGAGGTAGGTAAAGCAAAAGTTGAAACCATAGAGAAATTACCTCCTCCAAGTTCAGTGAAGGCCATTAGAAGCTTTTTAGGACATGTAGGTTTATAGAAGATTCATTAAAGACTTTTCTAAAATAGCTAAGCCTTTGACAAAATTACTAGAAAAAGATGTCCCTTTTAATTTCAATCAAGAATGTTTAGATGCATTCAATACCCTTAAAGATAAATTAATAAATGCACCAATTATAATCGCACTTGATTGGAATTTACCCTTTGTACTAATGTGTGATGCAAGTGACTTTACAGTAGGCGTAGTTTTAGGACAATGAAGAGACAAGCATTTTCAGCCAATATACTACGCTAGCCGAACATTAACACCCGCGCAAGAAAATTACACCACAACTGTGAAAGAACTGCTAGCTATAGTTTTTGCTTTTGACAAATTTAGACAATATCTAATATTATCGAAAGTTGTCGTTTACACTGACCATCCAGCTCTTCGTTATCTATTAACCAAACTAGATGCAAAACCTAGACTCATACGATGGATTTTACTCTTACAGGAATTTGATCTGGAAATACAGGATAAGAAGGGAGCTGAGAATTTGGCGGTAGATCACCTCTTAAGACTCAAAAATCCACACACCAAAAAGCTTGATGAACAAGAAATAAATGATTCATTTCATGAAGAACAACTCTTTTCTTTAAGGCATTCTGAAGTACCATGGTTTGTAAATATTACGAATTATTTAGCAGCTAACGTCTTGCCAAGAAAATTAACACATCACCAAAAGAAGCGATTCTTCGCTGATGTGAAAAATTATTTTTGAGAAGATCCCTTTGTCTTCTGCATATGTGCAGATCAGGTAATTTGAAGATGCATTACAAAGAGAGAAGCAAGCAAAATCCTGGAACATTGTCATTCAGGACCATCAGGAGGACATTACAGTGGTATTAAGACAGCACACAAAATACTCGAATTAGGTTATTATTGGCCCACTCTATTTAAAGATGCCAACAGGTATGTTACCGTGTGTGATAAATGCCAAAGAACAGGTAATACTTTTAAACATGATCAAATACCTCAAACATATATGTTGTCATGTAAAATATTTCATATATGGGGTATTGATTTTATGAGACCTTTCCCTAGTTCATTTGGAAATAAAAACATCCTAGTAGCAGTTGATTACATGTCAAAATGGGTAGAAGCAGAAGCCTTACCTACCAATGATGCTAGGGTAGTAGTTAAATTTCTCAAGAAACTATTCTCCCAATTTGGGACACCTAGAGCCATCATTAGTGATAGGGGTACCCATTTCTATAATACACAATTTGAAAAAGTTCTAAAGAAATATGGAGTATGCCACAGAACAGCCACCCCATATCATCTTTAAACTAGCGGACAAGTTGAGGTAGCAAACCAAGAGCTTAAGTGCATCCTAGAAAAAGGGTTGAATCAAATAGAAAAGATTGGGCAGTTAAGGTAGATGATGCTTTATGGGCCTACAGAACAGCATTCAAAACACCTCTAGGAACATACCTATACAAACTTGTATACGGAAAGTCATCATCTACCATTTGAGCTAGAACACAAAGTTTTTTGGGCAACAAAATTTTTGAATACTGACCTTACAATTGCGGAAAGAGAAGAATGATACAGATGAACGAGCTGGATGAATGGAGAACAGAAGCCTATGAAAACTCAAAACTGTACAAGGAAGCAACAAAAGCGATGCCACAATGCTTGTCTCAAGCGATCAAAACAATTCGAAGTAGGAGACCTGGTCCTACTATACAATTCAAGGCTTAAACTATTCCCGGGAAAACTGAAGTCAAGATGGTCAGGCCCATTCATGATCAAAACAATCTTTCCATACGACACCATTGAGGTAACTCATCCCACAAAAGGCATATTCAAGGTAAATGGTCACCGACATAAAATTTATAATGGTGTAGATTCTAGAGATATCAGAGAGGAGCTTCTACTCCACGAACCCTCCTTTAGAATCGAAAATAGCGAAAGTCTATCTTAAGACTATAAACAAGCACTTATCGGGAGGCAACCCGAGTGCTAACACATTAACATTGACTTGGTCTTTCTAAAATTTTTCCTAAAATGATCTAACAGAAATGCAGGACTATTAACACAGCCTTAAACACGGGCGTGCCAACAACCGTGTACAAGGCAGGGGACATACCACGGGCATGGCGGTATCCATGCACAAATAGGGAAAAATTCTTTTGAACAAACACGGGCTGCGATATAAGACACGCCTTTGCCTTTCAACCGTGCGAGGTTACTGACTTATCAAGCACGTGCTAGACACGGTCGTTCCCCACGACCGTGTGAAGCTACTGACTTATTGAGCACGGTTAGAAGTCGGTCGTGCCCACGTCTGTGCGAACATACTGACTTATAAAGCACGGGCTACACACGCCCATTCGACCCAACAGTGTGAATCAAAACATGGGCGTGGCAACTTTAACATGGCCGTGGCAAACCCATCTAAACGCGCCTAAAACCCAAAATCGTAAAAAGCATGGGTAAGTTTAAAACGAAACGGGCGTGTAGAAAGATCGTGCCTCAGACCATATTTAAAAAAATAACCACCCTCTTCCCCAAACCAAAACCCTAAAATTAGATTCCAACCCCCCTTCTTCAATCCGGCCACCAAATCACCCCCTCCCTCCAACCCACCTCCTTCCGACCATTCTTCTCAAAATACCAACCAAAACCAACCACACGCCCGCAGCACACGCCCTTGCTAGGCCGTGCCCACGCTGAAGAACCCAATACCATCGCCGTGCGCTCCACCCGTGCTCGTCAAGCACTACCGTGCCTGGTTCCTTTTCCTTCATATTTTCGCATATTTTGTCTTTATTTAAAGTTTTGTTTGATTTTAGATTTAATTCATATTGTTTAAGTTTATTTTAATTATTGTCTAAGTATTTATTAAAACATGATTCTTTATTCTTCTTGGTTGTTTTATTTATTTATTTTTTTTTTTTGCTTAATCTATTTTTCTTATTGATTTCCATTATTTAATGCATTATCTAATTTACTATTAACACATGTTAGATTTTATTGCCTCACCTCATGGAAGAATTGATGTTCTAATGAAAATCATAGTTAGCCTTTAAAATCATGATTTTTATGCAACATGTTTTGTTCCATGAGTCCTTTGTATAGCTTTATTATTTTATTAACCATGATTTTAGTTAGGAATTAGTCTAATGAATAATGAGATTGAGGTTTGCTGATTTTAGTATTTGTTCTTGAAGAAATATTTATATTTGCTATTGATTTTTGATTATTTTTTAGGAAAATTCTTGCTTATATAAAGGAAGTGTTTTTCAGGTATTATGTCATCATCACGTATTAAGCGAGCCGTCCCGAGTAAGAAAAGGAAGGGGCCCAGATCATCATTCGGAACTACCTCCCCCGAACTGCGACACCCCTTCCTCCGATTTCCTCAAGCTATCCAAGAAGAGCGTTACAAGATATTCAAAGAACGGCCATTAGGCACTGGAAGGTGCATTGACTGGAACGCCGTTGAACAAATAAGACTAGCAAATAACATCCGGGACCTCATTTCAACCGAACCATGGGAGTAGTTCTTCTCAATCATCGAGCCCACATACCTGGAGTTAACACTAGAGTTTTGCTCACTTTTACTTTACAAACAGTGATGGTACGGTTTGACAAGCCAGGAATAGTGCAACTCCGCTTAGGGGGTATGATACGTCAATTAAGCATTCCCCAATTTGGCATAGCTCTCAGACTTTATACAGATGAATTTAGAGAGGAAAATAACCTCTCCGAGTTAGACCGAGAACTCCCTCGCGTCCCCCTTCACTGTTGGTGCCGCCTAGCACCCACTACGAATTCTTACAACCCCAGTCGATCAAAGGAAACAGTCATGGGCCCATCCCTAAGATATATCCATGCCATCCTATCCCACACTATCACAGGTCGACGCGAAAGCACCAGCGTGGTAAACAAGCATGATGTCTACTACTTATCGTGCATGTCAGAGGGGGACGTTTTTTGATTTGGCATATTTCATCGCCTGTGCTATCCAGCACCAAATAGAGCAACACAGAAAGGGGATTCTATCAATGGGGCCATACATCACTAGGCTGGCTCGACAGTTCGACCTGCTGAACACAGACGATCAGATAACCTCCCTCAAACTAATGGGTGACATGGTACCTTAAGGCATCCAGATGATGCTACATATGGGGATGATTAAACATGGTCGAGGGACTGTTCCCCCCAATACAGACTAGCTACAAATGAGGAGGAGCCTGAGGACATTACTGATGATGTCCTACCAGTCCCAAGCCAGCAACCATCCTATCTAACAACTTCGATGGCAGGTATCTCTGCACGCCTAACACAGTTCAAGCAGTACTACACCCAGCAGTTTACTGACACTGCTCGAAGTTTTGATAGGATCGAGGCTACCCTTCAGCAAATCTGCCATCATTTTCATATATCACCACCGATACCTCCACAGGATCCAGTTGACGATAAGGACCTCTGAATCCTCATTTTCATATATCTATCATTTACTTCCTTTATTTTAAAACTCTTTATTTAATGTTGCATTTGAATTTGAACTTTTACTAGTATTACATTTTTCTTCTTACTTCACATTTACCATTGGCTATCTAATTTTCTAAGAATCGCTAACCAATTATATGTTACAAGATCGTTAACAAAGTGACTTTGCAGAATTACACCCCTCACACACTCAACTCCGGGATCATCTAGATTTCAGGGAGTATTACTTTCCCCACTTATCTTTTTGATTTGGTACCTAATTATCATTATCTATCTTTGTACATTGAGGGCATTGTACATCTTAAGTGTGGGGGTAATAGTGCCGAACTTTTTGCATAATTCTCAAAACCCTGAATTTAGTCTTGATCTTAAGTATTTTTTCTCATATTATTAATTCGGGTGAAATTTCTAATGATTTATGTTTTTTATCGATATGTTCTAAAATAAGTCTTAGTTAATTGTGCATTGATGATTAAATTTGAAGAATACTAGAGAATCGAGCATGATAAGTCTACTTTCTAAAAATTAAAATTGATAGGTTGTTGAACCTAATTCGAGTATCACCTTGAAGTTCAAAATTTATAAGGATTGATGTCAAAACACCGATAATTTTTTTGTGAGATTTTGAGCCTTATAGAGCATATACCCTTTTTCATGCTCACTTTGATTGATTATGAGTGTGTCAACTTTGAACTGTTATTCTAGAACATTCCTCGTTTATGCATGTCAAGACCACATTAATGATTTGATACACCGAGTTGATAAAGGCACCTAGGTTTTAAACCATTCACTCCACTAAAAAAGCCTACCCATACAAATTAACCCCTAGTGAACCCCATTAAATCCTAACAACCTTTTTATTAACTCACCACTAATATTTACCCAAAATCCCTTTGTATTTGTTATCAACATTCCTTTTACTACCCCTCTATCGAGAATTGATTTGATCAATTACCGAATTAGGTTATTTCAATCACCAAAGATCCTTCTATTATGTTTATTTTGGTTTGTTCTTAAAAAAAATTTCCAAGTATACTCAATATTAATAGTATGATAAAAGAGCTTAGAGCATTTAAACTCCAATTGTTGAAGAAAAACTCGTATTAAAGCATTATAAAATTTTAAGTAATGAAAATATTCGTTATTATATAGTAATTATCCATAGTGGTATTATTAGTTTGCATTTGAAGTAAATATTCATATTTAGTTCAGTGTTTCTAGGTAGGCAATTTGCCAAGTCAGTCTCAATTCTAAACCTCTAATTCAGCCTGTATCCACACCCTTAACCTTAGCCCTGTTACAACCCTGATTAAAGACCTTTTGATTTGTGTATCATCTCATATACAGTGGTGGAGATTTGATTTTCAGGCAAGCCTATGGGATTAACTTTTCAGGTTCGACTTAGAGCACCTTCGAGTGATTTGAGTGAATCTTTAGTGAGGATGTCAGTTCTTGTCAATTTTGAATTAAAGATAATCACTTAGATAAGGGGAGACACCTATGTTTTCATGCTATAAAGGTATGACTTATCGTAATTGAATCTTTGGGGTTCTTTGAGTTGAACTATCCATGTATAAATTATCTATGAATTATGATGAGACATTGTCAATAGGAATTATGAATTATGGAAAGTTTGTTTTAATTGTAAAGTTAAGAATTTTGCTTGAGGACAAGCAAAAGCCTAAGTGTGGGGTGTATTTGATAAATTGTAAAAGTAACATATTTTAAACCCATATTTAATAGGCTTTTGGATGATTTAGACCTTGATTTATGTAAAAAGGTACTTTTAATCCTTTCTTTCCATGTTTATACTCAGGAAAGCACCCGAGGGTAAAAAGAGCACAAAATAGGCTTAAAATAGAGTAATTGGGCCTTAACAAGCAATCAACATGGCCTGGCCCAAAGCCCACATGACCGTGCCTCGCCAATTACCTAGAGCACGGCCTCAACAACGTAACACACGACCGTGCAGCATCCATTTATCACACGGGCGTGCTTGGTGATCGACATGGCCGTGCCCAAATCGACAGACGTGAAGCACGGCCTGAATCCTGATTCACATGGCTGTGCCCAAAATGACATAATCAAGACACGGCCTAACCACGAGTTACACGAGCGTGTGTCATGGACGTGCCCCTACCACGAGAGAGAGCAATTTCACTTGGATTTGGATACTTGAAGCCAAAGAAACATACTCCTAATTTTACTCCAAAACCCTAATAGTAATTCTACTTGAAGGAGATACTTAGGAGCCAATTATAGCATCCCAAAGCCTATATAAACAACCCAAGGCAAAGATTAAAGGGGAGCTTTTAGGGAATCACTTGAAGATAGCCAGTTGATTCATCTCAAGAAGCTGGAACTCCATTCAAGACGGAGGATCTCTCCTTTAATTCCTTCGGGGATTTTAGGGAATCTTATGTTTTGTTTATTCTCTACTCTTGAGATGTTTTCGTATTTAGTTATGCACTAAACCCCTCAGACACCTGAAGGGGATGAAACCTATGATGGATTTTTTTATTTGATTTCTAAATTATATGATAAGTACTTGGTTTGTTCTTAATTATGTTGCTTAATTTAATCTGATGTGCTTAGGTGAAGGAGGAATAGATCCTACCTAAGAGTAGATCTAGCATAATTGAGTGGAGTTGATCGGATGCCTAGAGATAGGGTTACTAGATTTTGCCAGATTAGGGTGAAACCTAATATGGGAATCCATTGATCGATTTACTGCTTCTTTAGGGGGTTATTATAAGAGAACGAGAGTTCCACTAATTAACCTAAGGTTAGAAGTTATTCATCTCGATAGAGGGTTTAATATAGGTTAGGGAGTCTCACGGATCAAGCAAAGTAAAGAAATCATATGGTTTGGGGAATAAATAATAAGTGAAGTCATAGGTGGATTCTTCCTAAGGGTATCATCTTTATCAATTGAGTTTTCCTAAAGTCTTTCTCCAATTCAACCTTTTGTCTGTGCATTTAGTCTAAGTATTTCGTTAGTTTCGTAATTTAATCACTCCAAATTTCAGGCAAAATAATAGAGAGAAAGTTAGTAGTAGTACTTTTAGGTTCCCTTTGGATCGATAAGATATTCTTGCCTGAGCTATACTACTATTCAATAGGTGTACTTGCCTCTATCGTTGTCACAGTTAGTCTATAGGTTCGATCACTCTTTTATAAATATAAAAACTCGACTATTTGACACGATCAAATCACATAAGCAAAATAAGCTTCATAGCCTTTTTCAAATAACTCTTAGCTTTCAACACTGATATCACAGCCGGTAACCCATTCAAATCATTTGATTCAATATGAACAATTTCATAATTTTGACATCTCAAATCAATGATCTTTCTTTTGCATTTCACAACAGCATCATGAAAAAGTTAACCAATCCATACCTAGAATTATATTAAACTCATCAAATGGTAATAGCGTCAAATCACCCAGAAAACAAACATCTAGAAACATCAATAGACAGTTCTTGCATACTTTGTCAACCAAGACACATTTACCTAAGGGGTTCGATACTCTAACGACAAATTCAGTAGACTCCACAAGCTAAGTCTTACTGGATACTAAGTCATGCATACATATGAATGAGTTGACCATGTATCTATCAATGCAATCACAGAAGTATCATAAAGAGTAAATGTACCCGTAATAACATCTGAGAAGAATCTTCCTCACGAGCTCGAATGGCATAAGCTCTGGCAAGTGCTCTAGCTTCAGATCTCACAACTGCATCTTTTGTAGCTCTTTGACTACCACTGGCATTTATTGTGTTTCAAGAAGATCTACCTCTAGTTGAAACATTATCTGGCCTCGATTCTATACAATCGCTTGTTCAACAGACTCGGGACAATCTCAGATGAAATGGTCTAATGATCCACATTTAAAAACTTCTCGATCATTCAATCTATAATTACCGGATCTATTTTACCACAATACTTACATTTAGGTTGCTCGGATCAGACATTTCCCACACTAGCCATCGATGTAGCTGGAGCTTTGAAGTTCATTTACGATCTAGCTCGATCTATGTTTGAATGTCCCACATTAGCCTTTGAACGACTATGCTTATCTCTGAATTTCTTTGATGCAGACTAAATTGATTTACTTGAGAAACTCTTTCTCACATCTTTGGCTTCAAACTCAGCTTTTCTTTTATCTTTCCCGAGTGCTTCAGCTTTACACGCTCGATCAACAAGCACAACAAACTCTTTTATTTCCAGAATTCCACCTAGCAAATGGATATCACTCAGACCATCTTCAAACCTTTTACACATTATTTCTTTAGTCGAAACACATTCCTAGGCATATCGACTTAATCTCATGAATTCTCGCTCATATTTTGTGACAGTCATACGACCCTAATTCAATTCCAAAAATTCTTTTCGCTTTTAATCTATAAATCTTTGACTGATATGTTTCTTCCGAAATTCAGACTGAAAAAAATCCCATGTGACTCGTTCTTTTGGAACAACAGAAGTCAAAGTCTTCCACCACTGGTAAGCTGCATCTTGTAACAAGAAAACAACACATTTCACACATTCCTCAGGAGTCAATGACATTTCATCAAACACTCGGATAGTGTTCTCAAGCCAAAACTCAGCTCTCTCAGCATCATCATCACTAGTGGCCCCGAACTGTTCAGCCCCAAATTTACAGATTTTATCGTACCGGAGGCCTATTCATCAGATTCAAATTCATAATCGGAGGCACAACAGAAGTTTGAGGAAGATTAGACGAGGGCAGAGGTTGTGAAACAACAGGATTTGTTCTTATGTATTGAGTGAACCACTCATTCATCATTTGAAAGAAGGTTTGTTTAGCCTCTCCTTCCTGACCGCTAGTAGCCAATCTCGAATCAGATGGCGCTATCCCTTAAGTAGAAGTAGGCGCATTACTTTCAATGTCGTTAGCTACAGCTCTTTTGGGATCCATTTACTATACGAAAAACACATTTTATATGTCAGGATTCATAACAATATCACAATTCATATATATGGCATGTATAGCTAGACTCTCACACGCTATGTTAGTCCTAGAATTGACTAAACTGTAGCTCTGATACTAATAAAATGTAACACCCCTAACCAATAAACATCATCGATCTAGGGTTAAGAGGCATTATCGGACAAATCAGAACTTTTACGAACAACTTACATCATAAAGTTTATCATCATCATATCATAGCAAAATACAAGCATATGGTCCCTTAATGAGGTCTACGAGACCTAAAACATGCTTTAGAAAGGGGTCGGGACTAAACTGAACACATACGAAAATTTTTGAAAATTAAACATTTTCCAAAGCTGTAGAGGTCACACGTCCGTGTGCCCCACACAGCCGTAGACACGCTCGTGTGTCAAAGTCATTCCAAAATAGGGCATACATACTGACTCGTCCACACAACCTAAGACACGCCCATGTGCCTCACCCGTGGTCGATACTGACTTGTACCACACGTCCAGTCACACGCCTGTGTGTCTAACCTGTGTGCGACACTGACTTGTTTCACACTCCCAGTCACACGCCCGTTTGTCTAGCCCTTGTGTGAGCCTGACTTGAATCGAATTACAAATTCAAGGGACACGATCGAGCCACATGCCCTTGTGCTCAACAGTGTGGGCAAATATAGGCTATTTGCAAGGCAAATTTTCCACCCATTTAGGGTACAACCTACAAGCATAATAAACACATTTCATGCCTTCAAAATGCAATCAAGTCATACCAATAATGTCCATCTTTTCTAACCATTCAATGCATATCAAACTTATCAACTTGTGAACCATTTATCTCATTCTAATCACAAGCATTTCTAGGCAAAATCCATCCAAAAACTTACCAACTTTGCATCACAAAACATAATTGACATTTACCATATTCACATCCCATTTACAAGCCATATCACATAGCTTATATATACAACTCAAATCATCATCTAATTCAACTAGACTATACATGCCATACTTAGCTATAAACACATTCAAAGGTACCAAAATAGAGTTTGATAGCGTGGTGATGATCCTTGACAATCCCCGAGACTTTCCTAGCTTTAACGATCTATAAAACAATGCAAACACACACAGAGTAAGCTTTCAAAAGCTTAGTAAGCAGTATACAAATAAACTTAACATATAAACATTTATAACCATTTCAATCATAACAACTTCAACATATCTCATTAGCATATACATATTTCTTATTAGTTTCATTGTAACAATCCATTTGCTTGGCAACATCTTCCATGTCTATGTATCTCAATAGATCATGGTACATTCATACATATATCACATTTAGTCTCAACAAGACTATGCACATATCTCACTTGAGCAAATTCACATTTACTCACCTTTCAAACTCAAACATAGTATTCATTTCTAACGTACCCGAATCGTTTACACATTTCACATAGTCTTTCGATTCTTAGATTTTCCCGTTGAACCATTCGAAATCACATACGATGCTTAGATGATCGGAATACTCATACAATGCCAACGTCCCAAACGTGGTCTTACATGTAATCCAATATCGATGTCATTGTCCCAGACAGGGTCTTACACGAACCAAATACGATTCCAATGTTCAGACATGGTCTTACACATAAATATCAAATCAAACCTAACGTCCCAGATGTGGTCTTACATGATATCTCATATCAGAATCCTTATGTCATGACATGTGAATCCTATATATTCCTAAGGTTCGTACATGACTTTTCAGACATTGATGTATTGTCGATACTTTCTCAGCTTTCACATGTATATCTCCCAAAGCCATTCATCACAATTCAATGACATATGGACAATGTACAAATCAACTTAAATACATTTATTTGTTTATAAACTTACCTCGTACGGATATAATTAGACGGATTCGACTACTCATTCACTTTCGACTTTTCTCGATCTAAATTTGTTTTCTTTAGTTCCTGATCTATACATATTCAAATTTAACTCCTTTATTCATCCATCATTCAATTCAATCCAAAAATACACATTTAGGGCATTTTACAAATTAGCCCTCACATTTTGACATTTTCACATTTTGACATTTAAGTCATTATTTCACAAAATCACAAAATACACATAATTTCTTTACACCCATGCCTAGCCGAATTTTCACATGCTTTATATAAGTCCACATATTTCATTTATTTCACATTTTATTCCTTAAAAATATTATTTTCACAATTTAGTCCAAATTTATCAAATTCATCAAAAATCCAAAGACAAAAACATGTTAATCTAACACATATATTTCATATTTCATCATGAACTATCACAAAGCTTAAACTTTCATCAATGGCACATCTCATAATCAACAACCAATTCAAAAATTATAACATGGGCTATCTAGATTGAGCTGAAACAAACTCAAAAACGTAGAAATCATTAAAAACGGATCAAAAATCGTACCTTAATTGAGAATTATAGCTTGGCCAATTGAACCCTAATGAAATGGCTATTCTTTCTCTTTAATTTTGGCTATAGATGATGAATAGAAACATAATTTGGCTTTGTCTTTGAATTAATTATAACTTATTTACTATTTTACAAATTTATCCTTTATAAAACCATATAAAATAATGTAAAATATGGACATAAATGTCCACTAGTATAATCAAAGGTATATTATCCACTTAAAGACTTCCATATTAATAAAACATGACAATTTAGCATATTAAACATAGAGAATGCAACTTTTACAAATTATGCGATTTAATCATTTTCTCAAATTAAGCACACAAACAATAAAATTAACTTACGAAACTTTCACACATGCTTTATCACATACTGTAGGCACGAAAAATAATATTAAAACATTTATCTAACTCAGATTTGTGGTCCCAAAACCACTATTCTGATTAGAGTCTAAATCGGACTATTATATGATTGAAGTAGCGTTGAAAAATATCTTTGGTTGCGAGGCACCAGCGTGTGAAGATTCTGCTGTTTTGGAAGTACTCCTTACACCAGCCATGAAGAGAAGGTAAAGAAAACAAAAAAAGGAAAATAATGGAGTAAACAATAAATAGAAGAGAGGTTGAACACAAGAGAACCGTAAAAAATGTGAACTTTGTAAGAAGTGAGAAACATGAACCAATTGAAGAAAATAAAAAGGGATAATGATAATAGTTTTAGGGAATGGAAAATGTGAGGTAGATGGGTTATGACATAGAGGAGAAGTAAAAATGGAAAAGACTTTTAGTGGGAAAAAATGAAATAACTGAGCCCTACATTATGGGCTTTATCCTTTGGGTTTCCTAATATTCATTAAATGCAACTACCTAAAAATCTTTCCTTTGGAATTTACTGACTAGTCAACTCTTTTATTAAGACCTCATCATTCAGTTTATCATGGTAAAACATTTCGTTGTAATGTTACAGCAAATTACTCCTCTGTATACACTAACAAATCCTTCTTCTTTTATTCTAATCCTGTTCATAATAATAAAAACATAAATGAAATTGTATTAAAAATAAAAAGAATAAAAATAAAAATAGCAATGGGAAATAAAACGGAAGAAAACTACTTATTAACAAAAAATTAAAACATCACGAAGGCTAACGCCTTGCTTGTCACGCTTCTATAGGAGCACCTCAATAATGCTTAAAGCGTTGTCCATTAACCTTGAATGTAGCCCCTTTTCTTAGGTATTTAACAATAATAGCATTATGCAAATGCACTTGAATTATTTCAAAAGGTCCTAACCATCAAGATTTTAACTTACCAAGAAATAATTTGAGCCTGGAATTAAACAACAATACCTGCTATCCAGGTTTAAATTGCCTTGGTAAAATATTGGCATCATGCCATCGCTTGGTCATTTCCTTATACAAACAAGCATTCTTTTATACTTGTGTGTGAAGCTCTTTCATCTCATTAAATTCTAGCAATCTTTTGCCACTAGCAGCAGCCCAATCCATGTTCAGCAGGTAAATGACATGGTGATAAACCGTAAAAGAACATATTTTAATCCCACATTTAGTATGCTTTTGGATGAATTTATCCTTAATTTATGTAAAAAGGTGCTCTTAATCCTTTCTTTTCATGTCTTATACTCAGGAAAGCACCCAATGATAAAAAGAACGCAAAACGAGCTTAAAATGAACCAAAGTGGGCCAACCCAAGAAGTTAGCACGACCTGGACTTCATGCCACACGGCCGTGCCTCGATATTTATCTAGACTAAGGCCTTACCCCGACTCACATGACTATTTTCCCATCGATAAAGTCCACGCACAGGTGTGCCTAGTGATCTACACAATCGTTCTCAAAATGGCAGAACCGAAGCACTGCCTCTACCCATATATTGCACGGGCGTGTCATAGCCGTGCCTAAATCGACAGGATGGAGACACGGGCTGGACCACGATTTACACGGGCGTGTCAAGCCTATGACCCTATCTTGGAAAAGAGTAATTTCACTCGAAATTGGATGCTTGGAGCCCAAGAAACGCAATCCTAAGTCCACTTAAACACCTAGGACGAATTATACCCGAATTACGAGTACTTTGGAGCGAAGTAAAACATCCCAAACGTCTATATAAACAAATCGAAGGCAACAATTCAAGGGCGTCAGGTTTTGGTAGAGTTTTCTGCCAGAGCTTTACTCGTTTAGGGAATTACTCGAAGATAGCCAATTGATCCATCTCGAAGAGTCAGAATTCTACTCAAGACGGAGGATCTCCTTTTCAATTCCTTCAGGGGGTTTTAAAGATTTCCTATGTTTTGTTTTATCTTTTCTCTTGAGATGTTTTCTTGTTTAATCATGAACTAAACCCCTCAGATACCTGAAGGGCATGAAACCTATGATGGATCTTGTTATTTAATTCTTTCAATTTATATGATAAATACTTAGTTTGTTCTTAATTATGTTGCTTAAATTTATCTGATGTGCTTAGGTGGAGGAGGAATAGACCCTGCCTAAGAGTAGATCTATCATAATTAAGCGGAGTTGATTGGGCACCTAGAGATAGGGTTACGAGATTTTGCTGGATTAGGGTGAAACCTAATATGGGAGTCCATTGATGGATTTACTGCTTCCTTAAGGGGTTATTATAAGAGAACGAGAGTTCCACTAATTAACCTGTGGTTAGACATTATTCAGTTCAAGAGAATGTTTAATATAGGTTAGGGAGTCTCACGGATCAAGCTAAGTAAAAGAAATCATATGAATTGGAAGTTAGATAATAAGTGAAGTCATAGGTGGATTCTTCCCGAAGGTATTGTCTTTATCAATTGAGTTTTCTTCAAAGTCTTTTCCCAAAGTTTCATTTCTTTTGTCTTTGCATTTAGTTTAAATATTTCATTTCTTTTAGTTTAATAAACCAATCACTCCATATTTTAGGCTAAATAATAGAAAGAAAGTGAGTAATAGTACTTTTAGGTTTCTTGGGTTCGATAAAGATATTCCTGCCTGAGCTATACTACTGTTCGATAAGTGCGCTTGCCTCTATCGTTGTTGGAGTCAGTCTACAGGTTTGATCATTCTTTTATAAATATTAAAACTAGACTATTTTACAGCGATCAACTTTTTGGCGCCGTTGTCGGGGACTTTTAAAATATAATGAAAGCTCTATTTTTATTACTTTACCCATTATTTCTAATTTTTATTTTTTATTAAATTCTAATTTTGCTAATCCTCTTTCTTTATTAAACTTGCAAGGTACCTCTAGTTTATGATTAGAAGAAACCCTAGAGGACCATTAGAATACGATAGTGATATTGAAGCTACCGCCGCATGAAATCGCAGAGAAATTAGGCGAGCTCTAGACTCACAAGAGAAGAACAACAAGATGATCTAATCCTCTTGAAGGATGGCCAAAATAATCCGCTTTGATCACGAAGATCGAATGCTCTCACGTACTATGTATGATTATGCTAAACCTAATTTGACAGGAGCAGAATCTAGTATTGTTAGGCCTGCTATAGTTGCAAATAATTTTGAATTAAAACCTAACACAATACAAATGACTCAACAGTTTGTTCAATTTGATGGATTGCAGGACAAAGATCCAAAAAATCATATAGCTAATTTCTTAGAGTTCTGTGATACTTTCAAAATAAATGGTGTTTCTGATGATGACATATGTCTTTGGTTATTTCCTTTATCATTAAGGAATAAAGCAAAGTACTGGTTAAACTCGTTACCACGAGGGTCAATCACCACATGGGACCAAATGACCGAAAAATTTCTTTTAAAGTATTTTCCACCAGCCAAAATGGCCAAATTTAGGAATGACATATCTTCTTTTGTGCATAATGACGCAGAAACATTATATGATGCATGGGAAAGATACAAGGATATCCTAAGAAGATGCCCACACCACGGATTACCTTTGTGGCTTCAAGTCCAAACTTTTTACAATGGTGTGAATTCTTCAACAAGGAAAATGTTTGATTCATCAGCCGGTGGAACTTTAAAGAAGAAAACTCCTGAATTGGCCTACAATTTTATTGAAGAGATGTCATTGAACACTTATCAAAGGCAAATCACAAGGGCAAAGCTGACAAAATCAGCCGGAGTTTTCAACATAGATGCAGTGACAATGCTGTCAACACAGGTAGAGTTAATGAATAAAAAGCTTGATAATTTATGTTATTCATAGGTACATCCAGTAATGCAATGCGAAGCAAACGGGAATGTGGCGAATGCTTAGTACCCACCCTACCAACCAGGAGCAGAAAACAAGTAGACAAACTATATAGGTAACAATTTCAGAACCAGTAATAATCCTTATAGTAATACTTATAACCCAGGTTGGAGGAACCACCAAAATATTTCGTGGGGAGGACAAGGAAATCAAAGAATTCAAAGGCAGCAACCTCCTCCAAATTATCAAAATCAGCCCTACCCACAGGCAAAAAATCAAGCCTTGAAGAGATGCTGACAAAATTCATGGCAACCACAGATTCTCGTCTTCAAAAGACTGATACAAACCTTGACGAACAACAGAAGTCGATGAAAGGACTCGAGAATCAAGTTGGAGAATTTACTCGGTCACTGGGACACCTGACAAAGTTAATTTCTGAATGCCAACAAGGAAGTCTACCAAGTAACATAGAAATAAACCCAAAAGAGCAAATCTAAGCCATTACAACTTAAGAGGGTACCGAAGTAGATAGACCCACATCAGCGCAAGAAAAGAAGGATAAGACCGAGGTAGATCAAGAAAAGCCAAAACTGGTAATCAAAGAATACCAACCTCGCATACCTTATCCCGAAGCATTAAAAAAAGATGTTTCAGAGGAACAATTCGGTAAGTTTCTAAAACTCTTGAAGAAATTACATATTAACTTACCTCTTCTTGAAGCTCTTTTCCAGATGCCCGATGTAAGGAAATTCTTTAGCAAGCTCTTGACAAACAAACGTAAAATAGATGAAAAGCACCATACGAATTAAACGTAACATGCTCAGCCATGCTACAGAACAGGCTACCAAAAAAATTAAAAGATCCAGGGAGTTTTACGATTCCATGCTTTATTGGTAGTTTGACTATTGATAATGCGTTAACTGATTTAGGGGCAAGTATAAATGTTATGCCTTATACACTGTTTAAACGACTAGGTCTAGGGAAGCCCAACCAAGCTAGGATGAGTATTCTACTAGCTGATAAAATTATCAGAATCCTTAGGGGCATTATTGAAGATGTTTTAGTCAAAATCGATAAATTTGTTTTCCCAATAGATTTTGTTGTTTTAGATATGGATGAGGAAAATTCAATCCCTTTAATTTTAGGAAGACCTTTTCTTGCAACTGCCAAGACTAAAATCGATGTTGCCACAGGATAATTCATACTTCGTGTAGGAGATGAATCAGTCAATCTTCAAGCTCTTGACTCAGCCAGAACCACAGAAGATGAAGGTAAGAAAGATGTTTCAATAGATAATCAAATTATTCAACCTCCATCACAGGAAACATTATGAAACATCAAAACTGAGCCAACACAGAAGCATACGATCAACAATTTAGAAGAGCAAAGATATACACCAAAGAAAAGTCGGATCCACACGAAGTAAAACTTAAGGAACCACCAGAAGAGCTCATAGGAACATCCAATCACTTTAAAATAGTAGATCAGGTGCTGTTAGACAAAACCTATCTTCACATCACTTCAACGGACTCGAGGGCAAAGGAAGAAATCCTTTCCAAGGTACACAAAATCTTCCCCCACAACACAGTCAAGGTAAGTAACCCAAAATTTGACAAATTCAAGGTAAATGCTTCTTAATTCCAATCTTGTCATGAAAATAAAATCGCAAGTATAAGGGAAGATATTCAAACCTTTAAATCTCCCTAAAAATTTTCAATCATGAGGACAGTCTAGCTTAAGACTATAAACGAGCACTTCTCGGGAGGCAACCCGAACTATAACACTATTTATTTTTAGATTTGATTTCAGTTTCTTTTCTTTCCATCTTTCATTCCTAAGTATTTAGTTGGAAACTAACACAAAAGTGTAGTTTTCCAGACCACACAGCCTTACACATGGCCGTGTCTGTGGCCGTGTGGACCACCAAAACCACCACACTGACAGGAGCAGGGCCATGCAAGCCAGTCCAACCACTCCACGTCGTCACGAGCCCAACAACTGTAATATCCCGGGTTAAGGGCTATTTTGTTTTGGCATTGTTTGCATGTTAATGGCTTGCTATGTTGTTGTTTGTGAGGTTTCGGGCTTAGTTGTAGGCTAGGAGTATGCCTAGTAGGAGGAAAAAAATTTTAGTTTTTGGGCTTTAGGGGATAGGAGCTGAAGGAGCTGGGTCTTATATATTTTAATTGGTGTTCTTGAGCACAAGGAAGGAGCTGGTGGAGTGGCAAAGCATGCGCCACTTAGAGCATGTGTTTGGCGTCAAGTGCAAGGGGAAGAGGTCTTGAGTTCAAGTCTGCAAGTGGCCACCCTTTTGTCTTACTTTTTGACGCCAAGGAGAGGAGAGTTGTAGGCGGTCAAACTCGCCTTGGACTAAGTCAACACATTCAAAGGATGGGTGGAGAGCAAATGGTGGAGGAAGACTTGGTCATAGGCATTTGAATTAGTGGCTTTGGAGTGATTGGGGGAGGTTGGCGGTTTGAGGAGATTTTGGGGAGGTTGGTCGGTTGGTAAGTGTTGTGAGAGTGTTGGAGAGTGCCAAATTCCTTGGACTTTTGGATGCATTTTCGGTCATAGGGGAATAGCAATTAAGCTCTTTCATTTTTGTCAAAAAAAAAACAAGCTGATTTCTCTTTTAGTCAAAAGCTAGCTCAAACCTCAAACTTCTTCTTCTCTTTTCTCCTTTAACCGAATGCTCAAGTAGCTTGTTGCCAAAACCGAACCTAGCACTTTGCTTTCTCAGCTAGAACATTTTTCTTCTCTTGGAATCGGAAACCCAAACACTGGTGTGCCGAAACTTTGCTTTGTTTATTTCTTCTTCTTTTCATTGTGCAAAGCCGAACCTAGCATCCCATTTTCAACTCTTTTCTCTTTCGAAACCTTGTTAGCCGAAAGTCTCCCCTCTCCATTTCCTTTTCTCTTCCAAGAAAGAACCGAAGGTGCTTCTCTACTTTCTTTCTTTCCATTTCGATTCTTGGCCGAATTCATCTATACTCTCTTTTCTTTTCACACAAAACCGAAAGTAACCCCCTCCATTCATCTTGTTATTTTTCTTTCTTTTCCAAAACATGTTAGCCGAACCTTACTACAACCCTTGTCGATTTCTTCTTTGTTTTCTTTTGAACTTTTCTTTTCTTAATCAAGGGTGTTAGCCGAACCTATTCCTCTTGTTGGAGCCTTGTACAATCGGTCTACTAAGAGGGTAAGTATTGGCCGAATGGCCATTTCTCCTTTCTCTGGTACTTTACCGATTTTTAGTATGAAAAAGGGGTCGATTTCGGCATCTGTTAAAAAGGAGTAACGTTTAATTTTGGTAATTGATTTCATATAGGGCCTTTGGATTTCGAAGCAGTCGATTGGAGAAGCCAAGTGGTAAGTTGGGGTAAGAGATTATCTTGATAGTTATTCTTCTAGAATTCTATAAGCCAAGTTTCAATAGATTAACGGTTCTTTTTAGGGTGTGCCGATTGCTCAAGAGGAACCATTGTCGATTCGGGTTTGGTAGGAAACCGAACCATTTGCAAAGGTAAGGCTTAACGCAACCCCTTGGGTTACCTATTTTTGGCCGAATGGTATAGTGACTAATCCATTGTTGGCCGATTGTAGGATTGGGGTTGTCGAGGTGATCAAGGGACTTTGACCCATTCTTAGGATTAACATCTTTGCTATTTCAGGTGTGTAAACCAACACACTATCTTAACTAAGTAATGTGATAACCTGTTTGTGTAAATGAAACAGTGTGGTTGACTATTTTGGTACCCATTGAGGTATGGATATGGATTCAGGTAAGTCCGTTTCATTATGAGTTATGTGATATCATGATTTTTGATACTTTGAGATGCCATATTAAGCATGTGAGCATGATAGCATGATTGCACGATTTTGCATTTAGTATGATATGCTATTGGGTGATATGAGAGGAGGGGAGTATGATATCCGTGTCTTTGGGACACCTTTGGGAAGTTTGGCACCTCCAAAGGTTTGGTACCACATATTTTGTGACTTTGGGTCACGGAGGTTTGGCACCTCGGCGTCTCGTCCCAGTGGCTTAGTACCACGGTGGGTTGGCCCCGATTGATTATATGGGATTAACGCCATGATTTGGTATCACACGATGGGTTGGCCCCATCATCGGATTTGTATCATGGTCACGGTGATTTGGTATCACATTGTGTCTTTGGGACACGGAGGTTTGGCACCTCATTGCGACTCGTCCCGTGGTTTGACACCACCGTGGGTTGGCCCCACTTATGAGATACTGAGATTGTCGCTAGTGATTTGGTATCACACGATGGGTTGGCCCCATCATTGGATTATTTGTGACTTGGTCTCGGTGGTTTGGCACCACATTATGGATATCGTGACTTTGGGTCACCAGTGGTTTGGCACCACCAGTGGTTTGGTACCACACGGGGTAGAAAAGGAGATATGGTTGGCTAGGATCGGGTGCATTACTTGCATTATTTGTTATGGTGTGTGTTGGCATGATATACCGGGAGAGGGATTTATACACTGAGTCTTGCGACTCACTCTCTCCTTTGACTTTTCAGGTGACACTTAGATGCGGACATGGAGCCGGGATGGACTCGAGGTGCTCATGCCATGCTTAAATAAGGAATTGCGTAGACTCTTATAAAGCTTGGTACATTAGCTTATTTATTTCTATTCAATTATTTTGGTTTCTAAAAGGCCTTTTAAAATTATATTTTGTTATGTTTATGATTAAAGTAGATTTTAACATGCCTAACAAATTAATTGGGTTAAAATGTGCTAAAACTTGGAAAGATAACGATTTCAAAACTATAAAAGCGACATTTTAAAACTATACCATCGGTATCACACTAAGTTTTGGAATAAAAGAGAACTCAAATGTTATTCTAACTTAAAACACGATTTTTTTCTACTAAGTCAAAATGTTTAATAACAATAATAAACAACTCAAACTTCCAAATAAGATGAACTAGTTTTACCTACACATCTGAGTAAGTTTTAAAATTTTCGGGTTTCCAAAGTACACTATCGATTTGTTTAAAATCCGCTTAGTTTTTCTACAAGATCAAAATATGGCAAAGTGATTCATCAAACTTTTAAACTTAAACCTAAACCTCTCAAAATTCTTTTTCCCTGTAACATACCAGATTCAGTTGTGGTGTGATGATCGGGTTTGGGGTGTTACAATTGTGGTATCAGAGCTAAGTTCAAAGGCTCAGTGTGGGCCCGAGGCCCAAAATGTTTTAAAACTATAGTTTTTGAGTATTCTGTTTTAAAAGTATGGTTTGAAAGGCATGGCACCGAGTCTCCGGCACCAATCCGCCCAGGTAAGTACCCCGTACTATTGGTTGTGATATTAATTGATATGATTGGATGGCTAGTAAGACTACTTTAGAAACTAAAACTGATAGGACTAAGTAGACTCGCGAAAACAAAGCTCCTTTAATATTCATAAGACTTTGCTTTAAAATAGTGGGATAATTACTGATGCATAAAATTCTTTAAATCAGACGAGAGTTAGTCATGAGTACCCGAGGTGGACGTGGTCGTTGACGAGGTCGCGGTAGGATGACAGTTTCTGAACCCGTAGGATCTGGTCAGGGTCGAAAATGAGATCTGATTCCGCCACTAGTGGAGGTGGTGAGTTTCAAGAGCGGTAGGGATGACGCAGGTGTCACAAGCGATCTTGCGAGTGTTAGAAAGGGTAACTGGAGTAGGTGGAGGTGTAGGAGCTAGAAATCATCCTGGCGACTTGGGCAAATGAAATTTGAATTCTTTCGGGTGTCTCGGTGTTGCTCCTAGCCTTCTTGAATATTGGTTGGAAGTGACAGAGCGGATCATGGACGATCTAGACTGATCGCTGAAGAAAAATTAAAGGGATCGTATCACTTCTCGAGATGAGTCATACCAATGGTGGCTCCTTTATTGGAACAATACCGCAATGAAGATCGACTTGGGACTATTTTCGAGCCGCTTATCAAAAAAATGCGTGGGAGCTAACTACATTAATGAGCAATGAAAGCATTTACGAGGTTAGTTCAGAGAGCAAATCGTGTCGAGTAATAGGCGAGTTTTGAGGTGAGTCGGTATGCGGGGGTATGGTGGCTCTTGAGCATGAGAGGTGTGTTCGTTTGAGGATGGCTTGCGAGGCTAATTAAGGTTGTTGATTGCACCTCGGCAGGAGGCGTGAATTTGCTTCTCGTTCAAAAGGTGAAGGTAGCCGAGGGCATTAAGGAGTCGGTGAGGCAAGGCATGGATAGGAACCCGACACAAAAGGAGTTTTGGATCTTACGGGTCATCGGTGTCAATCAGAGAAAAAGGCTAGACCGAGTGGGCGAATCGGTCGGGTAGGTTTGTTCTGCTAAGCGGGGACCATCGCAGATGTAACCGCTGTAGAAAGGCTCATTGGGGAGGATGTTGGACCGATGGTAAAGGCTTGTTTTGAGTGTAGCTCATTTGGACCACCGTGTGAGGGACCGTCCGCAAATTGGCTAGGATTCAGTTAGAGAGTCGTAGTACTCGATATAGGAATAACGGACCACCACCGTAGAGGGGCCGAGGTAATGGCGAGAGGAGGCAATGGTTACAGTGGGGCCGTGGAGCACCGGCGAGGTGCGAGTAGTTTGAGGCCGACAATTGGGGTTGGTGTATCTTTGCGAGGCACCGAGAGGAGGGCGACGCACCGGACATCATTATCGGTACGTTTTTGAATCTTTGGTTCTCCATTTACTACTTTGATTGATGTGGGTTCAACACATTCGTATGTTGCAAGTAGTATAGTGAAGTCTATGGATTTAGACTCGAGATATCTTCTAGGCGGATGACCGTAATAAGCCCTCTAGGTCACTCGTAGTGGTAGATAAAGCTGTATAGAGGCGCACCTCTAGAACTCAAGGGGTAGTATTTGAGGCGATCTGATGGAGCTGCCGCTTGGGGAGTTCGATCGATTCTTGGGATGGATGGTGGTTAAGCACCGGCGAAGTTGAATGCGCGACTAAGCGCATGGTTCGAAACACAACCGAGGGTGATGAGGTAGTTCGATCGGTAATAGGAGAAATTATCATCCAATGTGGTAGCTGCTCAAAGCCGAGAAGATGGTCGAAAAGAACGTGAAGCATATGTAGTACATGTGTATGCCTTGGAGGCTAAGGAGTCTGCTTGTGGAGACGGTTGAGACGATTAGGAATTTGTTGATGTGTTTCTGAGGAGCTTCGGGTTTGCCACGGATCGGAGGTAGAGTTCGGGATAGACACATTACGGAGCTGCGCCGGATCCATTGCTCCGTCTGAGGATGGCACCTAAGGAGTTAGTGGAGCTTAAGGCTCGAATCTGAGGAATTGTTGGACCGAGGCTTTATCGAATAGCGTTTCACCTTGGGGAGCGTCGGTACTCTTTGTCAAGAAGAAAAGCGGTACCATGCGGATGTGTATAGACTACATGGCCGAATAAGTCGACGATCAAAAACAAGTATCCACTGCCTCGGATAGATGACTTGTTTGATCAGCTGGAAGGGGCGTCGATTTTCTCGAAGATCGACTTAAGGTCTGGGTATCACCAATTAAGGGTGAAGGAGGCGGATATCTGTAAGACGACATTTCGTACTCGGTATGGGCACTTTGAGTTCTTATTTATGCCATTCGGGTTGACTAACGCGCCGGCGGCCTTCATGGATCTGATGAATAGGGTGTTTCAACGGTATTTGGATCAGTTCGTAGTGGTTTTTATCGACGACATCTTAGTATATTCAAGGACTGAGGAGGAACATGATGCGCATTTGCGGGTGGTGTTGCAGATTTTGAGGGAGAAATAGCTTTATGCGAAGTTCGATGAATCGAGTTACGGCTTAGGAGGTGGCGTTCTTGGGTCATGTAGTATCGGTGAGGGATTAGAGTGGACCTCGTAAGATTGAAGCGATCTTGGATTGGAAGCCGCCTAAGTCGATGGTGAGGTTCGAGTTTTACGGGCTGGCGAGATACTAGAAGATTTGTAGAGGGTTTCTTATTGATCGCACTCAGATGACTAAATTATTGAGAAAAGGGGTTCCGTTTATTTGGGTGAGAAGCGGCAGGAGAGCTTCGATAAGTTGAAGAAGATTTTGACCAAGCTCGGTTACGATTCAACTGAAGGTTGGTAAGGAATTTACTGATGTCTTGCGATGCATCACATCTGGGTTTGGGTTGTGTCTTGATGCAAGAAGGAAGGTTGTGGCTTACGCATCTCGGCAGATGAGACCACATGAGGTAAATTATCCAACGCATGATCTGGAGTTAGCGGCTGTAGTATTTGCCTTAAAGATATGGAGGCATTACTTGTACGGAGAAAGATCGATAGTCTACACGGACCATAAGAGTCTGAAGTACCTTCTGACTCAGAAAGACTTGAATCTGAGGCAGTGCAGATGGATTGAGCTGAAAGACTCGATTGCTCCATTGAGTATCATCCGGGCAAGGCTAACATTGTAGCGAGACGCGTTAAGGCGTAATGTTGTTTGGATCTAAGGCGATGTTTGCCCACTTGAGTTTGTATGACGACGAGAGTATTACAGCGAGCTACGAGTTAAGCCTACTTGGGTTGAGCGGATCGAGAAAAATAGTTGTTAGATGAGGTTACGAGTCGCAGAGGACACAAGTGCGAGCGATGGTTTGGAGGGTTCTGATGTGTCGAGGCGATGGAGTCTTTGTGTTTTTAGGAAAGCTTGTATGCCGAGGGATTACGAGTTAAGGTAAAAGATTCTTGAGGATGCACATAGCGCCCCTACGCTATGCATCCCGAAGGTAGCAAAATGTATAGGGATCTCGGAGAAACGATTACGGTGGTAAGATGCGAAAAAGGAAGTGACGAGTTTGTAGGAAAGTGTTTGACATGTTAGCAGGTCAAGGCTGAGCATCAGTTGCCATCTGGGTTGCTTCAGCCAGTGAAGATCCCACAGTAGAAGTGGGAAAGGATAACTATGGATTTCGTCAGTGGATTACCGCTTACACCGAGCAAGAAGGATTGATTTGGGTAATCATGGATCGACCGACTAAATCACTCACTTTATTCGGTGAGGTTGGATTACTCACTTGAGAGGTTGGCGGTTGTATGTGTCGAGATAGTGAGGCGCAGGGGTGCGATGTCGATCATCTCGGATAGGGATCCCGATTCACGTCAAGGTTTTGGAAAGCGTTGTATCGAGCTCGGGTACGGTTAGATTTCAAAGACATTTCATCCATGATGACAGGCGATCGGAAAGGGTTATCTGATCTTAGAGGATATGCTACGAGGGTGTGTTTTGGACTTGAGGGTAGTTGGGAGGAGTATCTACCGTTAGTGAATTCGCCTACAACAACGATTACCAGCGAGCATCAAGATGGCACCTTATGAGGCGTTATGCGGTAGGAAGTGTCGCTCACCTACTTGTTGGACGAGTTAAGTGAGCGTCGGTTGTTGGGACGAGTTAATTCTTTGAGGCGAAGACAAGCTTAAGTTGATTGAGCTCGATTGAAGGAAGCTTGGACCGGCGAAGTCTATCTGCGATCTTAAGCGGAGAGATATTGAATTTGCTGTGGGAGATCGGGTTTTCTGAAGGTCTCACCATGGAAGAAAGTGTTAAGGTTCGGGAGGAAAGACAAGCTAAGTTCGAGGTTTATTGGGCGTATAAAGTCTTGAGGCAGAGTGGGACCGATTGCATATCGGCTCTCTAGTTGCCAGCAGAGCTAAGTCAGATTCATGACGTGTTCCACGTTTCGATGCTTAGGCGATATCGTTCAGATCCATCGCACGTGGTGACAGTGGAAGAGATCGAGGTAAATCCAGATATGACCATGGAGGAAGAGCCTGTACAGATTTTAGATAGGGATGTGAAGGTTCTGCGCAGGAAGTCTGTGCCTTTGGTTAAGGTTCTATGGCAGAATCATGGCGTGGAAGAAGCGACGTGGGAACCCAAAGATACGATGAGACAGCAATACCCGCAACTCTTGACGAGGTAATTTGAGGCGAAATTATTTTTAAGGGGTAGAAGCGTAATATCCGGGTTAAGGGCTATTTTGTTTTGGCATTGTTTGCATGTTAATGGCTTGCTATGTTGTTGTTTGTGAGGTTTGGGGCTTAGTTGTAGGCTAGGAGTATGCTTGAGTAGGAGGAAAAAATTTTAGTTTTTGGGCTTTAGGGATAGGAGTGAAGGGAGCTGGGTCTTATATATTTTAATTGGTGTTCTCGAGCACAAGGAAGGAGCTGGTGGAGTGGCAAAGCATGCGCCACTTAGAGCATGTGTTTGGCGTCAAGTGCAAGGGGGAAGAGGTCTTGAGTTCAATCTGCGAAGTGGCCACCCTTTTGTCTTACTTTTTGATGCCAAGGAGAGGAGAGTTGTAGGCAGTTCAAACTCTGCCTTGGACTAAGTCAACACATTCAAAGGATGGGTGGAGAGCAAATGGTGGAGGAAGACTTGGTCATAGGCATTTGAATTAGTGGCTTTGGAGTGATTGGGGGGAGGTTGGCCGATTTTGAGGAGATTTTAGGGGAGGTTGGCCGGTTGGTAAGTGTTGTGAGAGTGTTGGAGAGTGCCAAAATTCCCTTGGACTTTTGGATGCATTTTCGGTCATAGGGGGGAATAACAATTAAGCTCTTTCATTTTTGTCAAAAAAAAAAAAACAAGCTGATTTCTCTTTTAGTCAAAAGCTAGCTCAAACCTCAAACTTCTTCTTCTCTTTTCTCCTTTAATCGAATGCTCAAGTAGCTTGTTGCCAAAATCGAACCTAGCATTTGCTTTCTCAGCTAGAACATTTTTCTTCTCTTGGGCAAACCCAAACACTGGTGTGCCGAAACTTTGCTTTGTTTCTTTCTTCTTCTTTTCATTGTGCAAAGCCGAACCTAGCATCCCATTTTCAACTCATTTCTCTTTCGAAACCTTGTTAGCCGAAAGTCTCCCCTCTCCATTTCCTTTTCTCTTCCAAGAAAGAACCGAAGGTGCTTCTCTACTTTCTTTCTTTCCATTTCGATTCTTGGCCGAATTCATCTATACACTCTTTTCTTTTCACACAAAACCGAAAGTAACCCCCTCCATTCATCTTGTTATTTTCTTTCTTTTCCAAAACACATTAGCGAACCTTACTACAACCCTTGCCGATTTCTTCTTTGTTTTCTTTTAAACTTTTCTTTTCTTAATCAAGGGTGTTAGCCGAACCTATTCCTCTTGTTGGAGCCTTGTACAATCGGTCTACTAAGAGGGTAAGTATTGGCCGAATGGCCATTTCTCCTTTCTCTGGTACTTTGCCGATTTTTAGTATAAAAAAGGGGCCGATTTCGGCATCTGTTAAAAAGGAGTAACGTTCAATTTTGATAATCGATTTCATATAGGGCCTTTGGATTTCAAAGCAGCTGATTGGAGAAGCCAAGTGGTAAGTTGGGGTAAGAGATTATCTTGATAGTTATTCTTCTAGAATTCTATAAGCCAAGTTTCAATAGATTAACGGTTCTTTTTAGGGTGTGCCGATTGCTCAAGAGGAACCATTATCGATTCGGGTTTGGTAGGAAACCGAACCATTTGCAAAGGTAAGGCTTAACGCAACCCCTTGGGTTACCTATTTTTGGCCGAATGGTATAGTGACTAATCCATTGTTGGCCGATTGTAGGATTGGGGTTGTCGAGGTGATCAAGGGACTTTGACCCGTTCTTAGGATTAACATCTTTGCTATTTCAGGTGTGTAAACCAACACACTATCTTAACTAAGTAATGTGATAACCTGTTTGTGTAAATGAAATGGTGTGGTTGACTATTTTGGTACCCATTGAGGTATGGATACGAATTCGAGTAAGTCCGTTTCATTATGAGTTATGTGATATCATGATTTTTGATACTTTGAGATGCCATATTAAGCATGTGAGCATGATAGCATGATTGCACGATTTTGCATTTAGTATGATATGCTATTGGGTGATATGAGAGGAGGGGGGAGTATGATATCCGTGTCTTTGGGACACTGTGTCTTTGGGACACGGAGGTTTGGCACCTCCGGTGGTTTGGTACCACATATTTTATGACTTTGGCTCACGGAGGTTTGGCACCTCGGCGTCTCGTCCAGTGGCTTAGTACCACGGTGGGTTGGCCCCATTGATTATCTGGGATTGACGCCGGTGATTTGGTATCACACGATGGGTTGGCCCCATCATCGGATTTGTGATTGCGGTCACCAGTGATTTAGTATCACATTGTGTCTTTGGGACACGGAGGTTTGGCACCTCATTGCGACTCGTCCACGTGGTTTGACACCACCGTGGGTTGGCCCCACTTATGAGATACGGGATTGTCGCTAGTGATTTGGTATCACACGATGGGTTGGCCCCATCATTGGATTATTTGTGACTTGGTCACCAGTGGTTTAGCACCACATTATGGATATCGTGACTTTGGGTCACCGGTGGTTTAGCACCACCGGTGGTTTGGTACCACAGGGTAGAAAATGAGATATGGTTGGCTAGGATCGGTGCATTACTTGCATTATTTGTTATGGTGTGTGTTGGCATGATATCTGGGAGAGGATTTATACTGAGTCTTGCGACTCACTCTCTCCTTTGACTTTTCAGTGACACTTAGACGCGACATGGGCCGGGATGGACTCGAGGTGCTCATGCCATGCTTAAATAAGGAATTGCGTGACTCTTATAAAGCTTGGTACATTAGCTTATTTATTTCTATTCAATTATTTTGGTTTCTAAAAGGCCTTTTAAAATTATATTTTGTTATGTTTATGATTAAAGTAGATTTTAACATGCCTAACAAATTAATTGGGTTAAAATGTGCTAAAACTTGGAAAGATAACGATTTCAAAACTATAAAAGCGACATTTTAAAACTATACCATCGGGTATCACACTAAGTTTTGGAATAAAAGAGAACTCAAATGTTATTCTAACTTAAAACGCGATTTTTTTTCTACTAAGTCAAATTGTTTAATAACAATAATAAACAACTCAAACTTCCAAATAAGACGAACTAGTTTTACCTACACATCGGAGTAAGTTTTTAAAATTTTCGGGTTTCCAAAGTACACTATCGATTTGTTTAAAATCCTGCTTAGTTTTTTCTACAAGATCAAAATATGGCAAAGTGATTCATCAAACTTATAAACTTAAACCTAAACCTCTCAAAATTCTTTTTCCCTGTAACATACCAGATTCGGTTGTGGTGTGATGAGCGGGTTTGGGGTGTTACAATTGTGGTATCAGAGCTAAGTTCAAAGGCTCGACTGTTGGCCCGAGGCCCAAAATGTTTTAAAACTATAGTTTTTGAGTATTCTGTTTTAAAAGTATGGTTTGAAAGGCATGGCACCGAGTCTCCGGCACCAATCCTCCCAGGTAAGTACCCCGTACTATTGGTTGTGATATTAATTGATATGATTGGATGGCTAGTAAGACTACTTTAGAAACTAAAACTGATAGGACTAAGTAGACTCGCGAAAACAAAGCTCCTTTAGTATTCATATGACTTTGCTTTAAAATAGTGGGATAATTACTGATGCATAAAATTCTTTAAATCAGACGAGAGTTAGTCATGAGTACCCGAGGTGGACGTGGTCGTTGACGAGGTCGCGGTAGGATGACAGTTTCTGAACCCGTAGGATCAGGTCGAGGGTCGAAAAATGAGATATGGATTCGCCACCACCGGTGGAGGTGGTGAGTTTCAAGAGCAGACTGGGGATGACACAGTGTCACAGGCGATGCTGCGAGTGTTAGAAAGGGTAACTGGAGTAAGTGGAGGTGTAGGAGCTAGGAAATCTGTCCCTGAGCGACTTCGGGCAAATGGGGCTAAATTCTTTCGGGGTGTCTCGGGTGTTGCTCCTAGCACTGCTGAATATTGGCTGGAAGCGACAGAGCGGATCATGGACGATCTAGACCTGACTGCTAAAGAAAAATTAAAGGGGATCGTATCACTTCTCCGAGATGAGTCATACCAGTGGTGGCTCCTTGTTGAACGTATTGCATTTGAAGATCGACTTGGGACTATTTCTGAGCTGCTTATCAAAAAAAGTACGTGGGAGCTAACTACATTAATGAGCAGCGGAAAGCATTTCTGAGGTTAGTTCAGGGAGCAAATGCGTGTCGAGTAATAGGCAAAGTTTAAAGGTCGAGTCGGTATGCCGAGGGTATGGTGGCTACTGAGCATGAGAGGTGTGTTCGTTTTGAGGATGGCTTGCGAGACGAATTAAAGTTGTTGATTGCACCTCAGCAGGAGCGTGAATTTACCGTTCTGGTTCAAAAGGCGAAGGTAGCCGAGGGCATTAAGGAGTCGGTGAGGCAAGGCATGGATAGGAACCGACACAAAGGAGTTTTGGATCTTACGGGTCATCGGTGTCAATGAGAAAAAGGCTAGACCGAGTGGGCGAATCGATCGGGTAGGTTTGTTCTTTGCTAAGCGGGGACCACCATGATGTAACCGCCGTAGAAAGGCTCATTGGGAGGATGTTGGGTGATGGTAAAGGCTGTTTTGAGTGTGGCTCATTGGACCACCGTGTGAGGGACTGTCCGCGTAAATTGGCTAGGATTCGGTAGAGAGTCGGTACGTACTCGAGATAGGAATAACGGACCACCACCGCAGAGGGTCGAGGTAATGGCGAGAGGAGGCAATGGTTACGGTCGGTAGTGGAGCACCGGGCGAGGTGCGAGTAGTTCTGAGGCCGACAATTGGGGTTGGTGTATCTTGAGGCACCGAGAGAGGAGGCGGCCTTGCACCGGATGTCATTATCGTGCGTTTTTGAATCTTTGGTTCTCCATTTACTTGCTTTGATTGATGTGGGTTCAACACATTCGTATGTTGCAAGTAGTATAGTGAAGACCATGGATTTAGACTCGAGATATCTTCTAGGCGGATGACCGTAATAAGCCTCTAGGTCACTCTGTAGTGGTAGATAAACTGTATAGAGGCGTACCTCTAGAACTCCAAGGGGTAGTATTTGAGGCTGATCTGATGGAACTGCCGTTTGGGGAGTTCGATCTGATTCTTGGGATGGACTGGCTGGTTAAGCACCAGGCGAAGTTGGACTGCGCGGCTAAGCGCATGGTTCTGAGCACAGCTGAGGGTGATGAGGTAGTTCTGATCGGTAATAGGAGAAATTATCTGTCCAATGTGGTATCTGCTCTGAAAGCCGAGAAGATGGTCAGAAAGGGCTGTGAAGCATATGTAGTACATGTGTATGCCTTGGAGGCTAAGGAGTCTGCTGTGGAGACGGTTCGGACAGTTAGGGAATTTGTTGATGTGTTTCCTGAGGAGCTTCCGGGTTTGCCACCAGATCGGGAGGTAGAGTTCGGGATAGACTATTACAGGATCTGCGCCAAGATCCATTGCTCCATCTGAGATGGCACCAAAGGAGTTAGTGGAGCTTAAGGCTCAGATACAGGAATCTGAGGTTGTTGGACCGAGGCTTTATCAGGCCAAGCGTTTCACCTTGGGGAGCACCGGTACTCTTTGTCAAGAAGAAAGACGGTACCATGCGGATGTGTATAGACTACCGCCAACTGAATAAGCTGACGATCAAAAACAAGTATCCACTGCCTCGGATAGATGACTTGTTTGATCACCAAGAGCGTCGATTTTCTCGAAGATCGACTTAAGGTCCGGTATCACCGCTTAAGGGTGAAGGAGGCGGATATCTGTAAGACGGCATTTCGTACTCGATATGGGCACTTTGAGTTCTTATTTATGCCATTCGATTTGACTAACGCGCCGGCGGCCTTCATGGATCTGATGAATAGGGTGTTTCAACGGTATTTGGATCAGTTCGTAGTGGTTTTTATCGACGACATCTTAGTATATTCAAGGACTGAGGAGGAACATGATGCGCATTTATGGGTGGTGTTGCGATTTTGAGGAGAAACAACTTTATCGAAGTTCGATAATCGAGTTACGGCTTAGGAGGTGGCGTTCTTGGGTCATGTAGTATCGGTGAGGGATTAGAGTGGACCTCGTAAGATTGAAGGCGATCTTGGATTGAAAGCCGCCTAAGTCGATAGCTAAGGTTCGAGTTTTCGGGCTGGCGAGGATACTAGAAGATTTGTAGAGGTTTCTTATTGATCGCAGACTCAGATGACTAAATTATTAAGAAAAGGGTTCGTTTATTTGGGTGAGAAGCGGCGGAGAGCTTCTATAAGTTGAAGAAGATTTTGACCAAGCTCGGTTCGATTCAACTTTGAGGTCGGTAAGGAATTTGATTATCTTGCGATGCATCACATACGGGTTTGGGTTGTGTGCTGATGCAAGAAGGGAAGGTTGTGGCTTACGCATCTCGGCAGATGAGACCACATGAGGTAAATTATCCAACGCATGATCTGGAGTTAGCGGCTGTAGTATTTGCCTTAAAGATATGGAGGCATTACTTGTGCGGAGAAAGATCGATAGTCTACATGACCATAAGAGTCTCAAGTACCTTCCACTCGGAAAGACTTGAATCGAGATGCAGTAGCAGATGGATTGAGCTGCTGAAAGACTACGATTGCTCCATTGAGTATCATCCGGGCAAGGCTAACATTGTAGCAGACGCGTTGAGCTGTAATGTTGTTTCGGATCTAAGAGCGATGTTTGCCCACTTGAGTTTGTATGACGACGGAGTATTACGGCGAGCTGCGAGTTAAGCCTACTTGGGTTGAGCGGATCGAGAGAAAAATAGTTGTTAGATGAGGTTACGAGTCGCAGAGGACACAAGTGCGAGCGATGGTTTGGAGGGTTCTGATGTGTGTCGAGGCGATGGAGTCTTTGTGTTTTTAGGGAAAGCTTGTATCTTGAGGATTACGAGTTAAGGCAAAAGATTCTTGAGATGCACATAGCAGCCCCTACGCTATGCATCCCAAGGTAGCAAAATGTATAGGGATCTCGAGAATAGTTACGGTGGTAAGGTCTCGAAAAGGAAGTGACAGAGTTTGTAGGAAAGTGTCGACATGTCGCAGGTCAAAGGTGAGCATCGATTGCCGTCTGGTTGCTTGACCAAAGAAGATCCCACAATGGAAGTGGGAAAGGATAACTATGGATTTCGTCGGTGGATTACCGCTACACCGAGCAAGAAGGATTCAGTTTGGGTAATCATGGATCGATTGACTAAATCAGCTCACTTTATTCCGGTGAGGCTGGATTACTCACTTCAGAGGTTGGCGAAGCCGTATGTGTCAGAGATAGTGAGACCGCACGGGTGCGATGATCGATCATCTCGGATAGGGATCCCATTCACGTCAAGGTTTTGGAAAGCGTTGCATCGAGCTCTGGGTACACGGTTAGATTTCAACACTGGCATTTCATCCGCAGATGACGGGCGATCGGAAAGGGTTATCTGATCTTAGAGGATATGCTACGAGGTGTGTTTTGGACTTGAGGGTAGTTGGGAGGAGTATCTACATTAGTTGAATTCGCCTACAACAACAGATTACCAGCGAGCATCAAGATGGCACCTTATGAGGCGTTGTATGGTAGGAAGTGTCGCTCACCTACTTGTTGGACAGAGTTAAGTGAGCGTCGCTTGTTGGGACCAGAGTTAATTCTTGAGGCGAAGACAAGCTTAAGTTGATTCAGCTCGATTGAAGGAAGCTTCGACCGCGAAGTCCTATGCCGATCTTAAGCGAGAGATATTGAATTTGCTTTGTGGGAGATCGGGTTTTCTGAAGGTCTCACCATGGAAGAAAGTGTTAAGGTTCGGAGGAAAGGCAAGCTAAGTCGAGGTTTATTGGGCGTATAAAGTCTTGAGGCAGTGGGACGATTGCATATCACTCGAGTTGCCGTGAGCTAAGTCGATTCATGACGTGTTCCACGTTTCGATGCTTAAGCGATATCGTTCGAGATCCATCGCACGTGGTGACAGTGGAAGAGATCGAGGTAAATCCATATATGACCATGGAGGAAGAGCCTGTACAGATTTTAGATCGGGGTGTGAAGGTTCTGCGCAGGAAGTCTGTGCCTTTGGTTAAGGTTCTATGGCAGAATCATGGCGTGGAAGAAGCGACGTGGGAACCCAAAGATACGATGAGACAGCAATACCCGCAACTCTTCTGACCAGGTAATTTCGAGGCCGAAATTATTTTTAAGGGGGTAGAACTGTAATATCCCGGGTTAAGGGCTATTTTGTTTTGGCATTGTTTGCATGTTAATGGCTTGCTATGTTGTTGTTTGTGAGGTTTCGGGGCTTAGTTGTAGGCTAGGAGTATGCTTGAGTAGGAGGAAAAAAATTTTAGTTTTTGGGCTTTAGGGGATAGGAGCTGAAGGAGCTGGGTCTTATATATTTTAATTGGTGTTCTCGAGCACAAGGAAGGAGCTGGTGGAGTGGCAAAGCATGCGCCACTTAGAGCATGTGTTTGGCGTCAAGTGCAAGGGGGAAGAGGTCTTGAGTTCAAGCTGCGAAGTGGCCACCCTTTTGTCTTACTTTTTGATGCCAAGGAGAGGAGAGTTGTAGGCAGTTCAAACTCTGCCTTGGACTAAGTCAACACATTCAAAGGATGGGTGGAGAGCAAATGGTGGAGGAAGACTTGGTCATAGGCATTTGAATTAGTGGCTTTGGAGTGATTGGGGGGAGGTTGGCCGATTTTGAGGAGATTTTGGGGGAGGTTGGCCGGTTGGTAAGTGTTGTGAGAGTGTTGGAGAGTGCCAAAATTCCCTTGGACTTTTGGATGCATTTTCGGTCATAGGGGGGAATAGCAATTAAGCTCTTTCATTTTTGTCAAAAAAAAAAAAACAAGCTGATTTCTCTTTTAGTCAAAAGCTAGCTCAAACCTCAAACTTCTTCTTCTCTTTTCTCCTTTAATCGAATGCTCAAGTAGCTTGTTGCCAAAATCGAACCTAGCACTTTGCTTTCTCAGCTAGAACATTTTTCTTCTCTTGGAACCGGAAACCCAAACACTGGTGTGCCGAAACTTTGCTTTGTTTCTTTCTTTTTCTTTTCATTGTGCAAAGCCGAACCTAGCATCCCATTTTCAACTCATTTCTCTTTCGAAACCTTGTTAGCCGAAAGTCTCCCCTCTCCATTTTCTTTTCTCTTCCAAGAAAGAACCGAAGGTGCTTCTCTACTTTCTTTCTTTCCATTTCGATTCTTGGCCGAATTCATCTATACTCTCTTTTCTTTTCACACAAAACCAAAAGTAACCCCCTCCATTCATCTTGTTATTTTTCTTTCTTTTCCAAAACCTGTTAGCCGAACCTTACTACAACCCTTGCCGATTTCTTCTTTGTTTTCTTTTAAACTTTTCTTTTCTTAATCAAGGGTGTTAGCCGAACCTATTCCTCTTATTGGAGCCTTGTACAATCGGTCTACTAAGAGGGTAAGTATTGGCCGAATGGCCATTTCTCCTTTCTCTGGTGCTTTGCCGATTTTTAGTATGAAAAAGGGGCCGATTTCGGCATCTGTTAAAAAGGAGTAACGTTCAATTTTGGTAATCGATTTCATATAGGGCCTTTGGATTTCGAAGCAGCCGATTGGAGAAGCCAAGTGGTAAGTTGGGGTAAGAGATTATCTTGATAGTTATTCTTCTAGAATTCTATAAGCCAAGTTTCAATAGATTAACGGTTCTTTTTAGGGTGTGCCGATTGCTCAAGAGGAACCATTATCGATTTGGGTTTGGTAGGAAACCGAACCATTTGCAAAGGTAAGGCTTAACGCAACCCCTTGGGTTACCTATTTTTGGCGGAATGGTATAGTGACTAATCCATTGTTGGCCGATTGTAGGATTGGGGTTGTCGAGGTGATCAAGGGACTTTGACCCGTTCTTAGGATTAACATCTTTGCTATTTCAGGTGTGTAAACCAACACACTATCTTAACTAAGTAATGTGATAACCTGTTTGTGTAAATGAAACAGTGTGGTTGACTATTTTGGTACCCATTGAGGTATGGATATGGATTCGAGTAAGTCCGTTTCATTATGAGTTATGTGATATCATGATTTTTGATACTTTGAGATGCCATATTAAGCATGTGAGCATGATAGCATGGTTGCGATTTTGCATTTAGTATGATATGCTATTGGGTGATATGAGAGGAGGGGAGTATGATATCCGTGTCTTTGGGACACACGTGAGGTTTGGCACCCCGGTGGTTTGGTACCACATATTTTGTGACTTTGGGTCACCAGGAGGTTTAGCACCTCAGCGTCTCATCCCAGTGGCTTAGTACCACGGTGGGTTGGCCCCACGATTGATTATCTGGGATTGACGCCAGTGATTTGGTATCACACGATGGGTTGGCCCCATCATCGGATTTGTATTGCGGTCACCGGTGATTTAGTATCACATTGTGTCTTTGGGACACGGAGGTTTGGCACCTCATTGCGACTCGTCCTCGTGGTTTGACACCACCGTGGGTTGGCCCCACTTATGAGATACTGGATTGTCGCTAGTGATTTGGTATCACACGATGGGTTGGCCCCATCATTGGATTATTGTGACTTGGTCACCAAAGTGATTTGGCACCACATTATGGATATCGTGACTTTGGGTCACGGTGGTTTAGCACCACCGGTGGTTTGGTACCACACGGGTAGAAAAGGAGATATGGTTGGCTAGGATCGGGTGCATTACTTGCATTATTTGTTATGGTGTGTGTTGGCATGATATACCGGGAGAGGGATTTATACACTGAGTCTTGCGACTCACTCTCTCCTTTGACTTTTCAGGTGACACTTAGACGCAGACATGGAGCCGGATGGACTCGAGGTGCTCATGCCATGCTTAAATAAGGAATTGCGTAGACTCTTATAAAGCTTGGTACATTAGCTTATTTATTTCTATTCGGTTATTTTGGTTTGTAAAAGGCCTTTTAAAATTATATTTTGTTATGTTTATGCTTAAAGTAGATTTTAACATGCCTAACAAATTAATTGGGTTAAAATGTGCTAAAACTTGGAAAGATAACGATTTCAAAACTACAAAAGCGACATTTTAAAACTATACCATCGGGTATCACACTAAGTTTTGGAATAAAAGAGAACTCAAATGTTTTTCTAACTTAAAGCTCGATTTTTTTTCTACTAAGTCAAAATGTTTAATAACAATAATAAACAACTCAAACTTCCAAATAAGACGAACTTGTTTTACCTACACATCGGAGTAAGTTTTCAAAATTTTCGGGTTTCTAAAGTACACTATCGATTTGTTTAAAATCCTGCTTAGTTTTTTCTACAAGATCAAAATATGGCAAAGTGATTCATCAAACTTTTAAACTTAAACCTAAACCTCTCAAAATTCTTTTTCCCTGTAACATACCAGATTCGGTCGTGGTGTGATGACCGGGTTTGGGGTGTTACAACAACCCTAAAGCACGGGCATCGACAAGAACAGTATGGGTGTGCCTATGAACCATGTAAAGCTACTGACTTTCTAGAAACAGGCATGGCTGACTAAGAAACGGGCATGTAAGAAGCAACACACCATTAGCCACGGATGTGCTAGACAACCGTGTGAGAGGACACACCTCCGTACACGAGCATGCGAATGTACCAGAGTTGAAATCCTATTTAAATCCCCACAACCCATCTTCTTTGTTCCATCTCTTTTCTTATTCCTTCTTTCTCTTTTCTTTCAATTTCTTCTTCCTTTTCATAGAAAAGATCCAAGACACTTGAGCAACACAAAGATCATGCCGAAGAAACGTAACCATCACCTCCTTAAAGGAGACCTCAACATGAGTTCATGCCGATAGCTTCACTTAATTGACATGCCAAGGGTCTCGAAAACCTTTTTAGTTCTATTTTTCTTTTCTCGTCTCCTTTATTTTCCTTATCTTTACTTATTTCCTGCTTAAATTAATTTATTTCATATTAGTTTCTTGGTTTTAGGTTCTAAAGGCTGCTAGAGAATCACACACATAGCCTTAGAGGAAACACCCAATTCACAAACCATCCAACAATAAGGACTCCTTAGTTCATTAGTCTTTTCTTTCAATTTTAGTTTTCTTCTTAGTCTTCTTCATTTCATTTCCTTAATCTTTAATTATATTATTAGTATAGTATTATTATTTCCCTAGATCTCTTGGCTATCTCTTCACAGGCTACCCAATTTATTCATCTAGCAAATTGCTTCTCGGTAGCCACTCCACCAGGCCCATAGAAAACACCATCACCACCACCAAAGACGCCAGAGATCATCTAGATTTCAGGGAGTATTATTTTCCCCACCTATCTTTTTGATTTGGCACATAAATTTCATTATCTATCTTTGTACATTGAGGGCAATGTACATCTTAAGTGTGGGGTACTAGTGCCTAACTTTTTGCATAATTTTCAAAACCCTAAAATTAGTCTTGATCTTAAGAATTATTCTCATATTATTAATTAGGATGAAATTTCTAATGACTTATGATTCTTATTGAAATGTTTTAGAGAAAGTCATAGTTAATTATGCATCGATGATTAAATTTGAACAATACTAGAGAATCAAGCATGATAAGTCTATTTTTCAAAATAAAAATAAAAATTGATAGGTTGTTGAGCTAAATATGATTATTACCTTGAAGATCAAAATTTATAAGTATTGATGTAAAAAACACCCATAATTTTTTGTGAGATTTTAAGCCATATAGAGCATATATTCTTGTTCTTGCTCACTTTATTGATTATGAGTGTGTGAACTTTGAACTGTTATTCTAGAACTTGCCTCGTTTATACATGTCAAGACCACAATAATGACTTGATATACTGAGATAATAAAGGCACCTAGGTTTAACCCATTCACTCCACTAAAAAGCCTACCTTCACAAATTAACCCCTAGTGAACACCGTTGAAACCTAATAACCCTTTTATTGACTCACCCACTAATGTCAACCCAAAATCCCTTTATATTTATTATCACCATTCTCTTGACTACACTTTAATTGAGGTTTGATTTGATTAAATTACCTAATTATATTAGTTCCGTAGTTACATTTATCATTTATGATGTAATGTTTTAGTTTGTTCTTAAAAAAAACCAAAATCAAAGTTTAGAGCTCATGTATCTAAATTCCAATTGTTGAAGAAGAGCTCGTATTGAAGTATTATAGTATTCCTATTAGCTTTTAATTGATGTAAGTACTTATATTAGTTCATTGTTTCTAGTTAGGTAATTGGTTAATTCAATCTCGATTCTAACCTTTTAATTCACCTTTATCCACACCTTTAACCCTAACCCGTTACAACCCTAATAAAGACCTTTTGATCATTTATCATCTCATATCTGATTGTGGAGATTTGATTTTAGGCAAGCCTATGGGATTAACTTTTCAAGTTCGACTTTGAGTGCTTATTCTTGAACCTTAAACACTTTTTGAGTGATTTGAGTGAATCTTTAGTGAGGATGTCGGTCCTTGTCAGTTTTGAATCAAAGGTAATTACTTAGATAAGGGGAGACACCTACGGTTCCAGGCTATAAAGGTATGACTAATCGTAATTGAAACTTTAGGGCACTTCTAGTTAAATCATCCATGTATGAATTATCCATGAATTATGTTGAGACAATATCGATAGGAATTATGAATTATGGAAAGTTCGTTTTAATTGTAAGTTGAGAATTTCGGTTGAGGACAAGCAAAAGCTTAAGTGTGGGGGTATTTGATAAACCGTAAAAGTAACATATTTTAATCCCACATTTAGTATGCTTTTGGATGAATTTATCCTTAATTTATGTAAAAAGGTGCTATTAATCCTTTATTTTCATGTCTTATACTCACGAAAGCACCCAAGGATAAAAATAACAGAAAATGGGCTTAAAACGAACCAAAGTGGGCCGACCTAAGAAGTCAGCACGGCCTGGACTTCATGCCACATGGCCGTGCCTCGATAGTCATCTAGACCACGGCCTTACGCCAATTCACACGACCATTTTTCCCATCGATAAAGTCCACGCACGGGCATGCCTAGTGATCTACACGACCATTCCCAAAATGGCAGAATCAAAGCACGGCCTCTACCCATATATTGCACGGGCGTGTCATAGCCGTGCCTAAATCGACAGGATGAAGACACGGGCTGGACTACGATTTACACGGGTATGTCAAAGCAGTGCCCCTACCGCAAAAAAGAGCAATTTCACTCGGAATTGGATGCTTGGAGCCCAAGAAACGCAATCCTAAGTCCACTCAAACACCTTGGACGAATTGTACCTAAATACGAGTACTTAGGAGCGAAGTAAAGCATCCCAAATGTCTATATAAACAAATCGAAGGCAGCAATTCAAGGGCGTCAGGTTTTATCAGAGTTTTCTACCAGAGCTTTACTCGTTTAGGGAATTACTTGAAGATAGCCAATTGATCCATCTCGAAGAGTCAGAATTCTACTCAAGACGGAGGATCTCCTCTTCAATTCCTTCAGGGGGTTTTAAGGATTTCCCATGTTTTGTTTATATTCTCTCTTGAGATGTTTTCATGTTTAATCATGAACTAAACCCCTCAGATACCTGAAGGGGATGAAACTTATGATGGATCTTGTTATTTAATTCTTTCGGTTTATATGATAAATACTTAGTTTGTTCTTAATTATGTTGCTTAAATTTATCTGATGTGCTTAGGTGGAGGAGGAATAGACCCTGCCTAAGAGTAGATCTAGCATAATTAAGTGAAGTTGATCTGGCGTTTAGAGATAGGGTTACGAGATTTTGCCAGATTAGGGTGAAACCTAATATGGTAGTCTATTGATGGATTTACTGCTTCCTTAGGGGGTTATTATAAAAGAACGAGAGTTCCACTAATTAACCTAAGGTTAGACGTTATTCGTTTAGAGAGAATGTTTAATATAGGTTAGGGAGTCTCACAGATCAAGCTAAGTAAAAGAAATCATATGAATCGAAAGTTAGATAATAAGTGAAGTCATAGATTGATTCTTCCCGAAGGTATCGTCTTTATCAATTGAGTTTTCTTCAAAGTCTTTTCCCAAAGTTTCATTTCTTTTGTCTTTGCATTTAGTTTAAATATTTCAATTGTTTTAGTTTAGTAAACCAATCACTCCATATTTTAGGCTAAATAATAGAAAGAAAGTGAGTAATAGTACTTTTAGGTTCCTCGGGTTCGATAAAGATATTCTTGCCTGGGCTGTACTACTTTTCGATAGGTGTGCTTGCCTCTATCGTTGTCGTAGTCAGTCAACAAGTTCGATCATTCTTTTATAAATATTAAAACTAGACTATTTTGCAGCGATCACATGGCTTACCATAAACAAGTTTAAAAGGTGACATCTCTAGTGGTGTTTTAAATGCAGTTCATTATGCCCATAGAGCTTCATCAAATCTAGTAGACCAGTCCTTCCGAGATGGATTCACCACTTTTCTAGAATTTGTTTAATTTCTATATTAGAAATTTTAACTTGGCCATTCGTCTGAGGGTGATATGCGGTGGCAATTCTATGTTTCACCCCATACATGCGCAAGGTATTCGCAATCGGTTTATAATCAAAATGGGATCCCTCGTCACTAACAATGGCTCTCGGTGTACCATATCATGTGAAAATGTTCTTATGCAAAAATTTCAATACTGACTTAACATCTTTAGAGGCTAGGGCTACTGCTTCTACCCACTTAGACACATAGCCTACTGGCAAAAATATGTATAGCTTACCCGCGGATAATGGAAATGGACCCATTACGTCTATTCCCCAGACATCAAACAATTCAATCTCCAATATACTTTACAACGACATTTCTTATGCAACAGCCTATTTTTGGTAAAATCAGAACAGTGGTTTCAAGACCACAAATTTGACGACTAAATAATTATTTTATTATAATTTTAATGTTTACGGGACTATATTAGGGTCATTTTAAAATTTCATTAAGAAATTTTGATGTTTGCATGATTAATTATGTGAAAATGACTAAATCGTAAAAGGTGCAAAAGTAGAGTTCTATTAGTCAAAGGTATCAAAGAGTTATAAAATTTTAACCCAATGGTCTTGGATGACAATTAGACCAATTAAATTGATAGTGGATATTCATGGACTTGTTTTTATTGAAATTATTAAAGTTTTTAAAGGTTAAAATGGTAAATAGGTAAATAAGGTTAAAAAAATGGTATCATCTTTAATCTCTCTTTTCCCTAACCTAAATTAAGAACAAGAAACCTCCATGGATGAGTATTTATTTGGTCAAGCTTAAATATCTTGCATGTAAGTGGTTTTGATCCTGTTTTTAATTATTTCTATGTATTTGAGATCGTTGTAGCTTAATCTAGCTAGGCCAGGTATTAATTTCCAAAATTGTTAAAGGTTTAGTGTTTTACCATGAATGTTCTTGCATGATTCTTGAAGTTTAGTGAAATAGTAAAAGTTCATGGTGAAATTGTAGAATGATGATTTGTATAAGTTGATATGGGTTCATCATAAATTCGCCTAGCATGGGTTAGGGATGAAAATGTTTAAATTTCAATTTTTGAGCTTAAGGACTAAATTGTAAAAAGGTTGAAATACGAGGGGAAAAATTGTAATTTTACAATAATATGAAATGTGGACTGGATTGAATAATAGAATTATTAAATGGATTGAATTTGTATATTTAGATCAAGATAGACCTTTTATGGAGTTAGATCAGGGAAAAACGAAAGCCTCAGATTGTTAATCTCGTTTCTGTGTCTTTTTTTATTGAGGTAAGTTCATATGATTATATATATCATTTTAATGCTATTTATTGATCTATATGATAATATGTTGATTGCTATGGAACTGAATGATGTAAATCCAATGATGTCAGAATGATTAGCGAGCCCCGTTTGAATCTTAGGAATTCGTAGGATGTAAATGACATGTCATTAGGGTTTTCATGTTTCGAGTGCTGGTCTTGAATGTCCTATAGATGGATAAGGTCCTGCATTTGTTGTGGATACTCCACAGCTTGTGTGACCAGCATTGTGTAGCTTACATTCTGACCCACAGCTCGTATGAGCAATGGTGTAAAGGAAAGGAAAGGTTACGGTTATATGTTTAGCACACTTCATATGAGCTATCCCGTGTATGTAACACCCCAAACCCGACCCATGCATTAAGGCCATATTTGACATGTCACATAAGAAAAATACTTTTTAGTTCTTTTTTTTCGAACATAAATTGATTTAAAATTAGGTAAAACAAATATCCCATTTAAAATATTTGACAAAATATTACTGAATAGAAGATTGATTGATAAATCGATAAATTTAAACTAAGATTTTACAACCATGTCTTTTGAAAAGTGTTGATGAAAATTTATGAGAAGATTTTCGAGTTAAAAATATTTATGAAAGTTTTATTAAGAAATCCATTTGTAAATCCACTTTAGATAATGTTTATTTAAGTTTTTAGAAATATCTCATTTAAAGTACTTAAAGCGAAATATAAATACGTCAAACACAAAACAAAATAAAAATAATCCAGAGGCCTTATTACAACCTTAACGCAAAATAGAAAAGTAATTAAATGTACTAAAAAGAAATCCAAAGTCCAAATAAAACCGTTTTTGTAGTATGGCCTCCATCGAGTAATCCATGGCCCAAGTCCCTGTCACTGAGCATTACCTAAAAGGAATAAAGAAACGGGGTGAGTTACTAGAACTCAATGTATCACCCCCTTACCGTTGTCCACTAGGCCTGAAACCTATTTAGCAATATTTTGGGCCTAAGCCCCTTTTTACATAATAATGGATCAAACATATCATATGAATGTAATGCAATCCCAAACCAACCTAATATTCTTCCGCTACACACCACCCGTACCAACCAACACACCTGTGGGGATCAAGTCAACCCAACCCGCCAACACACCAATCGCAGGCGTTTTGCCTTTTACAACAAATTTAATTGTGGACAAGCCACTAGAATCATAGAATATACGTGGCATAGCCACGAGACAGATTGTCACAGAGTCACCAAAATATGTGGCAGAGCCACCAGATTACTTCCTCCGATCATCAATATCCCAATTCCATGCAAAATTATGTAAATGCAACATACATAATAAATCATGATATTTATAAATATAAAAATAATGATTAATTCAGACAAAATTTTGGCCCATTAACAATTTGGAAATCGTCCCTTTAAGGCAATGTATCAAATCGGCCCATTAAGTAATATATCAATTAGGCCCATTAAGGCAATATATCAAATCGGCCCACAAACAATATATCAATTCGGCCCATTAAGGCAATGTATCAAATCGGCCCATAAATAATATATCAATTCGGCCATTAAAGAAATTACCAAATCGGCCATAAACAATATATCAATTCAGCCCATTAAGGTAATTCTTTAATTCGGCCCTTTAAGGGTATTTTTGTAATTCGCATAATGATAATACCGATTTTGTCAATTTTATCAAAATAATGTATCTTAGGCCAATTTTTCCGGTTTATGCCTATTACGAATTTAATCATAGCGTTTTATTTCCAATATGATATCAATCTTAAAATCCACGGATAACGGTGTGAGATTACACACCTGATTACGGTAAGCACTAAGCCTTCTTGCTCGTTAACACCTAAGATATCGTAACACTCGATTAATCGACATACTTGATTTTAATAATCAAGCTCTAAAATAACCCTCTATAGTTTTTACCCTTGGAATCGTGAATGACCACGATTTTTTGATTTCCTCCGGATGACGGTCCACAACCCAGTGGGAAATCCCAACCGTCAAAACTACCATTCGTTTGAATTTAGGAGTAGGGATCGCAATTCCGCTCCTTTTTTGATCTCCAATCGCTATCCCTTTAGATTCGATCTTGCTTGACTCCATTGAAAACAAATCTTAGTAAAACTTATTTTACTTTGATATGAACGATTGATTAAGGAGAAGGTCGGCTTACCACTAGAATTGTATGATCACAAGTTGATAGATTGAGCGATTTAGCCCCTAAAACATAAAGTCAATTAATCATCACTATTCTGATAACTTCTTAAACAAATAAAGAACAATTTCACAAAATCCATGAAGAACTCCTTACCTTAAAGATTTATAGGATCAATTCCTAATGATTGTACGATGACTACGGAAGGATCAAAATTTTGGCCTTCCACTTAGAACACTACGAAAAGAGAAAATGATCTTGTTTGAGAGAGTAGACTAAAATGATGGTCTCGATTAATATGACCATCCCAAACCAAGGCATAAATTCAACATTAATAGAAAGAAAAATAAAATGTTTGAAAAGAACCAATTACTGATTGATCAAAAGAGTGAGTGATAACTCGAATGAAAAAGTAAGAATAATGAAAAGATGAAAGGTTTCGACCATGGAGGAAAAATTGGCAAAATATTCTGTTATGGTGGTATGGATTAGAGAATAAGAAGAAATGCTTGAAGAATTTTGTGAAAAAGAAAAGTAAGATGAAGAAGGGTGTTTCACTAGTTTCGGTTTTTCAAGAGAAGATGAGTGAACAATTTTGGTCTCAATGGTTTGGTACTTTCAGCATACAAGAAGGAAAAGAAGAAACAAAATGCACACTCAAGGCTTGAAAATTCGGCAAGGAGAAGAAGGAATTTGGAGAGAAAAGAAAAAAAAAATGACATAAAGGTTGCAAGGAGGAATTTTGGCCAAAACAAACACCAAATCTTTTACCAAGAGACAAAGAAAAATTCGGCTAAGCCCTCCCTATGCCAAAAACATGTAGTATTTTTGACATTAAGGTCAAAAATTTGGCCAACCAAACATTCCAAAACAATTCCCTTGGAAAAAGCCACATGCTCCCCTTACTTGCCCTTTTTCTTTTGATTCCTTTACTTTCCTTCATCCTTTCCTTATTTCCTTAGCCACCTTGCCAAAAAATAAAAAAGTCCACCTTGCTTTATTTACTAGCTTGGCCGACACATAGGGAAAGAATGCAAAAATAATAGTCAAAATTTGCACATTATGGGATTTGAACCTCCTCCCTCAAAGTACATCATGTGGCGCCATAACCCATTTACCATAAGCTCATTTATGCAAGCATATTACTCATTTATTTATTTAAGCTTTGAAGCTACTTACCATCACTCCTTAATAGACTTAAACACAAAAATTTTACTAGGGCCAAAATAAATCACGAGCCTTCTCATAACCCTAAACACGCACAATTAAAATTTTGTCTAGCTTAACACAATCAATAATGTAACAACCAAAATTTCAAATTTTGAGGATGTTATAATTCTACCCCCTTAAATAAAATTTCATCCTCAAAATTTACCTAATTAAAAGAGGTGAGATATTACCGTCGAATCGCATCCTCAGGCTCCCATGTAGTTTCCTCTGATCCTATAACATCCCGAAATTGGGCCTAGTAGGATTGGGCCCATTGGGCCTTGAGCACGAAAGTGTTTAAAATTTTTGAGAATAAGGGAATGGTATTATTTCAAGTTGAACTTATTAGACGGTAATTTTGGAAAGTAATGGGGTTCTATGAAGTTCCGGGTTCAAGTTAGGCTATAGGTAAATTTTTATGTAAGCACTTTAAGGAGAGAACGTATGTGGCTTTAAGACTTAAGGTAATAAGTGTGCTTTTTGCTAGCATAATTGAGCTATTAGTAAAGAGGCTATGGCGTCACTTGTAGCACCTTGAGGGAAGGAGTTCGAATCACCTTGTGTACATATTGGCTTTTATTTTTTTATGTTTCCCTTCTTTATTGTGTTGGTCAAGGAGTAATTTTGGCAAGTGTGGACTTCATTATTTTGGTAAGGTGGCTAAAAGAATAAGGCAAGGATGAAGTTAGGAAAGGAATCAAAAGAAAAAGGAATGTAGGGGAACATGTGGCATCTTTCAAGGAAAGGTTATGGAAAGGATGGTTGGCAAAGTTTTTGACCTTTAGAGCATGTATGTAGACGATTTTAGGGGCTATAGAGTGATAGCCGAAATTGCTTAGTCTTTTGGTAGGTTTTTTGGTGTTGATTAGGCCAAAAATCACTTTTGCACAATTCGGTGTTTTTCTCTCAAACCTTTCCTTTGCTTTGTGCCGAAATTCTTAGCCTTGGTGACCATATTTTTCTTCTTTCATTTTACTTTGGCCGAATTCTTCAAGCACATTTGTGCATTTTCTTACTCTTTTATTTGATCAAGATTTTCATCTCTTGTTTATCTCTCTCTTGATAGCCGAATCATCTATCATTTATCCAACCTCCCATCTTCTCTTTCTTTCAACTATTTCTCTAACTCTTTCTCTTCTCAAAACCGACACCATCTTTGAATCACAAACTTTGGTATAATCATTTCACATAGCCGAATATTCATTTTCATTTTCTTTATAAACCGAACCTCATTTCCTTTCTACCTTTCTTCTCACCTGTACTTACATTCAATCTTTGATCAATCGAGGAGTGCCAATTTTCTACCATATCGCTTAATTGACCTTAGCCATAGGAAGATCGTGTGAAATGGGAATTTCATTTTTCAAGGTAAGGAATCTTTTTCATAGTCTTTTTCAATAACTTCCATGGTTATTGTATAAATCGGATTGAAGGACAATTAATCGATTATATGTTTTAGGTACATAATTACTAGATCTATCCCTCGTAATAAGAGACTCGAATTGTTGGTAAGTGATATAGATTGTTAAATCAATCGCAATACTTGGATGAAGTTGTAAATTGGGCTTGGACTAATTGTTGACCGATTGTACTTTTAGGTGCCGCGAAGAGTATTGTGTTACGGATCCCGTAGCTTCCGAAAACATGTTTGAAATGGTGTGTAATCTCCCATCTCTATGAAAGTTTGTATGATATGTTCTATGATTTGGTCAAAATACCAAAGAAAACCGAAAATCGGCATCCGGGATCACTCGGGGACACGTAGGTTCATAGTGATAACCATGTTTTTGAAATAAAACAATTTTGGTCAGTGGCAGTGATGTGATTTCAAAAATTCATAAAAAATAGAAGAAAGGGAATTAATAAGTGAATAAAATATCAAATCAACTCTTACTATGTATATTTTGATAAGGAATAAATGGAGAAGAAAAATGAATTTTATATTCTGAGATATGTTAATTTTAGTGAGACTGGTTTTGAATGATTTCATGGTTCCTCGATCATCTTGGAAAAATTGTATAAAATTTTACCAAGTGAATTAAGAGATATAGCTTATATTTAAAGATTCCTTAATGAGTCTATTTTCAATAGAAACAAGTGGAAACAACATATGAAAATTGTACAGTGAGATATTGGAATTTTGGGTAAGATAGGTTAGAATTGTTGGACAGTGAAACAAGGGAAATTTTAAGGAATAAACTATACTAAATGGTTAAGCCAAAAATTATGGAAAACTTTTAGTAAGGAAATATATGAGTCTAGTTTCAAGGAAAATGTACGGATTTAGATTTTGAGATTCCTCACTCGAGTTATGATCAATTTAGTCAATATGATGCAGATGGATAGTTTCAAACTTTTATGCCCCAAATTAGTAGTTAAGCCTTGGTTACGAAATTACCATTTACCGAAATACCCTTAGTGGGTAAGATTACTGAATTACCCTTAGCGGGTACGATTGCCAAATTATGAAAATGCCCTCATGGGCCGATTTGTAAAGTGTTAATGGGATGAAATATGAAATTGCTTAATGGGCTGAATTGACATATTGCCTTATGGGCTGAATGGACATATTGAATAATGGGCCAATCTAATATATTTTTTTATGTGGGCCAAACTGATATATGATTATATGGGCCGATCTGAAAATATGTAAAATGGGCCAAGATGATATTTGCTTAATGGGCCAACTTTAATAAATTGTTATAATGGGCCATAAAATTTGTAAAGAATATCTGAATACATTATTGTGAATTGTTATGCATTATATACATGATTTCCATGGGTTGGGATAATGACAAAGAGAAGTTCTGGTAACTTTGCTACAAAATTCTGGTGGCTTGTCCACAGTTTGATATATGGCTTAATGCCCAGTTTGATATATGGCTTAATGTCCAGTTTGGCGTGTTGGCGGGGTGGGTGACTAAAGATCCCCACAGGTTTGTTGGTTGGTATGGGTTGAAACACCCCACACCCGGCCCATGAGAATGGACTGGATCTGGTATGTTCCCCGGTGTAAACCGTTTCAAATTCTTTTGAATACTTAGAAAACTGTGTGTTTTGGAAGATAGTTTGTTTGTGTGTTGGGCTCGAGTTGAAAACAAGTTTATTTTGTAATGAAAACCCATAATTTCAGGTGACAAAATATTTAAGCTTATTTTAAATTAAATGGGCTTATTCTTTAAAAAGCCCTAAATTCATAGCATAGTAATCAAAACAAAAATAAAATCATCACTATGGCCTTATTACATAAAACAAAACCCAAAATAAAAATTATACAGTACTTAAAATAAAATAAATGTTCAAATCAAATTAAACTTCAAGTTGAACATGGCCACCACAAGTTCTGCCGTCCCAGTCCATTACTGCTCATCACCTGAAACATGTTCCCTAGCAGGGTGAGTCGATAGACTCAATGTGTAACCAACACAAAATATAATAGAATTAGGCACACCATACATATCATGTTCATATAAAATTCAAGATAATGATGCAAACCCAACCCAAACCTATATGCCATCGGCTACACTCCACATTGCATTCACCCGCACACCGTGGGGACTACTAAGTCAACCCTCCATCCTCTACACACCATCGAAGGCGATCATTGCGATCGGCGTGCTCATCGCCCACATAAAATTCGTGGCATAGCCACCAGATATTTGTGTCATGAGACACCACATTCACTTAATGTGACCAAGTCACCACATTCACTTAGTGAGACCAAGTCATCACATATTCTTAGTGAGATCGAAGTCATCACATATTCTTAGTGAGATCAAAGTCATCACATATTCTTAGTGAGACCAAGTCATCACGTTTCACTTAGTGAGACCAAGTCATCACCTTCACTTCCCTTTCACAAATAACCCGAATGCCCCATATTATTCATATCATGCATATCATATTTAAATTCACTTCCATATCACTTTTCACATGTTCAAGATAACATATTTCATAATCCTAGTAGAAGTAGGAAAACGTGCACAGTACTTTGTACCATAACATGGTACTTTAGCCACATTCTTACACTTTCATATTAACATATATATATCATAATTAAGCCATAAAACTATTAAAATTAGTGTGGAGTACACATGATACCTTATCCATATTCTTACACTTTTATATTAGCACATATAATAAAATTAAAGCCGTAAATCTATCAAGATTTAGTGTGGGGTACACACCTGATTTGCTTAGTGATTCCTTGAGATTCCAAAAAGCTAGATCTAATGTTTAGATCCTTAATCCCTACATTTGATTTATCATTTATTACTTAGCATAAATCCTACTTGGCTATGATATCCAAATCCTAGTAGGATTTGTAAAAAGACTTACCTTTGATGCCGATTTGATGTTTATTCAAATCCTGCAAACTTAGTTTTCCTTCAACTGATATTCGGCCAACCCCGAATCTTAATATGGGTTAGTTTTCGACTTTTTAATAATTTAAGAACCGATCTATGTATTCATACAAGCCTTGGCCGAATACTTTTAGGTGCTTACCTTGTGGATTTTAAATCCCAAAACTCTCCTCCTGATTAATAGAGATGCCAAAATACCTTAGATCTGAAATCCTGAAATTCACCTTCCATATTTCGATCAAGATGATATAGGAGGGATTAGACTAACTTTCGGCTTAAAAGAAAGTATTATAATTATAACTATAGATCCTTACCCTTTATATTGAAATCGATGATCCCTCCGACACCACTTGAGGATTCGACTTAGAGACTTGATGAACAATCACTATGATCCCCTTATGTATTTGGTTTCAAAGATGAAAGAAGAGAGGAATAATAGGCTTAGAAGGAATCGGCTAGGAGGCTAAAAGAAAAGAAGAAAAAGAATGGATGCTCAAGAAGAATTTTCAAAAGGGAGAGGAGAAAGAATATTCGACAGAAGAAAAGAGAGGGAGAATGAATAATGAATAGCCCTAGTCTCATCCTTTTATAGCCAAAATTACTAAGCCAAGAATCCTTTACTTGGCCATCACTCTTCCCTCACTCTCCTAATTAAAGAATAATTCTTCATTTATCCACCTATTTAGCCGAAATTCTAAAAGGAATAAAACTCTTCTCTTAAGAGTCCCTATTGCCGTCCATTGCTTCCTCTCTAAGTAATTAAATAAAAAAAACACTTAAAGCTTTAGCTAGGTGCCGTCCACCCCCTTCCCTTGATGAGCCGAATATAAACTTGTTCTTATTGGACTCCTTGTGGCCATACGAGGCCCAAATTATCCACCCAAGTGGTGTCACTCCTTGGGCTTTAAGTGGCATCTTTAGGCCACTTTTCCAAGCCTGTTTGTGTGTCAAATTTCACGTACTTTTTCTTTTAAGGCCTCCTTGCCTTAATTACCTCTTTTAAACTTTGAAACTTGACATTTCTAAGTCATTTCTAGGTTTTCAAAAATTTTCGTTCGGCTCTGTAAACTTGACATTTCTTAGGTTTCCTAAAATGTTCACTTTCCTAATTCAGCTTAGTTTCCAAAATGTTCACTTTCCACTTTTAGCTTAGTTTCCAAAATGTTTACTTTCCTCTTTTAGCTTAGGTTTCCAAATGGTCACTTTCCTATTTTTAATGTAACATTTCCATACATTCTCAGGCTTCCAAAAATGTTCACTTTCCTTACATTTCCTTACATTTCCTTTCATTTCCTTTCATTTCCTTTCATTTCCATACATTTCCATAAATTTCCTTACATTTCCATACATTTCCATACATTTCCATACATTTCCTTACATTTCCATACATTTCCATGCATTTCCATACATTTCCATACATTTCCATACATTTCCATGCATTTCCATACATTTCCTTACATTTCCAAGGTTTTAAAATGCACACCACACATCCATATCACAGTAAACATGCTATTTCATAAAATTAAGCAAAATGCACACAATGGGATTGAATCTCTTCCTCAAAGTACTTCACTTGATGCCATAACCCTTGCACCTTAGGTGGCGCCCTTGCCACTTTTCCACATCACTTCTTGTTTTTAACTTAAAACCAATAATTGTCCAAAGCTTTCTTCCATCCTAGGATTTTAAAAACCCTTAAATTCACTTCCAAACACTGTCAAAACCTACTACTCATGAATTATGCACAAACGCATAACCCCTAATCTAGGATGTTACATGGGTAGTGTGTAGCGGATGGAAAACTAGGTTTGGTTTGGGAATTTCATATTACATGCATATTATATACATGTTATTATGTTCTAATTGTAAATGGGATTTGGCCCAATAAATGCTTAATTGGATTTTTGACCCAGTGGACAATGGTAAGTGGGTTACACACTGAGTTCTTTTAACTCACCCCCCTTTTCTCTTAACCCTTGTAGGTAACGCTCAGTGACAAGGACTTGGGGCCATGGATGACTCGATGGAGGCCATATTTCAGAAATTGGTGTTTCAAACTTTATTAAATTACATTTTCGTTTTATTACTTTTGCTATTATGGGTTTTATTTGTAATAAGGCCTCTAGATTATTTTAATTTGCTTTATGTTTGACGTGTTTATATTTTACTCAAATTATTTTAAATGGGATTTTCTAAAATCATAATAAAGGTTTTCCAAAATCGATTATAACAAATGGATTTCATAATAAAATTTTTACAAATATTTTTAATGCGAAAATCTTCTTCGAATTTTCAACGTCATTTTCAAAAGTCACGTTTTATAAGATTATTAGTATAAATCTAATGATTTATCAGTCAATCTTCGAGGTTAGTAGTATTTTATCAAATGTCTCAAATCAAACTTGTTTTCCTTGATTCTAACAAAACTTATTTTAGTACGAATTTCAAATCCTTTATACGTTTTCTTCAATGTGACACACCAGATTTGGGCCTAACTTCTGGGCCGGGTTTGGGGTGTTACATTTTATGGTATCAGAGCTCAGTTTCAAAACTCGACTGTGGTTCGGGTTCAAAAGCATTTTTCCAAAGCTATTTGAATTTTAATTTATAAATGCATGTTCTAAAGGAAGTATGGCGTCACGGGTATCCGACACCAAGTCAAGTAAGTACATGTTATCATTATATAACTATGATTATTATGATATGACTATAGGAACACCCTAGAACTTTTAGTTCTAGATGTTGAAACTATAGAGATTGAGATTATAGGATGCGTTTACGAAAATGACTTTACTTCTTATCTCTCACAAAACATGGTTTAATAAACATCGAACAGCATAATGATTCATAAAACTCTTAATCAGATTATATCGACTTAGTGAACATGAGCGCTAGAAGATGTAGACGCAGTAGACGTAGACGTGGTAGAGGTCGAGGTCGAGGTGCTAGGGCTAGATCTTCGGCACCAAGGCATGTGCCTGAAAGGGAGGTGCAGACATCGTTAGTGGCTGCGACGGGATCTCATGATCGAGTTGGGGTTGATGAGCTGACTCAGATAGTTAAGAAGGTATTGAAGGAAGTTAAGGAAATCAGTGAAGCACTTCGAGTTGGGTCTATGGACTATAAGAAAAAAATAGATCGTAGTTCTCTAGAGCCGCAGTCTCGTTCTGTGAAGCGTATCAAGGCACATCCAAACTTTTTAGCTTGCGATTATTGCAGAAGGCATCATCCGGGTGAGTGCTGGAGAAGGTCAGGAGCATGTTTGAGATGCGGGTGTAAGGAGCATAGGGCTCGGGATTGTTCCATCACCATTAAGACAGGTATGTTTTGGTTGAATGTAGAAAATTTTATGAATGGGCGATAAATACCTATTTGCTTCGGGGTTAGATATTTGATGATGTGAAGAGTTTCCAAGATTTAGATAAAAAGAAAATTAGTGTTATTAAGAACCAGAGTGTGCAGCAAAATCATAGTGGTGTGACTTTAGCAATGTGTTTAGTAGTTGATTGGAAATTTCGAGGATGAAATTTTTTAAGGAGGGTAGAATTGTAACATTCTGAAATTGGGCCTAGTAGGATTGGGCCCATTGGGCCTTGAGCATGGAAGTGGTTAAAATTTTCAAGAACAAGAGAATGGCATTATTTCAAGTTGAACTTATTAGACGGTAATTTTGGAAAGTTATGGGGTTGTATGAAGTTTCGGGTTCAAGTTAGACTATAGGTAAATTTTTGTGTAAGCAGTTTAAGGAGAGAAGGTATGTGGCATTAACACTTAAGGTAATAAGTGTGCTTTTTGATAGCATAAGTGAGCTATTAGTAAAGAGGCTATGGCGTCACTTGTGGCACCTTGAGGGAAGGAGTTCGAATCACCTTGTGTACATATTGGCTTTTATTTTTTATGTTTCCCTTCTTTATTGTGTCGGCCAAGGAGAAATTTTGGCAAGTTTGGACTTCACTATTTTTGGTAAGGTGGCTAAAAGAATAAGGCAAGGATGAAGTTAAGGAAAGGAATCAAAAGAAAAAGGGAATGTAGAGGGAACATGTGGCATATTTCAAGGGAAAGGTTATGGAAAGGATGGTTGGCAAAGTTATTGACCTTTAGATCATGTATGTAGACGATTTTAGGGGCTATAGAGTGATAGTCGAAATTGCTTAGTCTTTTGGTAGGATTTTTGGTGTTGATTAGGCCAAAAATCACTTTTGCACAATTTGGTGTTTTTCTCTCAATCCTTTCCTTTGCTTTGTGCCGAAATTCTTAGCCTTGGTGACCATATTTTTTTTCTTTCATTTTACTTTGGTCAAATTCTTCAAGCACATTTGTGCATTTTCTTACTCTTTTGTTTGATCAAGATTTTCATCTCTCGTTTTTTTCTCTCTTGATAGCCGAATCATCTATCATTTTTCCAACCTCACATCTTCTCTTTCTTTTAACTATTTCTCTAATTCTTTCTCTTCTCAAAACCGACACCATCTTTTAATCACAAAATTTGGTATAATCATTTCACATAGCCGAATAGTCATTTTCATTTTCTTTATAAACCGAACTCTCATTTCCTTTCAACCTTTCTTCTCTCCCGTACTTACATTCAATCATTGATCAATCGAGGAGTGCCAATTTTCTACCACATCGCTTAATCGACCTTAGCCATAGGAAGATCGTGTGAAACGGGAATTTCATTGTTCAAGGTAAGGAAGCTCTCTCATAGTCTTTTTCAATAACTTCCTTGGTTAGTGTATTAATCGGATTGAAGGATAACTAATCGACTATATGTTTTAGGTACTTAATCGCTCGATCTATCCCTCGTAATAAGAGACTCGGATTGTTGGTAAGTGATATAGATTGTTAAATCAATCGCAATACTTGGATGAAGTTGTAAATTGGGTTTGGACTAATTGTTGACCGATTGTACTTTTAGGTGCCGCGAAGAGTATCGTGTTACGGATCCCGTAATAAGGTGTGTAATCTCGTACCTTTCGAATACATGTTTTAAATAATGTGTAATCTCAGATCTCTCTGAAAGTTTGTATGATATATTCTTTGATTTTGTCAAAATACCAAAGAAAACCAGAAATCGGCATCCGGGATCACTCGGGGGCGCGTAGGTTCATAGTGGTAACCATGTTTTTGTAATAAGACAATTTTGTTCAGTTGCAGTGATGTGATTTGGAAAAATCATGAAAAACAAGAGAAATGGAATTAATAAGTGAATAAGATATCAAATCAAATTTTACTATGTTTATTTTAATAAGGAAGCAACGGAGAAGGAAAATGAATTTTATATTCCGAGATATGTTAATTTTAGTGAGACTGGTTCTGAATGATTTCATGGTTCCCTGATCTGTCTTGGAAAAATTGTATAAAATTTTACAAAGTGAATTAAGAGATATAGTTTATATTTAAAGATTCCTTAGTGAGTCTATTTTCAATAGAAACAAGTGGGAACAACATATGACAATTGTACTGTGAGATATTTGAATTTTAGGTAAGAGAGGTCAAAATTGTTGGACAGTGTAACAAGGGAAATTTTAAGGAATAAACTGTACTAAATGGTTAAGCCAAAAATTCTGGAAAAATTGTAGTAAGGAGATATATGAGTCTAGTTTCAAGAAAAATTTACAGATTTAGATTTTGAGATTCCTCACTCGAGTTATGATCAATTTAGTAAGTATGACGTAGATGGACAGTTTCAAACTTTTATGCCCCAAATTAGTAGTTAAGCCTTGGTTACGAAATTACCATAATACCCTTAGAGGGTAAACTACCGAAATACCCTCAGTGGGTAAGATTACCGAATTACCCTTAGCGGGTACGATTGCCAAATTACGAAAATGCCTTTATGGGCTAAATTATGGAAATGCCCCTATTGGGCTGATTTGTAAAGTGTTAATGGGCCGAAATACGAAATTGCTTAATGGGCTGAATTGACATATTGCCTTATGGGCCAAGTGGACATATTGATTAATGGGCCAATCTGATATATTTTGTTATGTGGGCCAAATTGATATATGATTAGATGGGCAGATCTAAAAATATGCAAAATGGGCCAAGATGATATTTGCTTAATGGGCCAACTTTGATAAATTGTTATAATGGGCCATAAAATTTGTAAAGAGTATCTGAATACATCATTGTGAATTGTTATGCATTATATACATGATTTGTATGGGTTGAGATAATGATGAAGAGAAGTTCTGGTAGCTTTGCTACAAAATTCTGGTGGCTTGTCCACAAATTGATATATAACTTCTTGCCCGATTTGGTGTGTTGGCGGGTGGGTGACTAAAGCTCCCACAGTGTGTGTTGGTTGGTACGGTGGTGTGCGTGGATGGAAAACTAGGTTTGGTTTGGGAATTGCATATCACATGCATATTATATACATGTTATTATGCTATAATTGTAAATGGGATTTGGCCCAATAAATGCTTAATTAGATTTTTGGCCCAGTGGACAATGTTAAGTGGGTTACACACTGAGTTCTTGTAACTCAACCCCCTTTTCTCTTAACCCTTGTAGGTAATGCTCAGTGACGAGGACTTGGGGCCATGGATGACTCGGTGGAGGGCATATTTCAGAAATTGGTGTTTCAAAATTTATTAAATTACATATTCCGTTTTATTACTTTTGCTATTATGGGTTTTATTTGTAATAAGGCCTCTAGATTATTTTATTTTTCTTTATGTTTGACGTGTTTATATTTTGCTCAGATTATTTTAAATGGGATTTTCTAAAATTATAATAAAGGTTTTTCCAAAATCGATTATAACAAATGGATTTCATAATAAAATTTTTAAAAATATTTTTAATACTAAAATATTCTTCGAATTTTCAACGTCGTTTTCAAAAGTCACGTTTTATAAGATTATTAGTTTAAATCTAAAGATTGATCAATCAATGTTCGAGGTTAATAGTATTTTATCAAATGTCTCAAATCAAACTTGTTTTTCTTGATTTTAACAAAACTTATTTTAGTACGAATTTTAAATCCTTTATACGTTTTCTTCAATGTGACACACTAGATTTGGGCCTAACTTCTGGGCCGGGTTTGGGGTGTTACATTTTATGGTATTAGAACCCAGTTTCAAAACTCAGCTATGGTTTGGGTTCAAAAGCGTTTCTTCCAAAGCTATTTGAATTTTAATTTATAAATGCATGTTCTAAAGGAAGTATGGCACCACGGGTATCCGACACCTAGTCAAGTAAGTACCTGTTATCATTATGTAACTATGATTATTATGATATGACTATAGAAACACTCTAGAACTTTTAGTTTTAGATGTTGAAACCATAGAGATTGAGATTATAGGATGTGTTTACGAAAATGACTTTACTTCTTATCTCTCATAAAACATCGTTTAATAAACATCGAATAGCATAATGATTCATAAAACTCTTAATCAGATTAAATCGAATTAGTGAACATGAGTGCTAGAAGAAGCGGACGTAGTAGACGTGGACGTGGTAGAGGCCGAGGTGCTAGGGCTAGATCTTCGACACCAAGGCATGTGCCCGAAAGGGAGGTGCAGACATCGTTAGTGGCTGAGACGGGATCTCATGATCGAGTTGTGGTTGATGAGTTGACTCAGGTAGTTAAGAAGGTATTGAAGGAGGTTAAGGAAATCAGTGAAGCACTTCGAGTTGGGTCTGTGGACTGTAAGAAGAAATTAGATCGCAGTTCTCTAGAGCCGCAGTTTCATTCTGTGAAGCGTATCAAGGCACGTCCAAACTTTCCAGCTTGCGATTATTGTAGAAGGCGTCATCCGGGTGAGTGTTGGAGAAGGTCAGGAGCATGTTTGAGATGCGGGTGTAAGGAGCATAGGGCTCGGGACTGTTCCATCACCATTAAGACAGGTGTGTTTTGGTTGAATGTAGAAAATTTTATGAATGGGCGATAAATACCTATTTGCTTCTGAGGGTTAGATATATGATGATGTGCAGAGTTTCCCAGATTTAGATAGAAAGCAAATTAGTGTTATTAATAGTTAGAGTGCACAGTGAAATCATAGTGGTGTGACTTTAGCAATGTGTTTAGTAGTTGATTGGAAATTTTGAGGATGAAATTTCTTTAAGGAAGGTAGAATTGTAACATCCCAAAATTGGGCCTAGTAGGATTGGGCCCATTGGGCCTTGAAACACTGGCCTGCTTAAAATTTTCGAGAACAAGAGAATGGTATTATTTCAAGTTGAACTTATTAGACAGTAATTTTGGAAAGTTATGGGGTTCTATGAAGTTCCGGGTTCAAGTTAGGCTGTAGGTAAACTTTTGTGTAAGCACTTTATGGAGAGAAGGTATGTGGCATTAAGACTTAAGGTAATAAGTGTGCTTTTTGCTAGCATAAGTGAGCTATTAGTAGAGAGGCTATGGCGTCACTTGTAGCACCTTGAGGGAAGGAGTTCGAATCACCTTGTGTACATATTGGCTTTTATTTTTTATGTTTCCTTTTTTTATTGTTCGGTCAAGGAGTAATTTTGGCAAGTGTGGACTTCACTATTTTTGGTAAGGTGGCTAAAAGAATAAGGCAATGATGAAGTTAGAGAAATGAATCAAAAGAAAAAGGGAATGTAGGGAGAACATGTGGCATATTTCAAGGGAAATGAAACACCCCACACCCGGCCCACGAGAATGGATCGGATCTGGTATGCTCCCCGATGTAACCCGGTTCAAAATTCTTTTGAATACTTTGAAAACTGTGTGTTTTGAAGATAATTTGTTTGTGGGTTGGGCTCGAGTTGAAAACAAGTTTATTTTTTTATTGAAAGCCCATTTATTTCAGGTGACAAAATATTTGAGCTTATTTTAAATTAAATGGACTTATTCCTTAAATACCCTAAATTCATCACATAGTAATTAAAAAACAAAAATAAAATCATCAATATGGCCTTATTACATAAACAAAACCCAAAATAAAATTATACAGTACTTAAATAAAATAAAGGCTCAAATTAAATTAACTTCAAGCTAAACATGGCCACCACAAGTTCTACCGTCCCGGTCTATTACTGCTCATCACCTGAAACATGTTCCCACAACGGGGTGAGGCGATAGACTCAATGTCTAACCAATACTAAAATATAATAGAATTAGGCACACCATACATATCATGTTCATATAAAAATTCAAGATAATGATGCAAACCCGAACCCAAACCTATAAGCCATCCACTACACTCCACCCGTACTAACCTGCACACCGTGGGGACTACTAAGTCAACCCTCCATCCGCTACACACCATCGAAGGCAGTCACTACAGTCGACGTGCTCATCGCCCACGTAACATTTTGTGGCATAGCCACCAGGTATTTGTGTCATGAGACACCACATTTAGATAATGTAACCGAAGTTACCACATTCACTTAATGTGACTAAAGTCACCACATTAGTGAGACCAAAGTCATCACATTTCACTTAGTGAGACCGAAGTCATCACATTCACTTCCCCTTTCTCAAATAACCCGAATGCCCCATATTATTCATACCATGCATATCATACTTAAATTCACATTCATGTCACTTTTCACATGTTGAGTATAACATATTTTGTAATCCTAGTAGGAGTAGAGAAACGTACCTGAGTACTTTGTACTATAATATGGTACTTTAGCCACATTCTTACACTTTCACATTAACATATATATCATATTTAAGCCATAAATCTATTAAGATTAGTGTGGGGTAGACACCTGATTCACTTAGCGATTCCTTGAGATTCCGAAAAGCTAGATATAATGTTTTAGATCCTTAGTCCCTACATTTGATTTATCACTTATTACTTAGCATAAATCCTATTTGATATAATATCCAAATCCTAGTACGATTTGTAAAAAGACTTACCTTTGATGCCGATTTGATGATTTTAAATCCCGAAAACTTCGCTTTTCTCTTCCTTGTATTCGGCCAAATCCTAAATCCTTGAGTCGATTAGTTTTTGATTAATTTGATCTAAATACCTAAGATTGTGCCTTGGCCAAATAGATGAACACACTTACCTTAGAGTTCTCAAATCCTGAAATTGATCTTTTATTTTAGATTCCTGCCGAAATCACATGTTAGATTTGATCTATCATTCAAATATGGAAGAGACCTTTTTGGCCGAATGTACATAGATGTACTTACCTTGTTTTCAAATCCCAAGTGATCCTTTATACTAATCGGCTATGGCTCTTATATGGAACACAAAGTTTCAGCTTTTGTGAAGGAATAGAAGAAGAAAAGAGAAGAAAAGAAAAGGAGAGAGTTTTGGCAGAGAGAATTCGGCTAAAAAGAGAAGAAAAGATTGGTGCTATTTGCTAGAGAATTTCGGCAGGGGTTCCCTTGAAGAGAAAAGGATGAAGAATGGCCCTTATTTTCCCTCTTTGGTCGAAAATATTAGCCTTAGAATCCCTCAACCGGCCAACTCTTCCTATGTGATAAATTTTAACTTTATCAAATATTAAATTCCAACAATTATTTCCTAATTAGCCGAAATTCCAAAGGAATTAAAACTCCTCTTTCAAGATCCCTATGCCGTCCAACTCTCTATTTATGGGAGAAAAATAAAACTTCTTTTATTTGCTTCCTATGTGACTCAAACTCAGGCCCAACACCCTTGCATATGGGCCATTTCCTGAGGCCCTAAGTGGCATCTTCAGGCCACTTTTCCAAGTTCGTTTGTGGGTCAAATTTCACATACTTTTTATCTTAAGGCCACCTGGCCCTAAGTTCCTCCTTTAAACTTCAGAACTCGACATTTCGAGGTCATTTCTAAGTTTCCAAAAATTTTCGTTCGGCTCTATAAGCTTGACATTTCCTAGGTTTCCAAAATGTTTACTTTCCTCTTTTAGCTTAGTTTCCAAAATGTTTACTTTCCTATTTTAGCTCAGTTTCCAAAATGTTTACTTTCCTCTTTTAGCTTAGTTTCCAAAATGTTTGCTTTCCTCTTTTAGCATAGGTTTCCAAAATGTGCGCTTTCCTAATTTACTTAGGTTTCCAAAAATGGTCACTTTCCTATTTTCAACGTAACATTTCCATACATTCTCAGGTTTCCAAAAAAATTCAAAATTTATTCAAAACATATAAAACATGTCTTTTCGTACAATTTGGCCAAAATGCATAGGCCCTTTTCAGAATGTTACAGTTCTACCCCCTTAAAATAATTTCGTCCTCGAAATTTCCTAACTAAATAATTGAGGGTATTGCTGTCGCATTGCCTCCTCTAGTTCCCACGAAGCTTCCTCTGATCCATGATTGCGCCATAACACTTTGACTAGAGGAATCGACTTTCTTCGTAACACTTTCACGTCATGTTCCAAAATCTGAATCGGCTCTTCCTCGTAGGTTAAGTCTGGCCTTAGCTCCACTTCTTCAACTGGTGCTACGTGAGAGGGATCCGATCGGTTGCGACGTAGCATGGACACATGGAATACGTCGTGCACCTGCTGCAACTCAGGTGGCAACTCTAGCTGGTATGCCACTGGTCCCACTCACTTTAGTACCCGATAGGGCCCTATAAACCTTGGGCTTAACTTCCCTTTCTGACCAAACCTCATCACCTTCTTCCATGGTGAGTCTTTTAGAGACACTTGGTCTCCCACTTCAAACTCTATTTCCTTCCACTTGAGGTCGGCATAAGACTTTTACCTATCCGAGGCTTTCTTTAACCGTGCTCGGATTATCTTAACCTTCTCTTCCGTTTCTGCCACCATCTCTGGTCCCAAAACTCGACGTTCTCCTAACTCAGTCCAACAAGTAGGAGTACGACACTTCCGTCCGCACAATGCTTCATATGGTGCCATTCAATGCTAGCTCGATAAGCTGTTGTTGTAGGCGAACTCGCTAAAGGCAAGTAATCCTCCCAACTTCCTCGGAAATCCATCACACATCCTCTCAACATATCCTCCAACACTTGTATTACCCATTCAGACTACCCGTCTGATTGTGGATGAAAAGCCGTAGTGAAATCCAACTTGGTGCCTAAACCTTAGTGAAGTGCCTTCCAAAATCGAGACGTGAATCTTGGGTCTCTATCCGAAATAATTGACACCGGCACTCCGTGTAGTCTCACGATTTCTGCCACATATAGCTTGGCTAACTTTTGAAGAGAATAATTCACTCTTACCGGGATGAAATGTGCGGACTTAGTCAAATGGTCCACTATTACCCATACCGAGTCCTTCTTAGTAGGCGTAAGGGGAAGCCCACTAACGAAGTCCATGGTAATTCTTTCCCACTTCCACTGCGAAATCTGGATTGGTTGAAGCAATCCCGATGGAACTTGGTGTTCAGCCTTAACTTGCTGACACGTCAGACATCTTCCCACGAATTTCGTAACTTCTCGTTTAAGATCAAGCCACCAAAATTGTTCTCTTAAATCTCTGTGCAACTTAATGCCTCCGGGATGCATAGCATAAGGGCTACTATGCGCTTCCCGAAGAATTCTCTGTCTTAACACCTTGTCCCTCGGCATACAGACTTTTCCTTTGTAGCACAATACTCCTTCATCATTAACCTCATAGTCCTCCAACTGCTTCGTTCTGTGCTTTTTGTAACTTAACACTTAAATCCTCATCAACCAACTGTCCCTCTTTCACCTCCTTCAACCACGTTGGCTTGACTTGCAATTCAGCCAACAGGCTTCCATCCTCATACAAACTTAAATGGGCGAACATTGCTCTTAGGTCTGACATAACCTTCCGACTTAGGGCATCATCTACTACATTCGCCTTGCCCGGGTGGTATTCTATCGAACAGTCATAGTCTTTCAGTAATTCCACCCATCTTCATTGCCTCAAGTTTAACTCCTTCTGTGTCAACAGGTACTTGAGACTCTTGTGGTCTGTGTAAATCACTGACCTTTCTACATAAAGGTAGTGTCTCCACACCTTAAGAGCGAAGACCACTGCTGCCAATTCCAAGTCATGTGTTGGGTAGTTCGCCTCATGCGGCCTTAACTGCCGAGACGCGTAAGCGACTACTTTTCCATCTTGCATTAGAACACATCCTAACCCCAGTATGTGAAGCGCCACAAGACACCACAAAATCCTTTCCTACCTCCGATCAATCAACACCGAGCTTAGTTAATACTTTCTTAAGTTTTTCAAAACTCTCACTTGCTTATCCGTCCATACAAAGGGTACTTCCTTCCTCAACAACTTTGTTAATGGCGCGGCTATTGATGAAATTCCTTCCACGAACCTTCTGTAATAGCCTGCCAATCCTAAGAAACTACGAATTTTCGCCACTGACTTAGGTGGTTTCCAATCCAACAACTTGATTTTCTTAGGATCCACCCTTATTCCCTCAGTAGACACCACGTGTCCTAAGAAAGCAACTTCCCTAAGCCAAAATTCACACTTCTTTGAATTTGGCATAAACTTCTTTTCCTCAATACTTGCAATACAATCCAGAGATGCTCATCATGCTCCTCTTCAGATTTAGAGTATACCAAAATATCGTCGATGAACACTACGATGAACCTATCTAAGTAAGGTTGAAACACTCTGTTCATCATATCCATGAATGCGGCTGGGGCGTTTGTCAACCCAAACGACATTACCACAAACTCAAAATGGCCGTATCTTGTTCTAAAAGTTGTCTTATAGATATCAACCTCCTTTACTTTTAACTGGTGATATCCTGACCTTAAGTCGATCTTTGAGAACACTGCCGCTCCCTTCAGCTGATCGAACAAGTCATCAATCCTAGGCAAGGGATACTTGTTCTTGATGGTCAGCTTATTCAATTGACGATAGTCTATGCACATACGCATAGTTCGTCCTTCTTCTTCAAACAGACCGGGGTGCTCCCCACGGAGACACACTGGTCGAATAAACCCACGATCCAACAATTCTTGGATTTGAGCCTTGAGCTCCACTAACTCCTTTGGCGCTATTCGGTATGGAGCGATTGACACAGGTGCTGTTCCCGGTAGCAAGTCTATTCCAAATTCAACTTCTCTATCTGGGGTATTCCTGGTAATTCCTCTGGGAACACATCCTCAATGTCCCTTACCGTTCTAACTCCTTTGACACCTTCCTCCTTTCCATCCAATGCACTTACAAAGGCTAAGAACGCCTCGCACCTTTTATGAACCATCCTTTCAGCCTTAAGCACCGCAACTACATTGGTCAAGTAGTTTCTTCTTTCTCCTATCATAATGACCACCTCATCCTCAAGGGTCGTTAGTTCCATTCGTTTAGCTGTACAATCCAACACGGCTCGGTGCTCTACCAACCAATCCATACCAATTATGAGGTCAAATTCCCTGAAGGGTAACTCCATTAGGTTGGCCTGAAAGCTCACTCCCTGAATTTCTAGGGATACATTCCGAAAGATCTTATTCACCACTATGGTTTGGCCTAATGGGCTTACTACCATCATCTCCCTATTAGAAAGTTCAGAGTCTAGGCCTAGTGTTTCAACTATACTATAGGTAACATAAGAATGGGTTGAGCCCACATCAATTAAAGTATAATAGGGTTTGCCATGAATGAGAAACGTACCGGTTATGACGTTTGGCGCGTCTCCATCCTCCCTACGGCGAACTGCATAAATCAAACTCGGTCGCCTTATCTCGAGATTAGCAAGACCTCTACCACGCCCTCTGCCAAGCACCATTACCTCATTATTGAACCTCAACCTCGTTGAGGTCAGCATCCTCCCTACCACTGATTAACATTACGAGTTCTTGTCGCTTTTCATCTGATATCTTTGGACAGTCCTTGAGCATATGGTCCGTGTACCCACACTTAAAACATCCTCCTGTCTTTTTCCAACACTCACCTAAATGCTTCTTTCCACAATGCTCACAAGAACGATACTGCCCTCTGGTACCAACTTGCTGACCCTTCGACCCTTCAGTTCTGGGCCTTTTTTGCACATTTCCCGATGATGCATAACACCTCTTGGGTCTATTCCTGTCAGAGTTCTTCCTGGTCGAGTCCTTGATTCCCTCAGCTACCTTAGCCTTTTCAACCAACGCGGAGAACTCTTGTTCCTGATGTGGAGCTATAAATAATCTTAGGTCATCCCTTAATCCGTCCTCAAAACAGACACAGTGTTCATGTTCAGTTGTGACTACTCCTCGAGCATATCGGCTTAACCTTAGAAATTCAGCCTCATATGCTGCTACTGACTTGTTCCCTTGAACTAGTCCTAAAAAAGCTTTCCTCTGCTCATCAATATAACGTGTGCCGACATACTTTTTCTGATATGCCTCCTTAGCATACTTCCAGGTCAGATCCTCAGCAGTGGCACCATCCCGAATAGTTAACCACCATTGGTACGCTTCATCACGTAACAGTGCCACCATCCCTTTCAACTTCTCTTGAGGGTCGGTCGAGCTCATCCATAATACACTCGGTTGCTTCCAACCAAGATTTCACCAGACTGGGTGCCACACCGAACACTCCACAAAACACCTCGGCCCGTTGGCTCGAGTCGCTCGGTGCTGATTTTTGAGCTCCGTATTTCCACCGCGCCACCACCATTTCCAAAACTCACAACATAGCCTACGACACAAGATCATCCCCGTCGAGCTTTACGCTCGACATTAACGGTGAGGGTGGTGGTGGCGGTGGTAACTCATTGTCGGACCCTTGACCCGATCTAACGGGTTCGACACGATTATTCTTCCTTTATCGCGTCCTTGACGAATGGCGTCCTCTAGAACTCATTTCTAACGTCGAGATCTGATTAAGAAGTTTTTATAAATTAGTACTTTTGTTTCACTTGATTACCCG